>CM055117.1:847391299-847394067 GCA_029206835.1 Rana muscosa
TAAAAAGCTGTTACATTCACACTGGAGCGTTGCGCTAGCAGGACGGTAAAAAAAAGTGCTGCTAGCCGCATCTTTGGAGCGGAGAACGAGCGGGCGGTTTTAACCCTTTCTCGGCCGCTAGCGGGGGTAAAACCACCCGCTAGCAGTCTAAATCCGCCCATAGCGTCGGCGGTAAAAATAGCGGCGTTTTACCGCAGACACTATGGGCGGCTCAGTGTGAAAAGGGGTCTAAGGCCGGCCACAGACTGGGCAAATTTCTTTCCTGCAACCACGGGTTGCAGGAAAGAAATTTGCACAATTCCCCCATCAACACAGACAGTTCTGACGGGGGAATCAGCAATTGTCTTCTCCCGCTGGGAGAAGAGTGATTATCACTGATGGCTAAAGCTGTCGCTAGTGATAATTGCAAGAGAATCCAGCAGGCTGGTTGTACCAAAGTTGATTGATCAACTTGGTACATTCCGCCTGCTCATCAATGGTTCAAATCTCAGCCGGTTCCTGCTGAAGTGGCCGAGATTGGAACCATGTATGGCCGGCCTAACAGTGCATATGGAAAGTCCATTCAAACTATAACCGAACGCTATAAAGCATATGGCTTTTCAAACGACATTCATCAAATGCACTAGGAGAATTTTTATATGAACATTCTCTTGAATATTTGTACATATGTTCTAGTGAAAATCTACTAGCTTTACTAAGAATATTGTTGAGAATTTGATAGTCGGATATAAAATAGATGATGGGCAAACAGAAATAACCAAACCTACAATTTGTGATAAATACCAAACACTGGAAGGAAGTTAAACAAATTACCAAAGCTTCATATGGTAAAACAATTAGAGGGCAGGGACTGATGGGAAGAAATAGAAGTAAAGCACTGCATAAATAGACCGTGTTATATGAAAACCTGTAATAAAATAAAGGACACCTTTCCCGAGACAGGAGGCTATTGCTGACCTCTGATTGTACAAATGTTAGATGACAGTCATGCCAACACTCTAGAATCAATACTATGACAAACCCCGAACAATAATGTCGATCTGGAATTTTGACTTTCCTGATTTACATACTTGCATTGAGTCTTCAGAAAGTAATGAAGTACTAGAGTAAGCATAAAAAGCCAGGCATTTTCTAAAATTAATTTAACAATAGTAAGTCCCATTTTAGGTTGGCACATGTGCGTACGTCCTGTGTTCCATTTGTGTCAATGGGCTCCCCTATCCACAGAAAAGCAGGAAAAAAAATAAATAAATTCCCTTACTCTGTTTTAAATAATTTCACACGAGTCTTATGGTACCGCAGTACAATGCGATTTGGCATGGGAGAAAACGTGCTGTGTTTGCCGATGCGTGGGGGTGCCATTAAAAATTAATGGCACGTCTGCTAAAGGGCAGTGCGCTTTGCCTGTGGGATGGGAATGTAGAAGGTTTTGCAAGTGTTCCTGACTGGCACAAGCCCAAAGTCTGTCGGACCGGCTGCCATACACACGGGCCCAATTTTTATAGAACTGGCCGATGGTCGGCTGACATTTGTCCCGTGTGTACTAGGCTTTAGGCTGATCTCAGATGGAGAGTTCTGCCACCAGAAATGAAACTCCCAGGGCAGCGTTGCCAATGAGGTTGCCCATCTCTCCTTATGGAATAGCTCCCGTTGTAGGCGGAGATGTTGCTGGCTTGAACGCTGCTGAATCATGATCGCTAGCAATGGCAGGGACAAACAGGCCAACTCAGAGCAATACTGCCAACAAAATACCAGCAGCAGAGTCACCCACCTGACATCAGCCTAAAGACTCATCAAAAACAGATATAGCTACCAGATTGTTAGTTGAAGCTCAAATACAGACCGATTCATTAACAAACTGTAGCAAATGTAAGTACATTACTTGGTCTTTCCATCAGCCTACTGTCTGTGACCCTTGAACAGAAATATTCCCACTGTGAGAGCCCATTCACACAGGGGCGGCACAACTTGTGCCGGGACTGTGCTGGGCGATCTCAAGACGACTTCAAAGCAGACTTCCAAAATGACTTCTGTATAGAAGTCAATGGAAGTCGCCTTGAAGTCGCCTTGAAGTAGTACAGGAACCTTTTTCTAAGTCGGAGCGACTTCAGTCGCTCAGCTTAGAACGGTTCCATTGTACAGAATGGGAAGCGACTCGTCAGGTGGCTGAGACGCCTGACGAGTCGCCCCTGTGTGAATGGGGTCTGAGGGGGGTGGCTGGAACTACGGGGCATGTAACTCTGAGGCAGAAGTGCTGACAATAAACAAGCACAGTGAGCAGAGGGATGACTCATCAGTGTGCTGCTGCTCCTTCATTGTCCAGTAGTAGCAAGATCATAGCCGTTTACGACTAAAGTGGGCTACAGCTGAACTGGACATCAAGGATCTTGCTTTGCTGTCAGGCAAGCGAGTTTGTGAGTGAGCAAGTGAGTGAGCAAGTGACAAAACTACCTGCACAAGATTGTATAGTGTATTTAGCTACTAGCTTTGAGCTCAGCAATAAAGTACAGTACATCTAAAGCCACATGATTTAATATTTTGTGTGATGAGGGGCTTAGAACCCTGCCAGTATTATTTTATTGTGGTCTCTATCCCCATTTAGGAAGACTTACTTTTTTGGTCCTGGTGACTTACAGTAGGTACAGATGAAAGCAGCCATTCGGTTACTTCCAAGTTCCATACTAGTTCTGCAATACTGCCATCACTTGCAAAGAAAGAAAGAAAAACAAAAAAAAAAAAAACTTGGCCTTACTGCACCCCAAACTATC
>CM055117.1:847994167-848314167 GCA_029206835.1 Rana muscosa
GTCCGCAGCCCCAAAGTATGATCGGTTCCAGCAACCATCGCCAGCGTCTGATAAACATGGTGCAGGAATATCTAGGGGCAAGGTCAGACTTGGACACCTTCCCCACCGAAAATCCTCTGGCTTACTGGGTCTTGAGGATGGATCACTGGCCAGAGCTTGCACAGTATGCAATTGAGCTACTGGCCTGTCCTGCATCCAGCGTTCTTTCGGAACGCACATTCAGTGCTGCTGGAGGATTTGTCACGGATCACAGGGTGCGCCTGTCCACCGACTCGGTTGATCGACTGACTTTCATCAAGATGAACCAGTCTTGGATCACCACCAGCTACCACACACCTGATGCTGATATAACAGACTAATTGATTTTAAAATGTCACATCCCTTCAAGACTGATGCTGATGCTGAGTGCCTGTGCTGTTATGTTGACTGGCTATCCTCCTCCTCCGAGTCCTCAATGATACGATTGATGATGATAGCTTGGAAGATCATTTTTGTTTATGGGTGCCGCCACCAGTGCCTAACGCCCAATTTTTCAGCCCCTGTTTAACAGTGGCGTGTAATTACAATTTTTGAAGCAATACTTTGCAACAGGGCTCATTGCTGTGCTCCAAGTACAGTATCTGTGAGGAGTTGCAGTGTTGTGCCACCAGTGCCTAAGGCCCAATTTTTCAGCCCCTGTTTAACAGGGGCGTGTCATTACAATTTTTGAAGCAATACTTTGCAACAGGGCTCATTGCTGTGCTCCAAGTACAGTATCTGTGAAGGGTTGCAGTGTTGTGCCACCAGTGCCTAAGGCCCAATTTTTCAGCCCCTGTTCAACAGGGGCATGTAATTACAATTCTTGATCTAATAATTCACAGCAGGGCCCATTGCTGCACCCACCAAGAGTAACTGTCAGGGCTTACAGTGTTGTGGCACCAGCACCACCATCAAAGGCCCAATTTTTACTACCACTGTTCAACAATTATATGTAATTAAAATTCCTGATATAATAGTTGACAGCAGGGCGTTCCAGCACCAACCAAGAGTAACTGTGAGTGCTTACAGTGTTGTGCCAACACCAACAACTAAGGGGCCTATTTCTGCAGAGTATATACGGCAGGTCCCTACTTTCAAACATCCAACTTACAAACGACTCCTACTTGCAAACGCAAGAAGACAACAGGAAGTGAGAGGAAATCTACCACTAGGAAGGAAAATTCTCTCCTGTAAGAATAAATATGGGAGAAAGGTGTCTCCTCTGTACTGATGCTTTATCAGCAATCCTTGTTTCAAGAAAAACACCACATTTCAAAAACAGTTGTCATTAGGACGGAAAGTGAGGTGAAATGTTCTGAACAGGGGCACAGACAGCAAAACAAATGTTACAGGGGTGATAACCCTTACCTATGTTTTCCAAAAAGTTTAAAAATAGATTTTTGGTCTGGAGCTACACTTCAACAATGTACCTGTTCAAAATTACAAACAGATTCTACATAAGAACAAACCTACAGTCCCTGTCTTGTATGCACCGCCTGTATACGGCTGTTCAGAGTATATAGGGCCTTTTTTATTTTATGTGCGGGGTTCCCCTTAATATCCATACAAGACCCAAAGGGGCTGGTAATGGGCTGGGGTAGGGGGGGGGGTCATGGGGTAGCTATGCCATTTTTCTTAAAGATTTTCATCCATATTACCGGGACCAGACATTACATTAAAGCCGCAAGCAGTTTTAAATGGCTTTTTTTTCCTTTAGAAGTGTCATTTTGTGCAGGGACAGTTCTAAACACGGGAAACACGTGGCACTTCACAGGCATACTTTAGACACCCCCCAGGTACGATATTTAAAGGAATATTTGACTTTTTTTTTTTCACTTTATGCATCATTAAAATGACTGCTCCCGGAAAACGACCGTTTTTAAAACTTATTTTTGCATTGATACATGTCCCCTGGTGCAGAACCCGGGTTCCCAAACCCTTTTTAGGACAATAACATGCATAATAGTTGTTATAATTAGCACTTTAGAATTCGAACGTTCGCATCCATTGTATTTAATAGGGTTCTAATGTTCGTTCGAACTTTCGGTCCGTTCGCGGGTTCTGGTGCGAACCGAACCCGGGGGTGTTCGGCTCATCACTAAAATTGACACAATTTTAATCTTTTTGGCTCTATACACCACCACAATGGATTTAAAATGAAACGAAAAAGATGTGCTTTAACTGCAGACTTCCAGCTTTAATTTGAGGGTATTTACATCCAAATCAGGTGAACGGTGTAGGAATTACAACAGTTTGTATATGTGCCTCCCACTTTTTAAGGGACCAAAACTAATGGGACAATTGGCTGCTCAGCTGTTCTATGGCCAGGTGTGTGTTATTCCCTCATTATCCCATTTACAAGGAGCAGATAAAAGGTCCAGAGTTCATTTCAAGTGTGCTATTTGCATTTGGAATCTGTTGCTGTCAACTCTCAATATGAGATCCAAAGAGCTGTCACTATCAATGAAGCATGCCATCATTAGGCTGAAAAAACAAAACAAACCCATCAGAGAGATAGCAAAAACATTAGGTGTGGCCAAATCAACTGTTTGGAACATCCTTAAAAAGAAAGAACGCACGGATGAGCTCAGCAACACCAAAAGACCTGGAAGACCACGGAAAACAACTGTGGTGGATGACCGAAGAATTCTTTCCCTGGTGAAGAAAACACCCTTCACAACAGTTGGCCAGATCAAGAACACTCTCCAGGAGGTAGGTGTATGTGTGTCAAAGTCAACAATCAAGAGAACACTTCACCAGAGTGAATACAGAGGGTTCACCACAAGATGTAAACCATTGGTGAGCCTCAAAAACAGGAAGGCCAGATTAGAGTTTGCCAAACAACATCCAAAAAAGCCTTCACAGTTCTGGAACAACATCCTATGGACAGATGAGACCAAGATCAACTTGTACCAGAGTGATGGAAAGAGAAGAGTATGGAGAAGGAAAGGAACTGCTCATGATCCAAAGCATACCACCTCATCAGTGAAGCATGGTGGTGGTAGTGTCATGGCGTGGGCATGTATGGCTGCCAATGGAACTGGTTCTCTTGTATTTATTGATGATGTGACTGATGACAAAAGCAGCAGGATTAATTCTGAAGTGTTTCGGGCAATATTATCTGCTCATATTCAGCCAAATGCTTCAGAACTCATTGGACGGCGCTTCACAGTGCAGATGGACAATGACCCGAAGCATACTGTGAAAGCAACCAGAGTTTTTTAAGGGAAAGAAGTGGAATGTTATGCAATGGCCAAGTCAATCACCTGACCTGAATCCGATTGAGCATGCATTTCACTTGCTGAAGACAAAACTGAAGGGAAAGTGCCCCAAGAACAAGCAGGAACTGAAGACAGTTGCTGTAGAGGCTTGGCAGAGCATCACCAGGGATGAAACCCAGCGTCTGGTGATGTCTATACGTTCCAGACTTCAGGCTGTAATTGACTGCAAAGGATTTGCAAACAAGTATTAAAAAGTGAAAGTTTGATTTATGATTGTTAATCTGTCCCATTACTTTTGGTCCCTTAAAAAGTGGGAGGCACATATACAAACTGTTGTAATTCCTGCACCGTTCACCTGATTTGGATGTAAATACCCTCAAATTAAAGCTGAAAGTCTGCAGTTAAAGCGCATCTTGTTCAATTCATTTCAAACTAATTGTGGTGGTGTATAGAGCCAAAAAGATTAGAATTGTGTCGATGTCCCAATATTCATGGACCTGACTGTAAATCAATTGTGGTGTGGTTCACAGATGAATATATAAAGTCCCTCTTTTCTTCTTGGACCTCACAAATGCGCTTCTGGATCAATGGTCAAACATTCCCATAGACACACTCCTAAACCTAGTGGACAGCCTTCCCAGAAGAGTTGAAGCGGTTATAGCTGCAAAGGGTGGGCCAACTCAATATTGAATCCTACGGACTAAGACTGGGAAGTTCATGTGCTTGTAAAGGCAGGTGTCCCAATACGTTTGGTAAAATAGTGTACGTGGGATGATGTCGATGGGAACCAAACAGAATACTCACATATGGGATCCCACCTTTATGTAGCACCCTGATGTCTAGGCAGGGTTACTAGTAAATGTATTTGCCAAGTGATAGTTGCCTTGGCCAATTGATAGGAGGTCAATTGATTTTACCCTAATTCTGGAATTGCTGCACTTCTCTCTTCTGTCACTAGATGGCCAGGTATCTGGTGGCATTAGATAAGACAAGGGCATTGCAAGGACAGATTATGAATGAATGGGGTGTCTCAGCCAATGGGCAGGTATTTTCTTGGGTCCCTTGGCCTGCATGGAGAGCCTATTTATTTGGGTGGAGTCAGGTGATCAGGGTTCTGTGCTACCTGGATGGCTGTCTGGGTGGGCGTGTGTTGTAAAGCCCCAGGCTGCTAGGCCATAAGCCTTGGGCCTATCCTGGGGACATCTGGCTGCTAGGCTGTCTGAGGGCCTATCCAGAAGCAAGAGAGCAGCGTAGGGTTGGGACTGCGGCTTGCAGTCCAACCAGAAGTAGCGGTTCTGCCGGCCCGAGAACCAGCTGTGGTCGGAGGTAAAGTGGGAAGCTGTCGCCACTAAGGGACCATCCACTTTGCTACCAGAGACCCCTGGAAGTAGCTGAAGCAAGTACCTGAGCAGTATTCTCACCAGCCGGGGACGGTGAAGAATTGGGAAAACTTCAGCAGGTGCCGAGCCAGGGACCCAGCCAGTGGAGGTGACACTTGAGGAGCATTATTGTGTACCAAGCCAGGGACCAAGCAGGCCAGCGGGGTGACGCTTGAGGAGTATCTGTAAGTGCCAAGCTAGGGAACCAGCAGGGATGCGGGGGTGATGTTTGAAGAAGATACTGAGTGAGAAGATTGGAAGAGCTCCATTGGCTAGTGGATCTATTAGCCTAGTGAAAGACTGGGAGCTCAGCTGAGTGAAGTTCTACAATAGGAGATTGTAGAAGAAGTGAAGTAGTTCATTGAAACTGTTACAAGATTGTTGCCATAGAAGATAGCAGGCCTACTCATGCAGACGTGGTGTCTAGCTGGATGCCTTTCCCTGCATTGCTGTAGAAGTCTCTGAGTCTGCCAATTAACATTGCATCTACTAAAGGATGTCCTGGCCGTAACCCTCTCTCCCACAGTTCTGTTTAAGAGACAATAAATCTCTTTTCATTCAAGAAGTGTCTGGCGCCCATCAATCTACCTTGCATTACACCCACCATGCCTTGTAACCCACTCTACACAGAAGGATGTCAGCTGTCCCTAACTCTGGAGGTCACCATTAGGCCTCAAGGGGTCCTGGACTTGGCTACATTATGTTTTTACGTTTGGGGGTTTAAGGGGGGATGATCTGGGTTCTAAAGGGGTCTGAGTTCTGAATGTTGAAGAGGTCTGAATTTTTTCCAACTTGCATGCTGGCACATGTGTGAGTATGACATCCCCTTCCCCACAGAATTCATTTTTTTTTTTAGAAGTTTTTAACAAAATGTTAGGGCAACTGTTTTCTTAATTACTGTTTTATGTTCTTTACATAGTAAAAAACAAAACAAAAAAAATGGTTATTAAATACCATCATAAGAAGGTTCTCACGATACATTATAAAAACAAAAATTCACTTGGGTACACTATTGCACGACTGAATAATTGTCACTCTCAAACCATCACAGCAAAACAAAAAAATGGGCTGGCAATTAATTGGTATATACAGGCTAGTACTCAAGTGGTTAATTATGTTCTTTAACCAGTTGTCAACCGGCCGCCGTCAATTGACGGCGGCAGAAAGACACTGTTATTCTGGGCGGACGTCATATGACGTTGCGCCTTTAAAATCCACTAGGGGGCGCGCGCGCGCCGCCGCATCACTGGGCACCCGATGCGCGTGCCCGGCGGCCGCCGGGCACCCGCGATTGCCCAGTAAATGAGCAGGACTGTGGATCTGTGTGTGTAAACACACAGATCCACGTCCTGTCAGGGAGAGAAGACCGATGGTGTGTGCCTTGTACATAGGGACACAGATCGGTCTCCTCCCCCAGTCAGTCCCCTCCCCCCACAGTAATGCCGCGTACACACGGCCGTTTTTAATGTCTTTGAAAAAAACAACGTTTTTCTCAACGTGATTTTTCGTGCTTTCTCTCAAGCCTGCCTTGCCTACACACGATCGTGAAAAAGCGCGGTGACGTACAACACGTACGAAGGCACTATAAAGGGGAAGTTCTATTCAGATGGCGCCACCCTTTGGGCTGCTTTTGCTGATCCTCGTATTAGTAAAGTTTGGTGAGAGCCGATTCGCGCTTTTCAGCCTCATGCTCTTCAGTCCGTTACAGCGTGACGAATGTGCTATCTCCATTACGAATTTAGTTTTACCAGAAAGAGCACTTCTGTCTCATACTTGATTCTGAGCATGCACATTTTTTTCCCCTCCTAAAAGCATACACACTACCGTTTTTCACGACTTTAAAAAGAACGACGTGAAAAACGACGTGAAAAAATAGAGCAGGTTCTAATTTTTTTTAGGCCATTTTTCACATCGTTAAAAATACTCTGGAGCCTACACACGATCGTTTTTAATGACCAATTTAAAAAATGGCATTTTTCACGTCATGAAAAACGGTCGTGTGTACGCGGCATAAGAATCACTAATAGGGAACACATTTAACCCCTTCCTTGCCCCCTAGTGTTAACCCCTTCCCTGCCAGTCATGTTTATACAGTAATCAATGCATTTTTATAGCACAGATCGCTGTATAAATGTGAATGGTCCTAAAAATGTGTCAAAAGTGTCCGATGTGTCCGCCGCAATATCACAGTGATGATAAAAATCGCTGATCGCCGCCATTACTAGTAAAAAATAAATAAATAATAAAAATGCTATAAATCTATCCCCTATTTTGTAGACGCTATAACTTTTGCACAAACCAATCAATATACGCTTATTGCGATTTTTCTTTTACCAAAAATATGTAGAAGAATACGTATTGGCCTAAACTGAGGAAAATTTAAAAAAAAAACGTAAAAAAATGGATATTTATTCTAGCAAAAAGTAAAAAATATTGTGTTTTTTTTCAAACTTATCGCTCTTCTTTTGTTTATAGCACAAAAAATAAAAACCGCAGAGGTGATCAAGTACCACCAAAAGAAAGCTCTATTTATGGGAAAAAAAGGACGCAAAGGACGCACGACAGCGCAATTGTCATTCAAAGTGTGACAGCGCTGAAAGATGAAAAATGGCTTGGGCAGGAAGGGGGTTTAAGTGCCCGGCAGAGAAGTGGTTAAAGTAGATTCAGACAGAAAGCATATGTAATGGAGGAGTTTTCCATCTTGTCTCTCACTATGAAACTCTAAAGTTGGTAGGTATGTTCTGCATTGGAATAAGCAGGAATGTATGGCCACGTTTCATGGGTGCTTAAGCGTGGATGAATCATTTGTGCACAGCTGCCAATACACCTATATTGTATCTATGGGCATTTAATAGTAGAACTGCAGCCAAAACGTATTTGTTATTCTTTGATTAAGTAGGGGAAGGGTTGGAACGTCTGTTCTATTTTTATTGTGTAGCGGGGTCTCTAAATTTAGGTGGGACACTCAGGTGTGTAAGTATGGGAATAGTGGACCATTTGTGTTCGTGGAGGATTGGACGGTGTAATAATCTCCTTGGCCTCTGGGTGGCGGGGTACCTGGAGGCTCAAGGTAGATTGGCCGTCACAGTGCTACCCTTTTTGTCCCTTTCCGGAGATGGTACGGCGAGGGCGGGGAACCTGCCGTGGTGTCGATGGGAGGAGATAAAAGGGGGAGACGCCCTCACCGCGATGTCTTGAGGAGGATCTTTTTCACGTGCCCAGGCACCTTAGGCCTGGGTGCGGGCGGTTCCGGATTCCGGCCCAGGCGCCCTAGGCCTGACCGGAATGGAGTTGGAGTCCATTCCAGGCACCTTCAGCCTGAGGTGAGATACTAAACTAGGAGGCCTGGGGTCCAGTGACTTTGACTGGGTCCCGCCAGGGTGGAGAAGTCCGAGGGTCCCTGAGGTGGATGGGGCCCATGTCTGAGGTGAGGAGGCCGGGGAGGTTACCCATTCGGAGAGTCTGGAGCAGCATCAACCCAGTGACGGATGGGCCTCTGGTAACTCCCTTGGAGGGACATCTTCCCCTGACAGGGGCCGCAGCGCAGCGAAGGTACTCCTATCTACGTTCTCTTGAGTCGCTGGTAGAGACTCGCAAGTTCTAAGTCCTTTCTAGCTAAGGCTATAGTAACTAGACTTGTGCACAACGGAAAAATTCGTTCCGTTTCGGTTCGTTTCTTTCCGGTCCTGTTGATTCGTAATCATTCGTAATTTTGCTAGACGGGATTTTTCGTGTTCGGACTCATTCGTATTTTTGCAAGCGACATTTTTCGTTGAATTTTTTGTTGCTTTATAATTCGTACTTTCGGTAGAGTACGTTGTTTTTCGTTGATTCTGGACACAACTCCTACTTTCGTAACTTTTTTTGGGTTCGTACTTTCGGTAGAGTACGTTGTTTTTCGTTGATTCTGGACACAACTCCTACTTTCGTAACTTTTTTTGGGTTCGTTGATTCGTAATTTTCCGTGTCTCTCTCACAACGACGCTGCCTATTATGCCTAATGTGCTTCGAATGGATTTGTACTTTTCTAAATACATTGCGGTTATTTGTAACGATTCGAAATCTCGTATTTTACTTTCGTTTTTAACATGCGGCTATAGCCTCCGCCCCTGTACACCATTTTGAGAGGGTTCAGCACGGTGAGGGAGAAGCAGAGAGCAGAGCAGAGTGAGTGTTATTGTGCTTCGAATGGATTCGAAATCTCGTATTTTACTTTCGTTTTTTACATGCGGCTATAGCCTCCGCCCCTGTACACCATTTTGAGAGGGAGTTCAGCACGGTGTGGGAGAAGCAGAGAGCAGAGCAGAGTGAGTGTTATTGTGCTTCGTATGGATTCGTACATTCGTAACTTTTTCATAACGAATTATGCCGAAGACATTCGGGCATTCGCTATTTGCGGTATAATTTATTTCGGATTCGGTCTTATTCGTAATTGCTTTGTTCGGAAATTCGAATGCTTCCGAATGTCCGAAAGTTGCTAAATTCGGACGAATTTCAATTCGTTACGAAACGAATTGCACAAGCCTAATAGTAACCTCTGGCGAGATCGCAGTGGTTTAGCTGATAACCAGGATAGTGCCTCGACCTGCTCATTCCCCGTATCAAAATGTTATCAAGTCGCAACCAGTTGGCTACTGAAGCACTGTTTATTGTGAGATGTACAATAAAGCAAGAGTTGGACTGTGATCGGTGTGTGGAACTCTGGTTAATGGGAGCAGAGGGAAGTGTTGACACAGCGGGACTTGATTCTAGACAAAAGCTCATAGGCCCGAGGAAATATCTGGTACTGGCCTTCACCTCACCCACAGCTATGGGGAGGACATGGGCCGTAGCGCATCTCACCCTGTCGTGTGACATACCCCTAGACAAAGGAGATGGGGTGAGGCCGCTACAATTGCTACAGAGTATTTCTCCTTACTTTCTCTACCTAGACATACAGTACCATGAAAAAGTATTCATACCCCTTGAAATTCTCCACATTTTGTCATGTTACTTACAACCAAAACGTAAATGTATTTTATTTGGATTTTAGGTGATAGACCAACATAAATTGACACATAATTGTAAAGTGAAAGGAAAATTATATATTTTTTTATAAATAAATATGTGAAAAGTGTGGCATACTTTGTAGAACCACCTTTCTCTGAAATTACAGCTGCAATTCTTTTTGGGGATGTCTCTTCCAGCTTTGCACATCTAGAGAGAGTGACATTTTTTCCCAAGCTCTGTCAGATGTGATGGAGAGCGTCTGTGAACAGCAATTTTCAGGTCTTGACACAGATTCTCAATTGGATTTTGGTCTGGACTTTGACTGGGCCATTCTAACACATGAATATGCTTTGATGTAAACCATTCCATTGTAGCTCTGGCTGTATGTTTAGGGTCATTGTCCTGCTGGAAGGTTAACCTCCGTCCCAGTCTCAAGTCTTTTTCAGACTCTAACAGGTTTTCTTTTAAGATTGCCTGTATTTGGCTCCATCCATCTTCCCAATAACTGACCAGCTTCTCTGTCCCTGCTGAACAAATTCATCCCCACAACATGATGCTGCCACCACCATGTTTCACAGTGGGGTTGGTGTGTTCAGGGTGATGTGCAGTGTTAGTTTTCCGCCACACATAGCGTTTTGCTTTTAGGCCAAAAAGTTTAATTTTGGTCGCCACACACGCTTGACACCATCTGAACCAAATAAGTTCTCATCTGACCAGAGCACCTTCTTCGACATGTTTGCTGTGTCCCCCACATGACTTTTAGCAAACTGTAAAAAGGAACTTCTTATGGCTTTCTTTTAGCAATGGCTTTCTTCTTGCCACTTTTCCCTAAAGGCCAGATTTGTGGAGTGCACAACTAATAGTTGTCCTGTGGACAGATTCTCCCACCTAAGCTGTGGATCTCTGCAGCTTGTCCAGAGTTACTATGGGCCTCTTGGTTGCTTCTCTGATTAATGCTCTCCTTGTCCGGCCTGTCAGTTTAGGTGGCAGGTTTGCAGTTGTGCCATACTCTTTCCATTTTCAGATAATGGATTGAACAGTGCTCCGTGAGATGTTCAAAGCTTGGGGTATTTTTTTATAACTTATCCCTACTTTAAACTTCTCCACAACATTATTCCTGACCTGTCTGGTGTGTTCCTTGGCCTTCATTATGCTGTTTGTTCACTAAGGTTCTCTAACAAAACTCTGAGGGCTTCACAGAACAGCTTTTTTATACTGAGATTAAATTACACACAGGTGGACTCTATTTACTAATTAGGTGACTTCCGAAGGCAATTGGTTCCACTAGATTTTAGTTAGGGGTATCCGAGTAAAGGGGGCTGAATACAAATGCACGCCACACTTTTCACATATTTATTTGTAAAAAAAAATTAAAACCATTTATCCTTTTCCTTCCACTTCACAATTATGTGCCACTTTGTGTTGGTCTATCACATAAAATCCCAATTAAATACATTTAAGTTTTTTGGTTGTAACGTGACAAAATGTGGAAAATGTCAAGGGGTATGACTACTGTTTCAAGCCACTGTATCTTCAATCGGGATATAAACAACGGAACAAAACATTTTACAAAAAAAAAATCGAAAGGTTTAGAAACGAAATCAAGAGAGAAAAGGGGTGACATGGAGGCTAGCAAGTAAGAAAGGGTACTTATTGCTGATACAGAAAAATTAAGCTATTTGTACACGCGGTCGGAATTTCCGATGGAAAAAGTCAGATGGAAGGTTTTCATCGGATATTCCGACCGTGTGTGCCCCATCTGACTTTTCCCGTCGGAATTTCCGACGGACTTAGATAGAGAGCAGGTTCTCTATTTTTTCGTCGGAAATTCCCACAGAGTTTTGCCCGTGGCAAAGTCCGGCCGTGTGTACGCGGCATAATAGAATTTTCTTATTATGTTCTTCAAAATTTCTGATCGTTTGTGGGGTCAAATCAATGTTTGCGACTGCAATGACGAGAGAATTCAAAGAAGCAGGATGGAAAAATGTTCTTGAATAAATACATTTTGTAATAGCATATGTGGTTTTCGTTCGGAAAGTCCAATCATTCCAAAATCAAATGTTAAAAACAAACAACATTTTCCAAGTACATTGGAATTGCATTTGTCAACTTATTGAATGTACTAAGAATTTTCTTACGATACTACGAATTTTTGTATAAACGTTTGTTCAAAATCTACAAGTTTATGGGCGGCTTAAATTAGGTCTTTGGAACTGTGCACACAGAGGCGTACACAAGTGTATTGCCCCGTACACACAATCGGAAATTCCAACAAGAAAACCGTGGATTTTTTCAGACGGAATGTTGGCTTAAACTTGTGTTGCATACACACGGTCACACAAATCTTGTCTGAAATTCCGACCGTCAAGAACGCGGTGACGTACAAGACGTACGATGAGCCGAGATCAATGAAGTTGAATAGGCAGTTCGGCTCTTCTGTTTGATTCTGAGCATGCGTGTTTTTTTGCGCGTCGGAATTGCATACAGACGAGCGGAATTTCCGACAAGAACTTTTTCCGTCGAAAAAATAGAGAACCTGCTCTCAATCTTTTGCTGGTGGAAATTCTGCCAGAAAATGTTGGATAGAGCATACACACGGTTGGAATATCCGACCAAAAGCTCATATCCAACTTTTTTTGACGGAAAATTCTATTGTGTGTACAGGACATATGGAGTTAAGCACACTGCAGTCTACACTATAGCACTGTATAGCACTCTATAGCAAAGTTTTTCTCTCTGCACAGATTAATCAGATTTCACGGACTTGCTCCAACACACATGGACAATATGGAGGCTGGGAGCTAGTGTTCATTTTTACCTTCGAGATCGGCTGTAAGCTGTCAGATCTTTTAGTATGAGGCAAGGTTAATATTCACTGCAACAATCTAATAAAATTATTTTTCCGATCACATTTCTGTGTAAAATTCTACTGTTCTGAGCTGAGAATAAACACACTGCAGTAGTAATTGTTTAAGTAAGCATATACCTTATCAATAAGAATAGATTTGTGTTGATAGATTGATGGATCTGTCAAGAATGTACTGTTCTATTTACCTCTCCATCACATGCAAAGCAAAAATGCTGTGTGTGGATGACTGCAAACATTTAGGGCAGTGGCGGCAGGCGCAAACAAACTGAAAAAAAAACCACATCAATTCCAGCCACTGTGCCCATCAAACGCACCTACTGTGCCCATAAAACGCAGCCACTGTGCCCATCAAACGCACCCACTGTGCCATCAAACGCAGCCACTGTGCCCATCAAACGCAGTCACTGTGCCCATCAAGCGCAGCCACTGTGCCCATCAAGCGCAGCCACTGTGCCCATCAAACGCAGCCACTGTGTCCATCAAACGCAGCCACTGTGTCTATCAAACGCAACCACTGTGTCCATCAAACGCAGCCACTGTGTCCATCAAACGCAGCCACTGTGTCCATCAAACGCAGCCACTGTGCCATCAAACGCAGCCACTGTACCCATAAACTGCCATCACTGTGCCATCAAACGCTGCTACTGTGCCCATCAATTGCTGCCAGTGTGCCCATCAATTGCTGCCACTGTGCCCCATCAATTTCTGCTACTGTGGCCCATCAATTGCTGCTAATGTGCCCCATCAATTGCTGCCAGTGTGCCCATCAATTGCCACTCCTGCGCCCTTTATGGACGCACAACCACTGATTTAGGGCCTATTTAGATAAACACAGGACATGTTCCATTTTTTTCTGATGCAAAGCACCACAACATACAGTATACATACCTCCCAACTTTTGAACTTTAGAATGAGGGACAATTGAGGGAGAAAGCGAGCTCCGGTGCACGTAGGGTGCCGCTGCAAAATTGTGGGTGTGGCTAAAGTCTTAATGGTGGGAGTGGCTTAAAGCGGAGTTCCACCCCCGATTTTATTTTATTTTTTTAAAGTCAGCAGCTACTAACACTGTAGCTGCTGACTTTTAAGAAGGACACTTACCTGTTCTAGGCGCCTGCGATGATGGGCTCCCGACGGCGATCGCTCGGTCCTGGCGCCTCCATCCTGACTAAGGGAAACAGGCAGTGAAGCCTTACGGCTTCACTGCCCGTTTCCTACTGTGCATGCGCGACTCGCACAGCGCTTTGTGAATGGGCGGCTGCCTTCTGGGATACACACAGTTCCCAGAAGGCAGCGCACCCCATTCACCAGAAGACACCGCGACGGAGGACGAGGAAGAAGACTACCGCGGTGGATGAAGAGGAAAAAGAGCTACTTTCGCATAGCAACCGCCCTTTCTGGTGAGTATAAAAAAAGAATAATTTTCAATTAATTTTTTTCTAGTTTTTTTATGATGTTTAGGAAAAAAAAAATCAGGGTGGAACTCCACTTTAAGGGTTGTGGTTAAACAAATCCCAGGCTTCCTAGTACCTGTAAAAAAATGCTTTGATTGCTTTGTCTGAGCCTATCAGCAACTGTTGAGACAATGAAGACTTTGGTGAGGAGTATATAATGTACAGTATTGTGTATATAGTTCAGGAGTGTGTAAGGCAGAGCACAGGTGTTGGGGAGTGCTACAGTCAGTGTCGGTTTAGGATACATAACGGATAGTGCAGGGGTCCAGGGGGTGTAATGCAATGTGTTCAAGGATCAGGATTATGGAGTGCTGTAGTCAGTGCAGGGTTTAGGAATATATGACACAGAGAGTAGGGCAGGGATGGACTGGCCATAGGGACTACCGGGAGTTTCCCGGAGGGCCGCTGGCTCAGTGGGCCGTTTAAAAAAAACAAAAAACAAAAAACATATGTTGAAAGTGCTGGAGATAAAGAATATATGGAACATGGTGCCTTCGTCCCGTTAAGTATTGTATAGAAAAAAAGAGGGGAGAGGCTAATATGGACTATGTCGGCACCTTATGCTAACTGATGACCAGTTGAGAGTAGATAGTAAAAATACATTTTTATTACAAAAATGTATATATATAAGAACAGTTATTTTTACATTTCATAGAAACAACAATCATTCCGTGACATTACAATGTGTCATACCATTACAATTGAATAGAAAAGAGTACCACTAAATATACATCATATGCTATGCTCTACATGTTTCACGTTATGATTCAAAGATAGAATCCGCTTCTTCAGGAGCTATGTGTATATGTATAGGTTTCAATAAACAAAAAGTGGAAAGGTTGGATTGTCACGTAACGTGGGTGCTGGACCAGAGAAGACCACAAAGTGGACCAATATTCCGGTTGTGTCATGTGGGATTGATAATCCCGCTAAAGACACACAACAAACAGGAGGTATCGGTAATCTCCTAGGAGGACACATCCAGTAGCATCTCATAAATAGACGGCATGAAGAGGGATATATATAGAAAAGGGAAATTCAGGTCAATATTAGACCCCTTGTATATAGGAAGAGTCTCTTGAAATTACTAGAGGGTAGACACCACTGAATAATTCGATATAATCTTTTTTATTTTATTTTGAAAGGTCTCTGCAAAATATGGTGATGATCATAGTATCTATTTGGATAAAGGAGATCCCAGGTCTTATCTGGATCGACCCTCCCGGATAGGGAGGAAGTTTAGCATGCCGAAGAGATGAACATGGATGTGTCCTCATTGAAGCAGCTGTGTGCTGCTTCAATGAGGACACATCCATGTTCATCTCTTCGGCATGCTAAACTTCCTCCCTATCCGGGACCGGGAGGGTCGATCCAGATAAGACCTGGGATCTCCTTTATCCAAATAGATACTATGATCATCACCATATTTTGCAGAGACCTTTCAAAATAAAATAAAAAAGATTATATCGAATTATTCAGTGGTGTCTACCCTCTAGGAATTTCAAGAGACTCTTCCTATATACAAGGGGTCTAATATTGACCTGAATTTCCCTTTTCTATATATATCCCTCTTCATGCCGTCTATTTATGAGATGCTACTGGATGTGTCCTCCTAGGAGATTACCGATACCTCCTGTTTGTTGTGTGTCTTTAGCGGGATTATCAATCCCACATGACACAACCGGAATATTGGTCCACTTTGTGGTCTTCTCTTGTCCAGCACCCACGTTACGTGACAATCCAACCTTTCCACTTTTTGTTTATTGAAACCTATACATATACACATAGCTCCTGAAGAAGCGGATTCTATCTTTGAATCATAACGTGAAACATGTAGAGCATAGCATATGATGTATATATAGTGGTACTCTTTTCTATTCAATTGTAATGGTATGACACATTGTAATGTCACGGAATGATTGTTGTTTCTATGAAATGTAAAAATAACTGTTCTTATATATATAAATTTTTGTAATAAAAAATAATTTTTACTATCTACTCTCAACTGGTTATCAGTTAGCATAAGGTGCCGACATAGTCCATATTAGCCTCTCCCCTTTTTTTTCTATACAAAAAAAACAATTTTTTTTTTTCTGTGGGCCATTTTTTTATGCATTTCTCTGTCTCTCAGGCCCCCTCCTCTGTCTCTCAGCTATCCTCCTCTGTCCCTCAGCTCTCCTCCTCTGTCCCTCAGCTCTCCTCCTCTATCTCTCAGCTCCCCCCTCTGTCTCTCAGCCCCCTCTGCCTCTCAGCCCCCTCTGCCTCTCAGCCCCCTGTCTCTCAGGCCCCCTCTATCTTTCAGACCCCTCCTCTGTCTCTCAGACCCCTCCACTGTCTCTCAGACCCCTCCACTGTCTCTCAGCCCCTCCACTGTCTCTCAGCTCCCCCCTCTGTCTTTCAGACCCCTCCTCTGTCTCTCAGACCCCTCCACTGTCTCTCAGACCCCTCCACTGTCTCTCAGCCCCCTCCACTGTCTCTCAGCCCCCTCCACTGTCTCTCAGCTCCCCCCTCTGTCTCTCAGTCCCCCCTCTGTCTCTCAGTCCCCCCTCTGTCTCTCAGTTCCTGAGTCTCTCAGTCCCCCCCTCTTTTAGCCCCATCTCTCAGCTCCCCCCTCTGTCTCCCAGCCCCCTCTGTCTCTCAGCCCCCTGTCTCTCAGCCCCCCTCTGTCTTTCAGACCCCTCCTCTGTCTCTCAGACCCGTCCACTGTCTCTCAGACCCCTCCACTGTCTCTCAGCCCCCTCCACTGTCTCTCAGCTCCCCCCTCTGTCGATCAGCTCCCCTCTATCTCTCAGACCCTTCCTCTGTCTCTCAGACTCCTCCTCTGTCTCTCAGCTCTTCTCCTCTGTCTCTCAGCTCTCCTCCTCTGTCTCTCAGCTGTCCTCCTCTGTCTCTCAGCTGTCCTCCTCTGTCTCTCAGCTCTCCTCCTCTGTCTCTCAGCTCTCCTCCTCTGTCTCTCAGCTCTCCTCCTCTGTCTCTCAGCTCTCCTCCTCTGTCTCTCAGCTCCCCCCTCTGTCTCTCAGCCCCCTCCACTGTCTCTCAGCCCCCTCCACTGTCTCTCAGCTCCCCCCTCTGTCTCTCAGCCCCCCCCTCTGTCTCTCAGTTCCTGAGTCTCTCAGTTCCCCCCTCTTTTAGCCCCATCTCTCAGCTCCCCCCTCTGTCTCCCAGCCCCCTCTGTCTCTCAGCCCCCTGTCTCTCAGCCCCCCTCTGTCTTTCAGACCCCTCCTCTGTCTCTCAGACCCGTCCACTGTCTCTCAGACCCCTCCACTGTCTCTCAGCTCCCCCCTCTGTCGATCAGCTCCCCTCTATCTCTCAGACCCTTCCTCTGTCTCTCAGACCCCTCCTCTGTCTCTCAGCTCTCCTCCTCTGTCTCTCAGCTCTCCTCCTCTGTCTCTCAGCTCCCCCCTCTGTCTCTCAGCTCCCCCCTCTGTCTCTCAGACCCCTCCTCTGTCTCTCAGATCCCTCCTCTGTCTCTCAGACCCCCCTCTGTTTCTCAGACCCCCTCTGTCTCTCAGACCCCTCCTCTGTCTCTCAGACCCCTCCTTTGTCTCTCAGCCCCCTCCTCTATCTTTAGCCCCCTCCTCTGTCTCTCAGCTCCCCCCTCTGTCTCTCAGCTCCCCCCTCTGTCTCTCAGCTCCCCCCTCTGTCTCTCAGCTCCCCCCTCTGTCTCTTAGCTCCCCCCTCTGTCTCTTAGCTCCCCCCTCTGTCTCTCAGCTCCCCCTTCTGTCTCTCAGCCCCCTGTCTCTCAGCTCCCCCCTCTGTCTCTCAGACCCCTCCTCTGTCTCTAAGACAACTCCTTTGTCTCTAAGACAACTCCTCTGTCTCTCAGACCCCTCCTCTGTCTCTCAGCTCCCTCCTCTGTCTCTCAGCTCCCTCCTCTGTCTCTCAGCTCCCTCCTCTGTCTCTCAGCTCCCTCCTCTATCTCTCAGCTCTCCCCCTCTGTCTCTCAGCTCCCCCCTCTGTCTCTTAGCTCCCCCTTCTGTCTCTCAGCCCCCCTCTGTCTCTCAGCTCCCCCTCTGTCTCTCAGCTCCCCCTCTGTCTCTCAGCTCCCCCTCTGTCTCTCAGCTCCCCCTTCTGTCTCTCAGCTTCCCCCTCTGTCTCTCAGCTTCCCCCTCTGTCTCTCAGCTTCCCCCTCTGTTTCTCAGCTTCCCCCTCTGTCTCTCAGCTTCCCCCTCTGTCTCTCAGCTTCCTCCTCTGTCTCTCAGCTTCCCCCTCTGTTTCTCAGCTTCCCCCTCTGTCTCTCAGCTTCCCCCTCTGTCTCTCAGCTTCCCCCTCTGTCTCTCAGCTTCCCCCTCTGTCTCTCAGCTCCCCCTCTGTCTCTCAGCTCCCCCTCTGTCTCTCAGCTCCCCCTCTGTCTCTCAGACCCCCCCTCTGTCTCTCAGCCCCCTCCTCTGTCTCTCAGCCCCCTCCTCCTCCTCTGTCTCTCAGCCCCGTCCACTGTCTCTCAGACCCCTCCACTGTCTCTCAGCCCCCTCCACTGTCTCTCAGCTCCCCCCTCTGTTGATCAGCTCCCCTCTATCTCTCAGACCCTTCCTCTGTCTCTCAGACCCCTCCTCTGTCTCTCAGCTCTCCTCCTCTGTCTCTCAGCTCTCCTCTCCTCTGTCTCTCAGCTCTCCTCCTCTGTCTCTCAGCTCTCCTCCTCTGTCTCTCAGCTCCCCCCTCTGTCTCTCAGACCCCTCCTCTGTCTCTCAGATCCCTCCTCTGTCTCTCAGACCCCCTCTGTTTCTCAGGCCCCCCTCTGTCTCTCAGACCCCTCCTCTGTCTCTCAGCCCCCCTCTGTCTTTCAGAACCCTCCTCTGTCTCTCAGACCCGTCCACTGTCTCTCAGACCCCTCCACTGTCTCTCAGACCCCTCCACTGTCTCTCAGCCCCCCCCTCTGTCGATCAGCTCCCCTCTATCTCTCAGACCCTTCCTCTGTCTCTCAGACCCCTCCTCTGTCTCTCAGCTCTCCTCCTCTGTCTCTCAGCTCTCCTCCTGTCTCTCAGCTCCCCCCTCTGTCTCTCAGCTCCCCCCTCTGTCTCTCAGCTCCCCCCTCTGTCTCTCAGCCCCCTCCACTGTCTCTCAGTCCCCTCCACTGTCTCTCAGTCCCCCCCTGTCTCTCAGTCCCCCCCTCTGTCTCTCAGTTCTTGAGTCTCTCAGTTCCCCCCTCTTTTAGCCCCATCTCTCAGCTCCCCCTCTGTCTCCCAGCCCCCTGTCTCTCAGCCCCCCTCTGTCTTTCAGACCCCTCCTCTGTCTCTCAGACCCGTCCACTGTCTCTCAGACCCCTCCACTGTCTCTCAGCCCCCTCCACTGTCTCTCAGCTCCCCCCTCTGTCGATCAGCTCCCCTCTATCTCTCAGACCCGTCCACTGTCTCTCAGACCCCTCCACTGTCTCTCAGACCCCTCCACTGTCTCTCAGCTCCCCCCTCTGTCGATCAGCTCCCCTCTATCTCTCAGACCCTTCCTCTGTCTCTCAGACCCCTCCTCTGTCTCTCAGCTCTCCTCCTCTGTCTCTCAGCTCTCCTCCTCTGTCTCTCAGCTCCCCCCTCTGTCTCTCAGCTCCCCCCTCTGTCTCTCAGACCCCTCCTCTGTCTCTCAGATCCCTCCTCTGTCTCTCAGATCCCTCCTCTGTCTCTCAGACCCCCCTCTGTTTCTCAGACCCCCCTCTGTCTCTCAGACCCCTCCTCTGTCTCTCAGACCCCTCCTTTGTCTCTCAGCCCCCTCCTCTATCTTTAGCCCCCTCCTCTGTCTCTCAGCTCCCCCCTCTGTCTCTCAGCTCCCCCCTCTGTCTCTCAGCTCCCCCCTCTGTCTCTCAGCTCCCCCCTCTGTCTCTCAGCTCCCCCCTCTGTCTCTCAGCTCCCCCTTCTGTCTCTCAGCTCCCCCTTCTGTCTCTCAGCCCCCTATCTCTCACCCCCCCTCTGTCTCTCAGCTCCCCCCTCTGTCTCTCAGCTCCCCCCTCTGTCTCTCAGACCCCTCCTCTGTCTCTAAGACAACTCCTTTGTCTCTAAGACAACTCCTCTGTCTCTCAGACCCCTCCTCTGTCTCTCAGCTCCCTCCTCTGTCTCTCAGCTCCCTCCTCTGTCTCTCAGCTCCCTCCTCTGTCTCTCAGCTCCCTCCTCTATCTCTCAGCTCTCCCCCTCTGTCTCTCAGCTCCCCCTCTGTCTCTTAGCTCCCCCTTCTGTCTCTCAGCCCCCCTCTGTCTCTCAGCTCCCCCTCTGTCTCTCAGCTCCCCCTCTGTCACTCAGCTCCCCCTTCTGTCTCTCAGCTTCCCCCTCTGTCTCTCAGCTTCCCCTCTGTCTCTCAGCTTCCCCCTCTGTCTCTCAGCTTCCCCCTCTGTCTCTCAGCTTCCTCCTCTGTCTCTCAGCTTCCCCCTCTGTTTCTTTACTTCCCCCTCTGTCTCTCAGCTTCCCCCTCTGTCTCTCAGCTTCCCCCTCTGTCTCTCAGCTTCCCCCTCTGTCTCTCAGCTTCCCCCTCTGTCTCTCAGCTTCCCCCTCTGTCTCTCAGCTCCCCCTCTGTCTCTCAGCTCCCCCTCTGTCTCTCAGCTCCCCCTCTGTCTCTCAGACCCCCCTCTGTCTCTCAGCCCCCTCCTCTGTCTCTCAGCCCCCTCCTCCTCCTCTGTCTCTCAGCCCCGTCCACTGTCTCTCAGACCCCTCCACTGTCTCTCAGCCCCCTCCACTGTCTCTCAGCTCCCCCCTCTGTTGATCAGCTCCCCTCTATCTCTCAGACCCTTCCTCTGTCTCTCAGACCCCTCCTCTGTCTCTCAGCTCTCCTCCTCTGTCTCTCAGCTCTCCTCCTCTGTCTCTCAGCTCTCCTCCTCTGTCTCTCAGCTCTCCTCCTCTGTCTCTCAGCTCTCCTCCTCTGTCTCTCAGCTCCCCCCTCTGTCTCTCAGACCCCTCCTCTGTCTCTCAGATCCCTCCTCTGTCTCTCAGACCCCCCTCTGTTTCTCAGGCCCCCCTCTGTCTCTCAGACCCCTCCTCTGTCTCTCAGCCCCCCTCTGTCTTTCAGAACCCTCCTCTGTCTCTCAGACCCGTCCACTGTCTCTCAGACCCCTCCACTGTCTCTCAGCCCCCTCCACTGTCTCTCAGCTCCCCCCTCTGTCGATCAGCTCCCCTCTATCTCTCAGACCCTTCCTCTGTCTCTCAGACCCCTCCTCTGTCTCTCAGCTCTCCTCCTCTGTCTCTCAGCTCTCCTCCTCTGTCTCTCAGCTCCCCCCTCTGTCTCTCAGCCCCCTCCACTGTCTCTCAGCTCCCCCCTCTGTCTCTCAGTCCCCCCCTCTGTCTCTCAGTCCCCCCCTCTGTCTCTCAGTCCCCCCCTCTGTCTCTCAGTTCTTGAGTCTCTCAGTTCCCCCCTCTTTTAGCCCCATCTCTCAGCTCCCCCTCTGTCTCCCAGCCCCCTCTGTCTCTCAGCCCCCTGTCTCTCAGCCCCCCTCTGTCTTTCAGACCCCTCCTCTGTCTCTCAGACCCGTCCACTGTCTCTCAGACCCCTCCACTGTCTCTCAGACCCCTCCACTGTCTCTCAGCTCCCCCCTCTGTCGATCAGCTCCCCTCTATCTCTCAGACCCTTCCTCTGTCTCTCAGCTCTCCTCCTCTGTCTCTCAGCTCTCCTCCTCTGTCTCTCAGCTCTCCTCCTCTGTCTCTCAGCTCTCCTCCTCTGTCTCTCAGCTCTCCTCCTCTGTCTCTCAGCTCCCCCCTCTGTCTCTCAGACCCCTCCTCTGTCTCTCAGATCCCTCCTCTGTCTCTCAGACCCCTCCTCTGTCTCTCAGACCCCTCCTCTGTCTCTCAGACCCCTCCTTTGTCTCTCAGCCCCCTCCTCTATCTTCAGCCCCCTCCTCTGTCTCTCAGCTCCCCCCTCTGTCTCTCAGCTCCCCCCTCTGTCTCTCAGCACCCCCTCTGTCTCTCAGACCCCTCCTCTGTCTCTCAGCCCCCTATCTCTCAGCCCCCCTCTGTCTCTCAGCTCCCCCCTCTGTCTCTCAGACCCCTCCTCTGTCTCTAAGACAACTCCTCTGTCTCTCAGACCCCTCCTCTGTCTCTCAGCTCCCTCCTCTGTCTCTCAGACCCCTCCTCTGTCTCTCAGACCCCTCCTCTGTCTCTCAGACCCCTCCTCTGTCTCTCAGCTCTCCTCCTCTGTCTCTCAGCTCTCCTCCTTTGTCTCTCAGGTCCCCCCTCTGTCTCTCAGCTCCCCCCTCTGTCTCTCAGCTCTCCTCCTCTGTCTCTCAGGTCCCCCCTCTGTCTCTCAGCTCCCCCCTCTGTCTCTCAGCCCCCTCTGTCTCTCAGCCCCCTCTGCCTCTCAGCCCCCTGTCTCTCAGGCCCCCTCTATCTTTCAGACCCCTCCTCTGTCTCTCAGACCCCTCCACTGTCTCTCAGCCCCTCCACTGTCTCTCAGCTCCCCCCTCTGTCTTTCAGACCCCTCCTCTGTCTCTCAGACCCCTCCACTGTCTCTCAGCCCCCTCCACTGTCTCTCAGCCCCCTCCACTGTCTCTCAGCTCCCCCCTCTGTCTCTCAGTCCCCCCTCTGTCTCTCAGTCCCCCCCTCTGTCTCTCAGTTCCTGAGTCTCTCAGTCCCCCCTCTTTTAGCCCCATCTCTCAGCTCCCCCTCTGTCTCCCAGCCCCCTCTGTCTCTCAGCCCCCTGTCTCTCAGCCCCCTGTCTCTCAGCCCCCCTCTGTCTTTCAGACCCCTCCTCTGTCTCTCAGACCCGTCCACTGTCTCTCAGACCCCTCCACTGTCTCTCAGCTCCCCCCTCTGTCGATCAGATCCCCTCTATCTCTCAGACCCTTCCTCTGTCTTTCAGACCCCTCCTCTGTCTCTCAGCTCTCCTCCTCTGTCTCTCAGCTCTCCTCCTCTGTCTCTCAGCTCTCTTCCTCTGTCTCTCAGCTCTCCTCCTCTGTCTCTCAGCTCTCCTCCTCTGTCTCTCAGCTCCCCCCTCTGTCTCTCAGCCCCCTCCACTGTCTCTCAGCCCCCTCCACTGTCTCTCAGCTCCCCCCTCTGTCTCTCAGTCCCCCCCTCTGTCTCTCAGTTCCTGAGTCTCTCAGTTCCCCCCTCTTTTAGCCCCATCTCTCAGCTCCCCCCTCTGTCTCCCAGCCCCCTCTGTCTCTCAGCCCCCTGTCTCTCAGCCCCCCTCTGTCTTTCAGACCCCTCCTCTGTCTCTCAGACCCGTCCACTGTCTCTCAGACCCGTCCACTGTCTCTCAGACCCCTCCACTGTCTCTCAGACCCCTCCACTGTCTCTCAGCTCCCCCCTCTGTCGATCAGCTCCCCTCTATCTCTCAGACCCTTCCTCTGTCTCTCAGACCCCTCCTCTGTCTCTCAGCTCTCCTCCTCTGTCTCTCAGCTCTCCTCCTCTGTCTCTCAGCTCCCCCCTCTGTCTCTCAGCTCCCCCCTCTGTCTCTCAGACCCCTCCTCTGTCTCTCAGATCCCTCCTCTGTCTCTTAGACCCCCCTCTGTTTCTCAGACCCCTCCTCTGTCTCTCAGACCCCTCCTTTGTCTCTCAGACCCCTCCTCTATCTTTAGCCCCCTCCTCTGTCTCTCAGCTCCCCCCTCTGTCTCTCAGCTCCCCCCTCTGTCTCTCAGCTCCCCCCTCTGTCTCTCAGCTCCCCCTCTGTCTCTCAGCTCCCCCTCTGTCTCTCAGCTCCCCCTCTGTCTCTCAGCTCCCCCCTCTGTCTCTCAGCTCCCCCCTCTGTCTCTCAGCTCCCCCCTCTGTCTCTCAGCTCCCCCCTCTGTCTCTCAGCTCCCCCTTCTGTCTCTCAGCCCCCTATCTCTCAGCCCCCCTCTGTCTCTCAGCTCCCCCCTCTGTCTCTCAGACCCCTCCTCTGTCTCTAAGACAACTCCTTTGTCTCTAAGACAACTCCTCTGTCTCTCAGACCCCTCCTCTGTCTCTCAGCTCCCTCCTCTGTCTCTCAGCTCCCTCCTCTGTCTCTCAGCTCCCTCCTCTATCTCTCAGCTCTCCCCCTCTGTCTCTTAGCTCCCCCTTCTGTCTCTCAGCTCCCCCTTCTGTCTCTCAGCTCCCCCTCTGTCTCTCAGCTCCCCCTCTGTCTCTCAGCTCCCCCTTCTGTCTCTCAGCTTCCCCTTCTGTCTCTCAGCTTCCCCCTCTGTCTCTCAGCTTCCCCCTCTGTCTCTCAGCTTCCCCCTCTGTTTCTCAGCTTCCCCCTCTGTCTCTCAGCTTCCTCCTCTGTCTCTCAGCTTCCCCCTCTGTTTCTCAGCTTCCCCCTCTGTCTCTCAGCTTCCCCCTCTGTCTCTCAGCTTCCCCCTCTGTCTCTCAGCTTCCCCCTCTGTCTCTCAGCTTCCCCCTCTGTCTCTCAGCTTCCCCCTCTGTCTCTCAGCTTCCCCCTCTGTCTCTCAGCTCCCCCTCTGTCTCTCAGCTCCCCCTCTGTCTCTCAGACCCCCCCTCTGTCTCTCAGCCCCCTCCTCCTCCTCTGTCTCTCAGCCCCGTCCACTGTCTCTCAGACCCCTCCACTGTCTCTCAGCCCCCTCCACTGTCTCTCAGCTCCCCCCTCTGTTGATCAGCTCCCCTCTATCTCTCAGACCCTTCCTCTGTCTCTCAGACCCCTCCTCTGTCTCTCAGCTCTCCTCCTCTGTCTCTCAGCTCTCCTCCTCTGTCTCTCAGCTCCCCCTCTGTCTCTCAGACCCCTCCTCTGTCTCTCAGATCCCTCCTCTGTCTCTCAGATCCCTCCTCTGTCTCTCAGACCCCCCTCTGTTTCTCAGGCCCCCTCTGTCTCTCAGACCCCTCCTCTGTCTCTCAGCCCCCCTCTGTCTTTCAGAACCCTCCTCTGTCTCTCAGACCCGTCCACTGTCTCTCAGACCCCTCCACTGTCTCTCAGACCCCTCCACTGTCTCTCAGACCCCTCCACTGTCTCTCAGCTCCCCCCTCTGTCGATCAGCTCCCCTCTATCTCTCAGACCCTTCCTCTGTCTCTCAGACCCCTCAGCTGTCTCTCAGCTCTCCTCCTCTGTCTCTCAGCTCTCCTCCTCTGTCTCTCAGCTCCCCCCTCTGTCTCTCAGCTCCCCCCTCTGTCTCTCAGCTCCCCCCTCTGTCTCTCAGCTCCCCCCTCTGTCTCTCAGTCCCCCCTCTGTCTCTCAGTCCCCCCTCTGTCTCTCAGTTCTTGAGTCTCTCAGTTCCCCCCTCTTTTAGCCCCATCTCTCAGCTCCCCCTCTGTCTCCCAGCCCCCTGTCTCTCAACCCCCCTCTGTCTTTCAGACCCCTCCTCTGTCTCTCAGACCCGTCCACTGTCTCTCAGACCCCTCCACTGTCTCTCAGACCCCTCCACTGTCTCTCAGACCCCTCCACTGTCTCTCAGCCCCCTCCACTGTCTCTCAGCTCCCCCCTCTGTCGATCAGCTCCCCTCTATCTCTCAGACCCGTCCACTGTCTCTCAGACCCCTCCACTGTCTCTCAGACCCCTCCACTGTCTCTCAGCTCCCCCCTCTGTCGATCAGCTCCCCTCTATCTCTCAGACCCTTCCTCTGTCTCAGACCCCTCCTCTGTCTCTCAGCTCTCCTCCTCTATCTCTCAGCTCTCCTCCTCTGTCTCTCAGCTCCCCCCTCTGTCTCTCAGCTCTCCTCCTCTGTCTCTCAGACCCCTCCTCTGTCTCTCAGATCCCTCCTCTGTCTCTCAGATCCCTCCTCTGTTTCTCAGACCCCCCTCTGTCTCTCAGACCCCTCCTCTGTCTCTCAGACCCCTCCTTTGTCTCTCAGCCCCCTCCTCTATCTTTAGCCCCCTCCTCTGTCTCTCAGCTCCCCCCTCTGTCTCTCAGCTCCCCCCTCTGTCTCTCAGCTCCCCCCTCTGTCTCTCAGCTCCCCCTCTGTCTCTCAGCTCCCCCCTCTGTCTCTCAGCTCCCCCCTCTGTCTCTCAGCTCCCTCCTCTGTCTCTCAGCTCCCCCTTCTGTCTCTCAGCTCCCCCTTCTGTCTCTCAGCCCCCTATCTCTCAGCCCCCCTCTGTCTCTCAGCTCCCCCCTCTGTCTCTCAGACCCCTCCTCTGTCTCTAAGACAACTCCTTTGTCTCTAAGACAACTCCTCTGTCTCTCAGACCCCTCCTCTGTCTCTCAGCTCCCTCCTCTGTCTCTCAGCTCCCTCCTCTGTCTCTCAGCTCCCTCCTCTGTCTCTCAGACCCCTCCTCTGTCTCTCAGCTCTCCCCCTCTGTCTCTCAGCTCCCCCTCTGTCTCTTAGCTCCCCCTTCTGTCTCTCAGCCCCCCTCTGTCTCTCAGCTCCCCCTCTGTCTCTCAGCTCCCCCTCTGTCTCTCAGCTCCCCCTCTGTCTCTCAGCTCCCCCTTCTGTCTCTCAGCTTCCCCCTCTGTCTCTCAGCTTCCCCCTCTGTCTCTCAGCTTCCCCCTCTGTCTCTCAGCTTCCCCCTCTGTCTCTCAGCTTCCCCCTCTGTCTCTCAGCTTCCTCCTCTGTCTCTCAGCTTCCCCCTCTGTCTCTCAGCTTCCCCCTCTGTCTCTCAGCTTCCCCCTCTGTCTCTCAGCTTCCCCCTCTGTCTCTCAGCTTCCCCCTCTGTCTCTCAGCTCCCCCTCTGTCTCTCAGCTCCCCCTCTGTCTCTCAGCTCCCCCTCTGTCTCTCAGACCCCCCCTCTGTCTCTCAGCCCCCTCCTCTGTCTCTCAGCCCCCTCCTCCTCCTCTGTCTCTCAGCCCCGTCCACTGTCTCTCAGACCCCTCCACTGTCTCTCAGCCCCCTCCACTGTCTCTCAGCTCCCCCTCTGTTGATCAGCTCCCCTCTATCTCTCAGACCCTTCCTCTGTCTCTCAGACCCCTCCTCTGTCTCTCAGCTCTCCTCCTCTGTCTCTCAGCTCTCCTCCTCTGTCTCTCAGCTCTCCTCCTCTGTCTCTCAGCTCCCCCCTCTGTCTCTCAGACCCCTCCTCTGTCTCTCAGATCCCCCCTCTGTTGATCAGCTCCCCTCTATCTCTCAGACCCTTCCTCTGTCTCTCAGCTCTCCTCCTCTGTCTCTCAGCTCTCCTCCTCTGTCTCTCAGCTCTCCTCCTCTGTCTCTCAGGTCCCCCCTCTGTCTCTCAGCACCCCCCTCTGTCTCTCAGCTCTCCTCCTCTGTCTCTCAGGTCCCCCCTCTGTCTCTCAGCTCCCTCCTCTGTCTCTCAGATCCCTCCTCTGTCTCTCAGATCCCTCCTCTGTCTCTCAGATCCCTCCTCTGTCTCTCAGACCCCCCTCTGTTTCTCAGACCCCTCCTCTGTCTCTCAGACCCCTCCTCTGTCTCTCAGACCCCTCCTCTGTCTCTCAGCTCTCCTCCTCTGTCTCTCAGCTCTCCTCCTCTGTCTCTCAGCTCTCCTCCTTTGTCTCTCAGGTCCCCCCTCTGTCTCTCAGCTCCCCCCTCTGTCTCTCAGCTCTCCTCCTCTGTCTCTCAGGTCCCCCCTCTGTCTCTCAGCTCCCCCTCTGTCTCTCAGCCCCCTCTGTCTCTCAGCCCCCTCTGCCTCTCAGCCCCCTGTCTCTCAGGCCCCCTCTATCTTTCAGACCCCTCCTCTGTCTCTCAGACCCCTCCACTGTCTCTCAGCCCCTCCACTGTCTCTCAGCTCCCCCCTCTGTCTTTCAGACCCCTCCTCTGTCTCTCAGACCCCTCCACTGTCTCTCAGCCCCCTCCACTGTCTCTCAGCCCCCTCCACTGTCTCTCAGCTCCCCCCTACTGTCTCTCAGTCCCCCCTCTGTCTCTCAGTCCCCCCCTCTGTCTCTCAGTTCCTGAGTCTTTCAGTCCCCCCCTCTTTTAGCCCCATCTCTCAGCTCCCCCCTCTGTCTCCCAGCCCCCTCTGTCTCTCAGCCCCCTGTCTCTCAGCCCCCCTCTGTCTTTCAGACCCCTCCTCTGTCTCTCAGACCCATCCACTGTCTCTCAGACCCCTCCACTGTCCCTCAGCCCCCTCCACTGTCTCTCAGCTCCCCCCTCTGTCGATCAGATCCCCTCTATCTCTCAGACCCTTCCTCTGTCTTTCAGACCCCTCCTCTGTCTCTCAGCTCTCCTCCTCTGTCTCTCAGCTCTCCTCCTCTGTCTCTCAGCTCTCCTCCTCTGTCTCTCAGCTCTCCTCCTCTGTCTCTCAGCTCTCCTCCTCTGTCTCTCAGCTCCCCCCTCTGTCTCTCAGCCCCCTCCACTGTCTCTCAGCCCCCTCCACTGTCTCTCAGCTCCCCCCTCTGTCTCTCAGTCCCCCCCTCTGTCTCTCAGTTCCTGAGTCTCTCAGTTCCCCCCTCTTTTAGCCCCATCTCTCAGCTCCCCCCTCTGTCTCCCAGCCCCCTCTGTCTCTCAGCCCCCTGTCTCTCAGCCCCCCTCTGTCTTTCAGACCCCTCCTCTGTCTCTCAGACCCGTCCACTGTCTCTCAGACCCCTCCACTGTCTCTCAGCTCCCCCCTCTGTCGATCAGCTCCCCTCTATCTCTCAGACCCTTCCTCTGTCTCTCAGACCCCTCCTCTGTCTCTCAGCTCTCCTCCTCTGTCTCTCAGCTCTCCTCCTCTGTCTCTCAGCTCTCCTCCTCTGTCTCTCAGCTCCCCCCTCTGTCTCTCAGCTCCCCCCTCTGTCTCTCAGACCCCTCCTCTGTCTCTCAGATCCCTCCTCTGTCTCTCAGACCCCCCTCTGTCTCTCAGACCCCTCCTCTGTCTCTCAGACCCCTCCTTTGTCTCTCAGCCCCCTCCTCTATCTTCAGCCCCCTCCTCTGTCTCTCAGCTCCCCCCTCTGTCTCTCAGACCCCCCTCTGTTTCTCAGGCCCCCCTCTGTCTCTCAGACCCCTCCTCTGTCTCTCAGCCCCCCTCTGTCTTTCAGAACCCTCCTCTGTCTCTCAGACCCGTCCACTGTCTCTCAGACCCCTCCACTGTCTCTCAGCCCCCTCCACTGTCTCTCAGCTCCCCCCTCTGTCTCTCAGCTTCCCCCTCTGTCTCTCAGCTTCCCCCTCTGTCTCTCAGCTTCCCCCTCTGTCTCTCAGCTTCCCCCTCTGTCTCTCAGCTTCCCCCTCTGTCTCTCAGCTTCCCCCTCTGTCTCTCAGCTTCCCCCTCTGTCTCTCAGCTCCCCCTCTGTCTCTCAGCTCCCCCTCTGTCTCTCAGCTCCCCCTCTGTCTCTCAGACCCCCCCTCTGTCTCTCAGCCCCCTCCTCTGTCTCTCAGCCCCCTCCTCCTCCTCTGTCTCTCAGCCCCGTCCACTGTCTCTCAGACCCCTCCACTGTCTCTCAGCCCCCTCCACTGTCTCTCAGCTCCCCCCTCTGTTGATCAGCTCCCCTCTATCTCTCAGACCCTTCCTCTGTCTCTCAGACCCCTCCTCTGTCTCTCAGCTCTCCTCCTCTGTCTCTCAGCTCTCCTCCTCTGTCTCTCAGCTCTCCTCCTCTGTCTCTCAGCTCTCCTCCTCTGTCTCTCAGCTCCCCCCTCTGTCTCTCAGACCCCTCCTCTGTCTCTCAGATCCCTCCTCTGTCTCTCAGACCCCCCTCTGTTTCTCAGGCCCCCCTCTGTCTCTCAGGCCCCCCTCTGTCTCTCAGACCCCTCCTCTGTCTCTCAGCCCCCCTCTGTCTTTCAGAACCCTCCTCTGTCTCTCAGACCCGTCCACTGTCTCTCAGACCCCTCCACTGTCTCTCAGCCCCCTCCACTGTCTCTCAGCTCCCCCCTCTGTCGATCAGCTCCCCTCTATCTCTCAGACCCTTCCTCTGTCTCTCAGACCCCTCCTCTGTCTCTCAGCTCTCCTCCTCTGTCTCTCAGCTCTCCTCCTCTGTCTCTCAGCTCCCCCCTCTGTCTCTCAGCCCCCTCCACTGTCTCTCAGCTCCCCCCTCTGTCTCTCAGTCCCCCCCTCTGTCTCTCAGTCCCCCCCTCTGTCTCTCAGTCCCCCCCTCTGTCTCTCAGTTCTTGAGTCTCTCAGTTCCCCCCTCTTTTAGCCCCATCTCTCAGCTCCCCCTCTGTCTCCCAGCACCCTGTCTCTCAGCCCCCCTCTGTCTTTCAGACCCCTCCTCTGTCTCTCAGACCCGTCCACTGTCTCTCAGACCCCTCCACTGTCTCTCAGCCCCCTCCACTGTCTCTCAGCTCCCCCCTCTGTCGATCAGCTCCCCTCTATCTCTCAGACCCTTCCTCTGTCTCTCAGCTCTCCTCCTCTGTCTCTCAGCTCTCCTCCTCTGTCTCTCAGCTCTCCTCCTCTGTCTCTCAGCTCTCCTCCTCTGTCTCTCAGCTCTCCTCCTCTGTCTCTCAGCTCCCCCCTCTGTCTCTCAGCTCCCCCCTCTGTCTCTCAGACCCCTCCTCTGTCTCTCAGACCCCTCCTTTGTCTCTCAGCCCCCTCCTCTATCTTCAGCCCCCTCCTCTGTCTCTCAGCTCCCCCCTCTGTCTCTCAGCTCCCCCCTCTGTCTCTCAGCACCCCCTCTGTCTCTCAGACCCCTCCTCTGTCTCTCAGCCCCCTATCTCTCAGCCCCCCTCTGTCTCTCAGCTCCCCCCTCTGTCTCTCAGCTCCCCCCTCTGTCTCTCAGACCCCTCCTCTGTCTCTAAGACAACTCCTCTGTCTCTCAGACCCCTCCTCTGTCTCTCAGCTCCCTCCTCTGTCTCTCAGACCCCTCCTCTGTCTCTCAGACCCCTCCTCTGTCTCTAAGACAACTCCTCTGTCTCTCAGACCCCTCCTCTGTCTCTCAGCTCTCCCCCTCTGTCTCTCAGCTCTCCTCCTTTGTCTCTCAGGTCCCCCCTCTGTCTCTCTGCTCCCCCCTCTGTCTCTCAGCCCCCTCCACTGTCTCTCAGCTCCCCCCTCTGTCGATCAGCTCCCCTCTATCTCTCAGACCCTTCCTCTGTCTCTCAGACCCCTCCTCTGTCTCTCAGCTCTCCTCCTCTGTCTCTCAGCTCTCCTCCTCTGTCTCTCAGCTCTCCTCCTCTGTCTCTCAGCTCTCCTCCTCTGTCTCTCAGCTCTCCTCCTCTGTCTCTCAGCTCTCCTCCTCTGTCTCTCAGCTCTCCTCCTCTGTCTCTCAGCTCCCCCCTCTGTCTCTCAGCTCCCCCCTCTGTCTCTCAGACCCCTCCTCTGTCTCTCAGATCCCTCCTCTGTCTCTCAGACCCCTCCTCTGTCTCTCAGACCCCTCCTTTGTCTCTCAGCCCCCTCCTCTATCTTCAGCCCCCTCCTCTGTCTCTCAGCTCCCCCCTCTGTCTCTCAGCTCCCCCCTCTGTCTCTCAGCACCCCCTCTGTCTCTCAGACCCCTCCTCTGTCTCTCAGCCCCCTATCTCTCAGCCCCCCTCTGTCTCTCAGCTCCCCCCTCTGTCTCTCAGCTCCCCCCTCTGTCTCTCAGACCCCTCCTCTGTCTCTAAGACAACTCCTCTGTCTCTCAGACCCCTCCTCTGTCTCTCAGCTCCCTCCTCTGTCTCTCAGACCCCTCCTCTGTCTCTAAGACAACTCCTCTGTCTCTCAGACCCCTCCTCTGTCTCTCAGCTCTCCTCCTCTGTCTCTCAGCTCTCCTCCTTTGTCTCTCAGGTCCCCCCTCTGTCTCTCTGCTCCCCCTCTGTCTCTCAGCCCCCTCCACTGTCTCTCAGCTCCCCCCTCTGTCTCTCAGTCCCCCCCTCTGTCTCTCAGTCCCCCCCTCTGTCTCTCAGTCCCCCCCTCTGTCTCTCAGTTCTTGAGTCTCTCAGTTCCCCCCTCTTTTAGCCCCATCTCTCAGCTCCCCCTCTGTCTCCCAGCCCCCTCTGTCTCTCAGCCCCCTGTCTCTCAGCCCCCCTCTGTCTTTCAGACCCCTCCTCTGTCTCTCAGACCCGTCCACTGTCTCTCAGACCCCTCCACTGTCTCTCAGCCCCCTCCACTGTCTCTCAGCTCCCCCCTCTGTCGATTAGCTCCCCTCTATCTCTCAGACCCTTCCTCTGTCTCTCAGACCCCTCCTCTGTCTCTCAGCTCTCCTCCTCTGTCTCTCAGCTCTCCTCCTCTGTCTCTCAGCTCTCCTCCTCTGTCTCTCAGCTCTCCTCCTCTGTCTCTCAGCTCTCCTCCTCTGTCTCTCAGCTCCCCCCTCTGTCTCTCAGCTCCCCCTCTGTCTCTCAGACCCCTCCTCTGTCTCTCAGATCCCTCCTCTGTCTCTCAGACCCCTCCTCTGTCTCTCAGACCCCTCCTTTGTCTCTCAGCCCCCTCCTCTATCTTCAGCCCCCTCCTCTGTCTCTCAGCTCCCCCCTCTGTCTCTCAGCTCCACCCTCTGTCTCTCAGCACCCCCTCTGTCTCTCAGACCCCTCCTCTGTCTCTCAGCCCCCTATCTCTCAGCCCCCCTCTGTCTCTCAGCTCCCCCCTCTGTCTCTCAGCTCCCCCCTCTGTCTCTCAGACCCCTCCTCTGTCTCTAAGACAACTCCTCTGTCTCTCAGACCCCTCCTCTGTCTCTCAGCTCCCTCCTCTGTCTCTCAGACCCCTCCTCTGTCTCTAAGACAACTCCTCTGTCTCTCAGACCCCTCCTCTGTCTCTCAGCTCTCCTCCTCTGTCTCTCAGCTCTCCTCCTCTGTCTCTCAGCTCTCCTCCTTTGTCTCTCAGGTCCCCCCTCTGTCTCTCAGGTCCCCCCTCTGTCTCTCAGCTCTCCTCCTCTGTCTCTCAGCTCCCCCCTCTGTCTCTCAGCTCCCCCCTCTGTCTCTCAGCCCCCTCTGTCTCTCAGCCCCCTCTGCCTCTCAGCCCCCTGTCTCTCAGGCTCCCTCTATCTTTCAGACCCCTCCTCTGTCTCTCAGACCCCTCCACTGTCTCTCAGACCCCTCCACTGTCTCTCAGCTCCCCCCTCTGTCTTTCAGACCCCTCCTCTGTCTCTCAGACCCCTCCACTGTCTCTCAGCCCCCTCCACTGTCTCTCAGCCCCCTCCACTGTCTCTCAGCTCCCCCCTCTGTCTCTCAGTCCCCCCTCTGTCTCTCAGTCCCCCCCTCTGTCTCTCAGTTCCTGAGTCTCTCAGTCCCCCCCTCTTTTAGCCCCATCTCTCAGCTCCCCCCTCTGTCTCCCAGCCCCCTCTGTCTCTCAGCCCCCTGTCTCTCAGCCCCCCTCTGTCTTTCAGACCCCTCCTCTGTCTCTCAGACCCGTCCACTGTCTCTCAGACCCCTCCACTGTCTCTCAGCCCCCTCCACTGTCTCTCAGCTCCCCCCTCTGTCGATCAAATCCCCTCTATCTCTCAGACCCTTCCTCTGTCTTTCAGACCCCTCCTCTGTCTCTCAGCTCTCCTCCTCTGTCTCTCAGCTCTCCTCCTCTGTCTCTCAGCTCTCCTCCTCTGTCTCTCTGCTCTCCTCCTCTGTCTCTCAGCTCCCCCCTCTGTCTCTCAGCCCCCTCCACTGTCTCTCAGCCCCCTCCACTGTCTCTCAGCTCCCCCCTCTGTCTCTCAGTCCCCCCCTCTGTCTCTCAGTTCCTGAGTCTCTCAGTTCCCCCCTCTTTTAGCCCCATCTCTCAGCTCCCCCCTCTGTCTCCCAGCCCCCTCTGTCTCTCAGCCCCCTGTCTCTCAGCCCCCCTCTGTCTTTCAGACCCCTCCTCTGTCTCTCAGACCCGTCCACTGTCTCTCAGACCCCTCCACTGTCTCTCAGACCCCTCCACTGTCTCTCAGCTCCCCCCTCTGTCGATCAGCTCCCCTCTATCTCTCAGACCCTTCCTCTGTCTCTCAGACCCCTCCTCTGTCTCTCAGACCCCTCCTCTGTCTCTCAGCTCTCCTCCTCTGTCTCTCAGCTCTCCTCCTCTGTCTCTCAGCTCCCCCCTCTGTCTCTCAGCTCCCCCCTCTGTCTCTCAGCTCCCCCCTCTGTCTCTCAGCTCCCCCCTCTGTCTCTCAGACCCCTCCTCTGTCTCTCAGATCCCTCCTCTGTCTCTTAGACCCCCCTCTGTTTCTCAGACCCCTCCTCTGTCTCTCAGACCCCTCCTTTGTCTCTCAGCCCCCTCCTCTATCTTTAGCCCCCTCCTCTGTCTCTCAGCTCCCCCCTCTGTCTCTCAGCTCCCCCCTCTGTCTCTCAGCTCCCCCTCTGTCTCTCAGCTCCCCCCTCTGTCTCTCAGCTCCCCCCTCTGTCTCTCAGCTCCCCCCTCTGTCTCTCAGCTCCCCCCTCTGTCTCTCAGCTCCCCCTTCTGTCTCTCAGCCCCCTATCTCTCAGCCCCCTATCTCTCAGCCCCCCTCTGTCTCTCAGCTCCCCCCTCTGTCTCTCAGACCCCTCCTCTGTCTCTAAGACAACTCCTTTGTCTCTAAGACAACTCCTCTGTCTCTCAGACCCCTCCTCTGTCTCTCAGCTCCCTCCTCTGTCTCTCAGCTCCCTCCTCTGTCTCTCAGCTCCCTCCTCTGTCTCTCAGCTCCCTCCTCTATCTCTCAGCTCTCCCCCTCTGTCTCTCAGCTCCCCCCTCTGTCTCTTAGCTCCCCCTTCTGTCTCTCAGCTCCCCCTGTCTCTCAGCTCCCCCTCTGTCTCTCAGCTCCCCCTCTGTCTCTCAGCTCCCCCTTCTGTCTCTCAGCTTCCCCCTTCTGTCTCTCAGCTTCCCCCTCTGTCTCTCAGCTTCCCCCTCTGTCTCTCAGCTTCCCCCTCTGTTTCTCAGCTTCCCCCTCTGTCTCTCAGCTTCCTCCTCTGTCTCTCAGCTTCCCCCTCTGTTTCTCAGCTTCCCCCTCTGTCTCTCAGCTTCCCCCTCTGTCTCTCAGCTTCCCCCTCTGTCTCTCAGCTTCCCCCTCTGTCTCTCAGCTCCCCCTCTGTCTCTCAGCTCCCCCTCTGTCTCTCAGCTCCCCCTCTGTCTCTCAGACCCCCCCTCTGTCTCTCAGCCCCCTCCTCTGTCTCTCAGCCCCCTCCTCCTCCTCTGTCTCTCAGCCCCGTCCACTGTCTCTCAGACCCCTCCACTGTCTCTCAGCCCCCTCCACTGTCTCTCAGCTCCCCCCTCTGTTGATCAGCTCCCCTCTATCTCTCAGACCCTTCCTCTGTCTCTCAGACCCCTCCTCTGTCTCTCAGCTCTCCTCCTCTGTCTCTCAGCTCTCCTCCTCTGTCTCTAAGCTCCCCCTCTGTCTCTCAGACCCCTCCTCTGCCTCTCAGATCCCTCCTCTGTCTCTCAGACCCCCCTCTGTTTCTCAGGCCCCCCTCTGTCTCTCAGACCCCTCCTCTGTCTCTCAGCCCCCCTCTGTCTTTCAGAACCCTCCTCTGTCTCTCAGACCCGTCCACTGTCTCTCAGACCCCTCCACTGTCTCTCAGACCCCTCCACTGTCTCTCAGACCCCTCCACTGTCTCTCAGCCCCCTCCACTGTCTCTCAGCTCCCCCCTCTGTCGATCAGCTCCCCTCTATCTCTCAGACCCTTCCTCTGTCTCTCAGACCCCTCCTCTGTCTCTCAGCTCTCCTCCTCTGTCTCTCAGCTCTCCTCCTCTGTCTCTCAGCTCTCCTCCTCTGTCTCTCAGCTCCCCCCTCTGTCTCTCAGCTCCCCCCTCTGTCTCTCAGCTCCCCCCTCTGTCTCTCAGTCCCCCCTCTGTCTCTCAGTCCCCCCTCTGTCTCTCAGTCCCCCCTCTGTCTCTCAGTCCCCCCCTCTGTCTCTCAGTCCCCCCTTTGTCTCTCAGTTCTTGAGTCTCAGTTCCCCCCTCTTTTAGCCCCATCTCTCAGCTCCCCCTCTGTCTCCCAGCCCCCTGTCTCTCAACCCCCCTCTGTCTTTCAGACCCCTCCTCTGTCTCTCAGACCCGTCCACTGTCTCTCAGACCCCTCCACTGTCTCTCAGACCCCTCCACTGTCTCTCAGCCCCCTCCACTGTCTCTCAGCTCCCCCCTCTGTCGATCAGCTCCCCTCTATCTCTCAGACCCGTCCACTGTCTCTCAGACCCCTCCACTGTCTCTCAGACCCCTCCACTGTCTCTCAGCTCCCCCCTCTGTCGATCAGCTCCCCTCTATCTCTCAGACCCTTCCTCTGTCTCTCAGACCCCTCCTCTGTCTCTCAGCTCTCCTCCTCTATCTCTCAGCTCTCCTCCTCTGTCTCTCAGCTCCCCCCTCTGTCTCTCAGCTCTCCTCCTCTGTCTCTCAGACCCCTCCTCTGTCTCTCAGATCCCTCCTCTGTCTCTCAGACCCCCCTCTGTTTCTCAGACCCCTCCTTTGTCTCTCAGCCCCCTCCTCTATCTTTAGCCCCCTCCTCTGTCTCTCAGCTCCCCCCTCTGTCTCTCAGCTCCCCCCTCTGTCTCTCAGCTCCCCCCTCTGTCTCTTAGCTCCCCCTCTGTCTCTCAGCTCTCCTCCTCTGTCTCTCAGCTCTCCTCCTCTGTCTCTCAGCTCCCCCCTCTGTCTCTCAGCTCCCCCTCTGTCTCTCAGCTCCCCCCTCTGTCTCTCAGCTTCCCCCTCTGTCTCTCAGCTCCCCCCTCTGTCTCTCAGCTCCCCCTCTGTCTCTCAGCTCCCCCTCTGTCTCTCAGCTCCCCCCTCTGTCTCTCAGCTCCCCCCTCTGTCTCTCAGCTCCCCCCTCTGTCTCTCAGCTCCCCCTTCTGTCTCTCAGCTCCCACTTCTGTCTCTCTGCCCCCTATCTCTCAGCCCCCCTCTGTCTCTCAGCTCCCCCCTCTGTCTCTCAGACCCCTCCTCTGTCTCTAAGACAACTCCTTTGTCTCTAAGACAACTCCTCTGTCTCTCAGACCCCTCCTCTGTCTCTCAGCTCCCTCCTCTGTCTCTCAGCTCCCTCCTCTGTCTCTCAGCTCCCTCCTCTGTCTCTCAGCTCCCTCCTCTGTCTCTCAGCTCCCCCTCTGTCTCTTAGCTCCCCCTTCTGTCTCTCAGCCCCCCTCTGTCTCTCAACTCCCCCCTGTCTCTCAGCTCCCCCTCTGTCTCTCAGCTCCCCCTTCTGTCTCTCAGCTTCCCCCTCTGTCTCTCAGCTTCCCCCTCTGTCTCTCAGCTTCCCCCTCTGTCTCTCAGCTTCCCCCTCTGTCTCTCAGCTTCCTCCTCTGTCTCTCAGCTTCCCCCTCTGTCTCTCAGCTTCCCCCTCTGTCTCTCAGCTTCCCCCTCTGTCTCTCAGCTTCCCCCTCTGTCTCTCAGCTTCCCCCTCTGTCTCTCAGCTCCCCCTCTGTCTCTCAGCTCCCCCTCTGTCTCTCAGACCCCCCCTCTGTCTCTCAGCCCCCTCCTCTGTCTCTCAGCCCCCTCCTCCTCCTCTGTCTCTCAGCCCCGTCCACTGTCTCTCAGACCCCTCCACTGTCTCTCAGCCCCCTCCACTGTCTCTCAGCTCCCCCTCTGTTGATCAGCTCCCCTCTATCTCTCAGACCCTTCCTCTGTCTCTCAGACCCCTCCTCTGTCTCTCAGCTCTCCTCCTCTGTCTCTCAGCTCTCCTCCTCTGTCTCTCAGCTCTCCTCCTCTGTCTCTCAGCTCCCCCCTCTGTCTCTCAGACCCCTCCTCTGTCTCTCAGACCCCTCCTCTGTCTCTCAGATCCCTCCTCTGTCTCTCAGACCCCCCTCTGTTTCTCAGGCCCCCCTCTGTCTCTCAGACCCCTCCTCTGTCTCTCAGCCCCCCTCTGTCTTTCAGACCCGTCCACTGTCTCTCAGACCCGTCCACTGTCTCTCAGACCCCTCCACTGTCTCTCAGCCCCCTCCACTGTCTCTCAGCTCCCCTCTCTGTCGATCAGCTCCCCTCTATCTCTCAGACCCTTCCTCTGTCTCTCAGACCCCTCCTCTGTCTCTCAGCTCTCCTCCTCTGTCTCTCAGCTCTCCTCCTCTGTCTCTCAGCTCCCCCCTCTGTCTCTCAGCCCCCTCCACTGTCTCTCAGCCCCCTCCACTGTCTCTCAGCTCCCCCCTCTGTCTCTCAGTCCCCCCCTCTGTCTCTCAGTTCCTGAGCCTCTCAGTTCCCCCCTCTTTTAGCCCCATCTCTCAGCTCCCCCCTCTGTCTCCCAGCCCCCTCTGTCTCTCAGCCCCCTGTCTCTCAGCCCCCCTCTGTCTTTCAGACCCCTCCTCTGTCTCTCAGACCCGTCCACTGTCTCTCAGACCCCTCCACTGTCTCTCAGACCCCTCCACTGTCTCTCAGCTCCCCCCTCTGTCGATCAGCTCCCCTCTATCTCTCAGACCCTTCCTCTGTCTCTCAGACCCCTCCTCTGTCTCTCAGCTCTCCTCCTCTGTCTCTCAGCTCTCCTCCTCTGTCTCTCAGCTCTCCTCCTCTGTCTCTCAGCTCTCCTCCTCTGTCTCTCAGCTCCCCCCTCTGTCTCTCAGCTCCCCCCTCTGTCTCTCAGCTCCCCCCTCTGTCTCTCAGACCCCTCCTCTGTCTCTCAGATCCCTCCTCTGTCTCTCAGATCCCTCCTCTGTCTCTCAGACCCCTCCTTTGTCTCTCAGCCCCCTCCTCTATCTTTAGCCCCCTCCTCTGTCTCTCAGCTCCCCCCTCTGTCTCTCAGCTCCCCCCTCTGTCTCTCAGCTCCCCCTCTGTCTCTCAGCTCCCCCCTCTGTCTCTCAGCTCCCCCCTCTGTCTCTCAGCTCCCCCCTCTGTCTCTCAGCTCCCCCCTCTGTCTCTCAGCTCCCCCTTCTGTCTCTCAGCCCCCTATCTCTCAGCCCCCCTCTGTCTCTCAGCTCCCCCCTCTGTCTCTCAGACCCCTCCTCTGTCTCTAAGACAACTCCTTTGTCTCTAAGACAACTCCTCTGTCTCTCAGACCCCTCCTCTGTCTCTCAGCTCCCTCCTCTGTCTCTCAGCTCCCTCCTCTGTCTCTCAGCTCCCTCCTCTGTCTCTCAGCTCCCTCCTCTGTCTCTCAGCTCCCTCCTCTATCTCTCAGCTCTCCCCCTCTGTCTCTCAGCTCCCCCCTCTGTCTCTCAGCTCCCCCCTCTGTCTCTTAGCTCCCCCTTCTGTCTCTCAGCTCCCCCTGTCTCTCAGCTCCCCCTCTGTCTCTCAGCTCCCCCTCTGTCTCTCAGCTCCCCCTTCTGTCTCTCAGCTTCCCCCTCTGTCTCTCAGCTTCCCCCTCTGTCTCTCAGCTTCCCCCTCTGTCTCTCAGCTTCCCCCTCTGTCTCTCAGCTTCCTCCTCTGTCTCTCAGCTTCCCCCTCTGTTTCTCAGCTTCCCCCTCTGTCTCTCAGCTTCCCCCTCTGTCTCTCAGCTTCCCCCTCTGTCTCTCAGCCTCCCCCTCTGTCTCTCAGCTCCCCCTCTGTCTCTCAGCTCCCCCTCTGTCTCTCAGCTCCCCCTCTGTCTCTCAGACCCCCCCTCTGTCTCTCAGCCCCCTTCTCTGTCTCTCAGCCCCCTCCTCCTCCTCTGTCTCTCAGCCCCGTCCACTGTCTCTCAGACCCCTCCACTGTCTCTCAGACCCCTCCACTGTCTCTCAGCCCCCTCCACTGTCTCTCAGCTCCCCCCTCTGTTGATCAGCTCCCCTCTATCTCTCAGACCCTTCCTCTGTCTCTCAGACCCCTCCTCTGTCTCTCAGCTCTCCTCCTCTGTCTCTCAGCTCTCCTCCTCTGTCTCTCAGCTCCCCCTCTGTCTCTCAGACCCCTCCTCTGTCTCTCAGATCCCTCCTCTGTCTCTCAGACCCCCCTCTGTTTCTCAGGCCCCCCTCTGTCTCTCAGACCCCTCCTCTGTCTCTCAGCCCCCCTCTGTCTCTCAGACCCGTCCACTGTCTCTCAGACCCCTCCACTGTCTCTCAGACCCCTCCACTGTCTCTCAGACCCCTCCACTGTCTCTCAGCTCGCCCCTCTGTCGATCAGCTCCCCTCTATCTCTCAGACCCTTCCTCTGTCTCTCAGACCCCTCCTCTGTCTCTCAGCTCTCCTCCTCTGTCTCTCAGCTCTCCTCCGTCTCTCAGCTCCCCCTCTGTCTCTCAGCTCCCCCCTCTGTCTCTCAGCTCCCCCCTCTGTCTCTCAGTCCCCCCTCTGTCTCTCAGTCCCCCCCTCTGTCTCTCAGTCCCCCCTCTGTCTCTCAGTTCTTGAGTCTCTCAGTTCCCCCCTCTTTTAGCCCCATCTCTCAGCTCCCCCTCTGTCTCCCAGCCCCCTGTCTCTCAACCCCCATCTGTCTTTCAGACCCCTCCTCTGTCTCTCAGACCCGTCCACTGTCTCTCAGACCCCTCCACTGTCTCTCAGACCCCTCCACTGTCTCTCAGCCCCCTCCACTGTCTCTCAGCTCCCCCCTCTGTCGATCAGCTCCCCTCTATCTCTCAGACCCGTCCACTGTCTCTCAGACCCCTCCACTGTCTCTCAGACCCCTCCACTGTCTCTCAGCTCCCCCCTCTGTCGATCAGCTCCCCTCTATCTCTCAGACCCTTCCTCTGTCTCTCAGACCCCTCCTCTGTCTCTCAGCTCTCCTCCTCTATCTCTCAGCTCTCCTCCTCTGTCTCTCAGCTCCCTCCTCTGTCTCTCAGCTCTCCTCCTCTGTCTCTCAGACCCCTCCTCTGTCTCTCAGATCCCTCCTCTGTCTCTCAGACCCCCCTCTGTTTCTCAGACCCCCCTCTGTCTCTCAGACCCCTCCTCTGTCTCTCAGACCCCTCCTTTGTCTCTCAGCCTCCTCCTCTATCTTTAGCCCCCTCCTCTGTCTCTCAGCTCCCCCCTCTGTCTCTCAGCTCCCCCTCTATCTCTCAGCTCCCCCCTCTGTCTCTCAGCTCCCCCCTCTGTCTCTCAGCTCCCCCCTCTGTCTCTCAGCTCCCCCCTCTGTCTCTCAGCTCTCCTCCTCTGTCTCTCAGCTCTCCTCCTCTGTCTCTCAGCTCTCCTCCTCTGTCTCTCAGCTCTCCTCCTCTGTCTCTCAGCTCCCCCCTCTGTCTCTCAGCTCCCCCCTCTGTCTCTCAGCTCCCCCCTCTGTCTCTCAGCCCCCTCCACTGTCTCTCAGCTCCCTCCTCTATCTCTCAGCTCCCTCCTCTGTCTCTCAGCTCCCTCCTCTGTCTCTCAGCTCCCTCCTCTGTCTCTCAGCTCCCTCCTCTGTCTCTCAGCTCCCTCCTCTATCTCTCAGCTCTCCCCCTCTGTCTCTCAGCTCCCCCTCTGTCTCTTAGCTCCCCCTTCTGTCTCTCAGCCCCCCTCTTTTTCTCAGCTCCCCCCTGTCTCTCAGCTCCCCCTCTGTCTCTCAGCTCCCCCTCTGTCTCTCAGCTCCCCCTTCTGTCTCTCAGCTTCCCCCTCTGTCTCTCAGCTTCCCCCTCTGTCTCTCAGCTTCCCCCTCTGTCTCTCAGCTTCCCCCTCTGTCTCTCAGCTTCCCCCTCTGTCTCTCAGCTTCCCCCTCTGTCTCTCAGCTTCCCCCTCTGTCTCTCAGCTTCCCCCTCTGTCTCTCAGCTTCCCCCTCTGTCTCTCAGCTCCCCCTCTGTCTCTCAGCTCCCCCTCTGTCTCTCAGCTCCCCCTCTGTCTCTCAGACCCCCCCTCTGTCTCTCAGCCCCCTCCTCTGTCTCTCAGCCCCCTCCTCCTCCTCTGTCTCTCAGCTCCGTCCACTGTCTCTCAGACCCCTCCACTGTCTCTCAGCCCCCTCCACTGTCTCTCAGCTCCCCCTCTGTTGATCAGCTCCCCTCTATCTCTCAGACCCTTCCTCTGTCTCTCAGACCCCTCCTCTGTCTCTCAGCTCTCCTCCTCTGTCTCTCAGCTCTCCTCCTCTGTCTCTCAGCTCTCCTCCTCTGTCTCTCAGCTCTCCTCCTCTGTCTCTCAGCTCTCCTCCTCTGTTTCTCAGCTCCCCCCACTGTCTCTCAGACCCCTCCTCTGTCTCTCAGATCCCTCCTCTGTCTCTCAGACCCCCCTCTGTTTCTCAGGCCCCCCTCTGTCTCTCAGACCCCTCCTCTGTCTCTCAGCCCCCCTCTGTCTTTCAGAACCCTCCTCTGTCTTTCAGACCCGTCCACTGTCTCTCAGACCCCTCCACTGTCTCTCAGCCCCCTCCACTGTCTCTCAGCTCCCCCCTCTGTCGATCAGCTCCCCTCTATCTCTCAGACCCTTCCTCTGTCTCTCAGACCCCTCCTCTGTCTCTCAGCTCTCCTCCTCTGTCTCTCAGCTCCCCCCTCTGTCTCTCAGCCCCCTCCACTGTCTCTCAGCTTCCCCCTCTGTCTCTCAGTCCCCCCCTCTGTCTCTCAGTCCCCCCCTCTGTCTCTCAGTTCTTGAGTCTCTCAGTTCCCCCCTCTTTTAGCCCCATCTCTCAGCTCCCCTCTGTCTCCCAGCCCCCTCTGTCTCTCAGCCCCCTGTCTCTCAGCCACCCTCCGTCTTTCAGACCCCTCCTCTGTCTCTCAGACCCGTCCACTGTCTCTCAGACCCCGCCACTGTCTCTCAGACCCCTCCACTGTCTCTCAGCTCCCCCCTCTGTCGATCAGCTCCCCTCTATCTCTCAGACCCTTCCTCTGTCTCTCAGACCCCTCCTCTGTCTCTCAGCTCTCCTCCTCTGTCTCTCAGCTCTCCTCCTCTGTCTCTCAGCTCTCCTCCTCTGTCTCTCAGCTCTCCTCCTCTGTCTCTCAGCTCTCCTCCTCTGTCTCTCAGCTCCACCCTCTGTCTCTCAGCCCCCTCCACTGTCTCTCAGCTCCCCCCTCTGTCTCTCAGTCCCCCCCCTCTGTCTCTCAGTCCCCCCTCTGTCTCTCAGTCCCCCCCTCTGTCTCTCAGTTCTTGAGTCTCTCAGTTCCCCCCTCTTTTAGCCCCATCTCTCAGCTCCCCCTCTGTCTCCCAGCCCCCTCTGTCTCTCAGCCCCCTGTCTCTCAGCCCCCCTCTGTCTTTCAGACCCCTCCTCTGTCTCTCAGACCCATCCACTGTCTCTCAGACCCCTCCACTGTCTCTCAGCCCCCTCCACTGTCTCTCAGCTCCCCCCTCTGTCGATCAGCTCCCCTCTATCTCTCAGACCCTTCCTCTGTCTCTCAGACCCCTCCTCTGTCTCTCAGCTCTCCTCCTCTGTCTCTCAGCTCTCCTCCTCTGTCTCTCAGCTCTCCTCCTCTGTCTCTCAGCTCTCCTCCTCTGTCTCTCAGCTCTCCTCCTCTGTCTCTCAGCTCTCCTCCTCTGTCTCTCAGCTCTCCTCCTCTGTCTCTCAGCTCCCCCCTCTGTCTCTCAGCTCCCCCCTCTGTCTCTCAGACCCCTCCTCTGTCTCTCAGATCCCTCCTCTGTCTCTCAGACCCCTCCTCTGTCTCTCAGACCCCTCCTCTGTCTCTCAGACCCCTCCTTTGTCTCTCAGCCCCCTCCTCTATCTTCAGCCCCCCCTCTGTCTCTCAGCTCCCCCCTCTGTCTCTCAGCTCCCCCCTCTGTCTCTCAGCACCCCCCTCTGTCTCTCAGACCCCTCCTCTGTCTCTCAGCCCCTATCTCTCAGCCCCCCTCTGTCTCTCAGCTCCCCCCTCTGTCTCTCAGACCCCTCCTCTGTCTCTAAGACAACTCCTCTGTCTCTCAGACCCCTCCTCTGTCTCTCAGACCCCTCCTCTGTCTCTCAGCTCCCTCCTCTGTCTCTCAGCTCCCTCCTCTATCTCTCAGCTCTCCCCCTCTGTCTCTCAGCTCCCCCTCTGTCTCTTAGCTCCCCCTCTGTCTCTTAGCTCCCCCTTCTGTCTCTCAGCTCCCCCTGTCTCTCAGCTCCCCCTCTGTCTCTCAGCCCCCCTCTGTCTCTCAGCTCCCCCTTCTGTCCCTCAGCTCCCCCTTCTGTCCCTCAGCTCCCCCTTCTGTCTCTCAGCTTCCCCCTCTGTCTCTCAGCTTCCCCCTCTGTCTCTCAGCTTCCCCCTCTGTCTCTCAGCTTCCCCTCTGTCTCTCAGCTTCCCCCTCTGTCTCTCAGCTTCCTCCTCTGTCTCTCAGCTTCCCCCTCTGTTTCTCAGCTCTCCCCTCTGTCTCTCAGCTTCCCCCTCTGTCTCTCAGCTTCCCCCTCTGTCTCTCAGCTTCCCCCTCTGTCTCTCAGCTCCCCCTCTGTCTCTCAGACCCCCCCTCTGTCTCTCAGCCCCCTCCTCTGTCTCTCAGCCCCGTCCACTGTCTCTCAGACCCCTCCACTGTCTCTCAGCCCCCTCCACTGTCTCTCAGCTCCCCCCTCTGTTGATCAGCTCCCCTCTATCTCTCAGACCCTTCCTCTGTCTCTCAGCTCTCCTCCTCTGTCTCTCAGCTCTCCTCCTCTGTCTCTCAGCTCTCCTCCTCTGTCTCTCAGCTCTCCTCCTCTGTCTCTCAGGTCCCCCCTCTGTCTCTCAGCACCCCCCTCTGCCTCTCAGCTCTCCTCCTCTGTCTCTCAGGTCCCCCCTCTGTCTCTCAGCTCCCTCCTCTGTCTCTCAGATCCCTCCTCTGTCTCTCAGATCCCTCCTCTGTCTCTCAGACCCCCCTCTGTTTCTCAGACCCCTCCTCTGTCTCTCAGACCCCTCCTCTGTCTCTCAGACCCCTCCTCTGTCTCTCAGCTCTCCTCCTCTGTCTCTCAGCTCTCCTCCTCTGTCTCTCAGCTCTCCTCCTTTGTCTCTCAGGTCCCCCCTCTGTCTCTCAGCTCCCCCCTCTGTCTCTCAGCTCTCCTCCTCTGTCTCTCAGGTCCCCCCTCTGTCTCTCAGCTCCCCCTCTGTCTCTCAGCCCCCTCTGTCTCTCAGCCCCCTCTGCCTCTCAGCCCCCTGTCTCTCAGGCCCCCTCTATCTTTCAGACCCCTCCTCTGTCTCTCAGACCCCTCCACTGTCTCTCAGCCCCTCCACTGTCTCTCAGCTCCCCCCTCTGTCTTTCAGACCCCTCCTCTGTCTCTCAGACCCCTCCACTGTCTCTCAGCCCCCTCCACTGTCTCTCAGCCCCCTCCACTGTCTCTCAGCTCCCCCCTACTGTCTCTCAGTCCCCCCTCTGTCTCTCAGTCCCCCCCTCTGTCTCTCAGTTCCTGAGTCTCTCAGTCCCCCCCTCTTTTAGCCCCATCTCTCAGCTCCCCCCTCTGTCTCCCAGCCCCCTCTGTCTCTCAGCCCCCTGTCTCTCAGCCCCCCTCTGTCTTTCAGACCCCTCCTCTGTCTCTCAGACCCATCCACTGTCTCTCAGACCCCTCCACTGTCTCTCAGACCCCTCCACTGTCTCTCAGCTCCCCCCTCTGTCGATCAGATCCCCTCTATCTCTCAGACCCTTCCTCTGTCTTTCAGACCCCTTCTCTGTCTCTCAGCTCTCCTCCTCTGTCTCTCAGCTCTCCTCCTCTGTCTCTCAGCTCTCCTCCTCTGTCTCTCAGCTCTCCTCCTCTGTCTCTCAGCTCCCCCCTCTGTCTCTCAGCCCCCTCCACTGTCTCTCAGCCCCCTCCACTGTCTCTCAGCTCCCCCCTCTGTCTCTCAGTCCCCCCCTCTGTCTCTCAGTTCCTGAGTCTCTCAGTTCCCCCCTCTTTTAGCCCCATCTCTCAGCTCCCCCCTCTGTCTCCCAGCCCCCTCTGTCTCTCAGCCCCCTGTCTCTCAGCCCCCCTCTGTCTTTCAGACCCCTCCTCTGTCTCTCAGACCCGTCCACTGTCTCTCAGACCCCTCCACTGTCTCTCAGCCCCCTCCACTGTCTCTCAGCTCCCCCCTCTGTCGATCAGCTCCCCTCTATCTCTCAGACCCTTCCTCTGTCTCTCAGACCCCTCCTCTGTCTCTCAGCTCTCCTCCTCTGTCTCTCAGCTCTCCTCCTCTGTCTCTCAGCTCTCCTCCTCTGTCTCTCAGCTCCCCCCTCTGTCTCTCAGCTCCCCCCTCTGTCTCTCAGACCCCTCCTCTGTCTCTCAGATCCCTCCTCTGTCTCTCAGACCCCCCTCTGTCTCTCAGACCCCTCCTCTGTCTCTCAGACCCCTCCTTTGTCTCTCAGCCCCCTCCTCTATCTTCAGCCCCCTCCTCTGTCTCTCAGCTCCCCCCTCTGTCTCTCAGCTCCCCCCTCTGTCTCTCAGCTCCCCCTCTGTCTCTCAGCTCCCCCCTTTGTCTCTCAGCTCCCCCCTCTGTCTCTCAGCTCCCCCCTCTGTCTCTCAGCTCCCCCCTCTGTCTCTCAGCTCCCCCTTCTGTCTCTCAGCTCCCCCTTCTGTCTCTCAGCCCCCTATCTCTCAGCCCCCCTCTGTCTCTCAGCTCCCCCCTCTGTCTCTCAGACCCCTCCTCTGTCTCTAAGACAACTCCTCTGTCTCTAAGACAACTCCTCTGTCTCTCAGCTCCCTCCTCTGTCTCTCAGCTCCCTCCTCTGTCTCTCAGCTCCCTCCTCTGTCTCTCAGCTCCCTCCTCTGTCTCTCAGCTCCCCCCTCTGTCTCTCAGCTCCCCCCTCTGTCTCTCAGCTCCCCCCTCTGTCTCTCAACTCCCCCCTCTGTCTCTTAGCTCCCCCTTCTGTCTCTCAGCCCCCCTCTGTCTCTCAGCTTCCCCCTCTGTCTCTCAGCTTCCTCCTCTGTTTCTCAGCTTCCCCCTCTGTCTCTCAGCTTCCCCCTCTGTCTCTCAGCTTCCCCCTCTGTCTCTCAGCTCCCCCTCTGTCTCTCAGCTCCCCCTCTGTCTCTCAGCTCCCCCTCTGTCTCTCAGACCCCCCTCTGTCTCTCAGCCCCCTCCTCTGTCTCTCAGCCCCCTCCTCCTCCTCTGTCTCTCAGCCCCGTCCACTGTCTCTCAGACCCCTCCACTGTCTCTCAGCCCCCTCCACTGTCTCTCAGCTCCCCCCTCTGTTGATCAGCTCCCCTCTATCTCTCAGACCCTTCCTCTGTCTCTCAGACCCCTCCTCTGTCTCTCAGCTCTCCTCCTCTGTCTCTCAGCTCTCCTCCTCTGTCTCTCAGCTCTCCTCCTCTGTCTCTCAGCTCTCCTCCTCTGTCTCTCAGCTCTCCTCCTCTGTCTCTCAGCTCTCCTCCTCTGTCTCTCAGCTCCCCCCTCTGTCTATCAGACCCCTCCTCTGTCTCTCAGATCCCTCCTCTGTCTCTCAGACCCCCCTCTGTTTCTCAGGCCCCCCTCTGTCTCTCAGACCCCCCCTCTGTCTCTCAGTTCTTGAGTCTCTCAGTTCCCCCCTCTTTTAGCCCCATCTCTCAGCTCCCCCTCTGTCTCCCAGCCCCCTCTGTCTCTCAGCCCCCCTCTGTCTTTCAGACCCCTCCTCTGTCTCTCAGACCCGTCCACTGTCTCTCAGATCCCTCCACTGTCTCTCAGCCCCCTCCACTGTCTCTCAGCTCCCCCCTCTGTCGATCAGCTCCCCTCTATCTCTCAGACCCTTCCTCTGTCTCTCAGACCCCTCCTCTGTCTCTCAGCTCTCCTCCTCTGTCTCTCAGCTCTCCTCCTCTGTCTCTCAGCTCTCCTCCTCTGTCTCTCAGACCCCTCCTCTGTCTCTCAGACCCCTCCTCTGTCTCTCAGATCCCTCCTCTGTCTCTCAGACCCCTCCTCTGTCTCTCAGACCCCTCCTTTGTCTCTCAGACCCCTCCTCTATCTTCAGCCCCCTCCTCTGTCTCTCAGCTCCCCCCTCTGTCTCTTAGCTCCCCCCTCTGTCTCTCGGACCCCTCCTCTGTCTCTCAGCACCCCCCTCTGTTTCTCAGCACCCCCTCTGTCTCTCAGACCCCTCCTCTGTCTCTCAGCCCCCTATCTCTCAGCTCCCCCTCTGTCTCTCAGCTCCCCCTCTGTCTCTCAGACCCCCCCTCTGTCTCTCAGCCCCCTCCTCTGTCTCTCAGCCCCCTCCTCCTCCTCTGTCTCTCAGCCCCGTCCACTGTCTCTCAGACCCCTCCACTGTCTCTCAGCCCCCTCCACTGTCTCTCAGCTCCCCCCTCTGTTGATCAGCTCCCCTCTATCTCTCAGACCCTTCCTCTGTCTCTCAGACCCCTCCTCTGTCTCTCAGCTCTCCTCCTCTGTCTCTCAGCTCTCCTCCTCTGTCTCTCAGCTCCCCCTCTGTCTCTCAGACCCCTCCTCTGCCTCTCAGATCCCTCCTCTGTCTCTCAGACCCCCCTCTGTTTCTCAGGCCCCCCTCTGTCTCTCAGACCCCTCCTCTGTCTCTCAGACCCCCTCTGTCTTTCAGAACCCTCCTCTGTCTCTCAGACCCGTCCACTGTCTCTCAGACCCCTCCACTGTCTCTCAGACCCCTCCACTGTCTCTCAGACCCCTCCACTGTCTCTCAGCCCCCTCCACTGTCTCTCAGCTCCCCCCTCTGTCGATCAGCTCCCCTCTATCTCTCAGACCCTTCCTCTGTCTCTCAGACCCCTCCTCTGTCTCTCAGCTCTCCTCCTCTGTCTCTCAGCTCTCCTCCTCTGTCTCTCAGCTCCCCCCTCTGTCTCTCAGCTCCCCCTCTGTCTCTCAGCTCCCCCCTCTGTCTCTCAGTCCCCCCTCTGTCTCTCAGTCCCCCCCTCTGTCTCTCAGTCCCCCCTCTGTCTCTCAGTTCTTGAGTCTCTCAGTTCCCCCCTCTTTTAGCCCCATCTCTCAGCTCCCCCTCTGTCTCCCAGCCCCCTGTCTCTCAACCCCCCTCTGTCTTTCAGACCCCTCCTCTGTCTCTCAGACCCGTCCACTGTCTCTCAGACCCCTCCACTGTCTCTCAGACCCCTCCACTGTCTCTCAGCCCCCTCCACTGTCTCTCAGCTCCCCCCTCTGTCGATCAGCTCCCCTCTATCTCTCAGACCCGTCCACTGTCTCTCAGACCCCTCCACTGTCTCTCAGACCCCTCCACTGTCTCTCAGCTCCCCCCTCTGTCGATCAGCTCCCCTCTATCTCTCAGACCCTTCCTCTGTCTCTCAGCTCTCCTCCTCTATCTCTCAGCTCTCCTCCTCTATCTCTCAGCTCTCCTCCTCTGTCTCTCAGCTCCCCCCTCTGTCTCTCAGCTCTCCTCCTCTGTCTCTCAGACCCCTCCTCTGTCTCTCAGATCCCTCCTCTGTCTCTCAGACCCCCCTCTGTTTCTCAGACCCCCCTCTGTCTCTCAGACCCCTCCTCTGTCTCTCAGACCCCTCCTTTGTCTCTCAGCCCCCTCCTCTATCTTTAGCCCCCTCCTCTGTCTCTCAGCTCCCCCCTCTGTCTCTCAGCTCCCCCCTCTGTCTCTCAGCTCCCCCCTCTGTCTCTTAGCTCCCCCCTCTGTCTCTCAGCTCTCCTCCTCTGTCTCTCAGCTCTCCTCCTCTGTCTCTCAGCTCCCCCCTCTGTCTCTCAGCTCCCCCTCTGTCTCTCAGCTCCCCCCTCTGTCTCTCAGCTTCCCCCTCTGTCTCTCAGCTCCCCCCTCTGTCTCTCAGCTCCCCCCTCTGTCTCTCAGCTCCCCCCTCTGTCTCTCAGCTCCCCCCTCTGTCTCTCAGCTCCCCCTTCTGTCTCTCAGCTCCCACTTCTGTCTCTCTGCCCCCTATCTCTCAGCCCCCCTCTGTCTCTCAGCTCCCCCCTCTGTCTCTCAGACCCCTCCTCTGTCTCTAAGACAACTCCTTTGTCTCTAAGACAACTCCTCTGTCTCTCAGACCCCTCCTCTGTCTCTCAGCTCCCTCCTCTGTCTCTCAGCTCCCTCCTCTGTCTCTCAGCTCCCTCCTCTATCTCTCAGCTCTCCCCCTCTGTCTCTCAGCTCCCCCTCTGTCTCTTAGCTCCCCCTTCTGTCTCTCCGCCCCCCTCTGTCTCTCAGCTCCCCCCTGTCTCTCAGCTCCCCCTCTGTCTCTCAGCTTCCCCCTCTGTCTCTCAGCTTCCCCCTCTGTCTCTCAGCTTCCCCCTCTGTCTCTCAGCTTCCTCCTCTGTCTCTCAGCTTCCCCCTCTGTCTCTCAGCTTCCCCCTCTGTCTCTCAGCTTCCCCCTCTGTCTCTCAGCTTCCCCCTCTGTCTCTCAGCTTCCCCCTCTGTCTCTCAGCTTCCCCCTCTGTCTCTCAGCTCCCCCTCTGTCTCTCAGACCCCCCCTCTGTCTCTCAGCCCCCTCCTCTGTCTCTCAGCCCCCTCCTCCTCCTCTGTCTCTCAGCCCCGTCCACTGTCTCTCAGACCCCTCCACTGTCTCTCAGCCCCCTCCACTGTCTCTCAGCTCCCCCTCTGTTGATCAGCTCCCCTCTATCTCTCAGACCCTTCCTCTGTCTCTCAGACCCCTCCTCTGTCTCTCAGCTCTCCTCCTCTGTCTCTCAGCTCTCCTCCTCTGTCTCTCAGCTCTCCTCCTCTGTCTCTCAGCTCTCCTCCTCTGTCTCTCAGCTCCCCCCTCTGTCTCTCAGACCCCTCCTCTGTCTCTCAGACCCCTCCTCTGTCTCTCAGATCCCTCCTCTGTCTCTCAGACCCCCCTCTGTTTCTCAGGCCCCCCTCTGTCTCTCAGACCCCTCCTCTGTCTCTCAGCCCCCCTCTGTCTTTCAGAACCCTCCTCTGTCTCTCAGACCCGTCCACTGTCTCTCAGACCCCTCCACTGTCTCTCAGCCCCCTCCACTGTCTCTCAGCTCCCCTCTCTGTCGATCAGCTCCCCTCTATCTCTCAGACCCTTCCTCTGTCTCTCAGACCCCTCCTCTGTCTCTCAGCTCTCCTCCTCTGTCTCTCAGCTCTCCTCCTCTGTCTCTCAGCTCCCCCCTCTGTCTCTCAGCCCCCTCCACTGTCTCTCAGCCCCCTCCACTGTCTCTCAGCTCCCCCCTCTGTCTCTCAGTCCCCCCCTCTGTCTCTCAGTTCCTGAGTCTCTCAGTTCCCCCCTCTTTTAGCCCCATCTCTCAGCTCCCCCCTCTGTCTCCCAGCCCCCTCTGTCTCTCAGCCCCCTGTCTCTCAGCCCCCCTCTGTCTTTCAGACCCCTCCTCTGTCTCTCAGACCTGTCCACTGTCTCTCAGACCCCTCCACTGTCTCTCAGACCCCTCCACTGTCTCTCAGCTCCCCCCTCTGTCGATCAGCTCCCCTCTATCTCTCAGACCCTTCCTCTGTCTCTCAGACCCCTCCTCTGTCTCTCAGCTCTCCTCCTCTGTCTCTCAGCTCTCCTCCTCTGTCTCTCAGCTCTCCTCCTCTGTCTCTCAGCTCCCCCCTCTGTCTCTCAGCTCCCCCCTCTGTCTCTCAGACCCCTCCTCTGTCTCTCAGATCCCTCCTCTGTCTCTTAGACCCCCCTCTGTTTCTCAGACCCCTCCTCTGTCTCTCAGACCCCTCCTTTGTCTCTCAGCCCCCTCCTCTATCTTTAGCCCCCTCCTCTGTCTCTCAGCTCCCCCCTCTGTCTCTCAGCTCCCCCCTCTGTCTCTCAGCTCCCCCTCTGTCTCTCAGCTCCCCCCTCTGTCTCTCAGCTCCCCCCTCTGTCTCTCAGCTCCCCCCTCTGTCTCTCAGCTCCCCCCTCTGTCTCTCAGCTCCCCCCTCTGTCTCTCAGCTCCCCCCTCTGTCTCTCAGCTCCCCCTTCTGTCTCTCAGCCCCCTATCTCTCAGCCCCCCTCTGTCTCTCAGCTCCCCCCTCTGTCTCTCAGACCCCTCCTCTGTCTCTCAGCTCCCTCCTCTGTCTCTCAGCTCCCTCCTCTGTCTCTCAGCTCCCTCCTCTGTCTCTCAGCTCCCTCCTCTATCTCTCAGCTCTCCCCCTCTGTCTCTCAGCTCCCCCCTCTGTCTCTTAGCTCCCCCTTCTGTCTCTCAGCTCCCCCTGTCTCTCAGCTCCCCCTCTGTCTCTCAGCTCCCCCTCTGTCTCTCAGCTCCCCCTTCTGTCTCTCAGCTTCCCCCTCTGTCTCTCAGCTTCCCCCTCTGTCTCTCAGCTTCCCCCTCTGTTTCTCAGCTTCCCCCTCTGTCTCTCAGCTTCCCCCTCTGTCTCTCAGCTTCCTCCTCTGTCTCTCAGCTTCCCCCTCTGTTTCTCAGCTTCCCCCTCTGTCTCTCAGCTTCCCCCTCTGTCTCTCAGCTTCCCCCTCTGTCTCTCAGCTTCCCCCTCTGTCTCTCAGCTTCCCCCTCTGTCTCTCAGCTCCCCCTCTGTCTCTCAGCTCCCCCTCTGTCTCTCAGACCCCCCTCTGTCTCTCAGCCCCCTCCTCTGTCTCTCAGCCCCCTCCTCCTCCTCTGTCTCTCAGCCCCGTCCACTGTCTCTCAGACCCCTCCACTGTCTCTCAGACCCCTCCACTGTCTCTCAGCCCCCTCCACTGTCTCTCAGCTCCCCCCTCTGTTGATCAGCTCCCCTCTATCTCTCAGACCCTTCCTCTGTCTCTCAGACCCCTCCTCTGTCTCTCAGCTCTCCTCCTCTGTCTCTCAGCTCTCCTCCTCTGTCTCTCAGCTCCCCCTCTGTCTCTCAGACCCCTCCTCTGTCTCTCAGATCCCTCCTCTGTCTCTCAGACCCCCCTCTGTTTCTCAGGCCCCCCTCTGTCTCTCAGACCCCTCCTCTGTCTCTCAGCCCCCCTCTGTCTCTCAGACCCGTCCACTGTCTCTCAGACCCCTCCACTGTCTCTCAGACCCCTCCACTGTCTCTCAGCCCCCTCCACTGTCTCTCAGCTCCCCCCTCTGTCGATCAGCTCCCCTCTATCTCTCAGACCCTTCCTCTGTCTCTCAGACCCCTCCTCTGTCTCTCAGCTCTCCTCCTCTGTCTCTCAGCTCTCCTCCGTCTCTCAGCTCCCCCTCTGTCTCTCAGCTCCCCCCTCTGTCTCTCAGCTCCCCCCTCTGTCTCTCAGCTCCCCCCTCTGTCTCTCAGCTCCCCCCTCTGTCTCTCAGTCCCCCCTCTGTCTCTCAGTCCCCCCCTCTGTCTCTCAGTCCCCCCTCTGTCTCTCAGTTCTTGAGTCTCTCAGTTCCCCCCTCTTTTAGCCCCATCTCTCAGCTCCCCCTCTGTCTCCCAGCCCCCTGTCTCTCAACCCCCATCTGTCTTTCAGACCCCTCCTCTGTCTCTCAGACCCGTCCACTGTCTCTCAGACCCCTCCACTGTCTCTCAGACCCCTCCACTGTCTCTCAGCCCCCTCCACTGTCTCTCAGCTCCCCCCTCTGTCGATCAGCTCCCCTCTATCTCTCAGACCCGTCCACTGTCTCTCAGACCCCTCCACTGTCTCTCAGACCCCTCCACTGTCTCTCAGCTCCCCCCTCTGTCGATCAGCTCCCCTCTATCTCTCAGACCCTTCCTCTGTCTCTCAGACCCCTCCTCTGTCTCTCAGACCCCTCCTCTGTCTCTCAGACCCCTCCTCCTCTGTCTCTCAGCTCCCTCCTCTGTCTCTCAGCTCTCCTCCTCTGTCTCTCAGACCCCTCCTCTGTCTCTCAGATCCCTCCTCTGTCTCTCAGACCCCCCTCTGTTTCTCAGACCCCCCTCTGTCTCTCAGACCCCTCCTCTGTCTCTCAGACCCCTCCTTTGTCTCTCAGCCCCCTCCTCTATCTTTAGCCCCCTCCTCTGTCTCTCAGCTCCCCCCTCTGTCTCTCAGCTCCCCCCTCTATCTCTCAGCTCCCCCCTCTGTCTCTCAGCTCCCCCCTCTGTCTCTCAGCTCCCCCCTCTGTCTCTCAGCTCCCCCCTCTGTCTCTCAGCTCTCCTCCTCTGTCTCTCAGCTCTCCTCCTCTGTCTCTCAGCTCTCCTCCTCTGTCTCTCAGCTCTCCTCCTCTGTCTCTCAGCTCTCCTCCTCTGTCTCTCAGCTCCCCCCTCTGTCTCTCAGCTCCCCCCTCTGTCTCTCAGCTCCCCCTCTGTCTCTCAGCTCCCCCCTCTGTCTCTCAGCTCCCCCCTCTGTCTCTCAGCTCCCCCCTCTGTCTCTCAGCTCCCCCCTCTGTCTCTCAGCTCCCCCTTCTGTCTCTTAGCTCCCCCTTCTGTCTCTCAGCCCCCTATCTCTCAGCCCCCCTCTGTCTCTCAGCTCCCCCCTCTGTCTCTCAGACCCCTCCTCTGTCTCTAAGACAACTCCTTTGTCTCTAAGACAACTCCTCTGTCTCTCAGACCCCTCCTCTGTCTCTCAGACCCCTCCTCTGTCTCTCAGCTCCCTCCTCTGTCTCTCAGCTCCCTCCTCTGTCTCTCAGCTCCCTCCTCTATCTCTCAGCTCTCCCCCTCTGTCTCTCAGCTCCCCCTCTGTCTCTTAGCTCTCCCTTCTGTCTCTCAGCCCCCCTCTTTCTCTCAGCTCCCCCCTGTCTCTCAGCTCCCCCTCTGTCTCTCAGCTCGCCCTCTGTCTCTCAGCTCCCCCTTCTGTCTCTCAGCTTCCCCCTCTGTCTCTCAGCTTCCCCCTCTGTCTCTCAGCTTCCCCCTCTGTCTCTCAGCTTCCCCCTCTGTCTCTCAGCTTCCCCCTCTGTTTCTCAGCTTCCCCCTCTGTCTCTCAGCTTCCCCCTCTGTCTCTCAGCTTCCTCCTCTGTCTCTCAGCTTCCCCCTCTGTTTCTCAGCTTCCCCCTCTGTCTCTCAGCTTCCCCCTCTGTCTCTCAGCTTCCCCCTCTGTCTCTCAGCTTCCCCCTCTGTCTCTCAGCTTCCCCCTCTGTCTCTCAGCTCCCCCTCTGTCTCTCAGCTCCCCCTCTGTCTCTCAGCTCCCCCTCTGTCTCTCAGACCCCCCCTCTGTCTCTCAGCCCCCTCCTCTGTCTCTCAGCCCCCTCCTCCTCCTCTGTCTCTCAGCCCCGTCCACTGTCTCTCAGACCCCTCCACTGTCTCTCAGACCCCTCCACTGTCTCTCAGCCCCCTCCACTGTCTCTCAGCTCCCCCCTCTGTTGATCAGCTCCCCTCTATCTCTCAGACCCTTCCTCTGTCTCTCAGACCCCTCCTCTGTCTCTCAGCTCTCCTCCTCTGTCTCTCAGCTCTCCTCCTCTGTCTCTCAGCTCCCCCTCTGTCTCTCAGACCCCTCCTCTGTCTCTCAGATCCCTCCTCTGTCTCTCAGACCCCCCTCTGTTTCTCAGGCCCCCCTCTGTCTCTCAGACCCCTCCTCTGTCTCTCAGCCCCCCTCTGTCTCTCAGACCCGTCCACTGTCTCTCAGACCCCTCCACTGTCTCTCAGACCCCTCCACTGTCTCTCAGCCCCCTCCACTGTCTCTCAGCTCCCCCCTCTGTCGATCAGCTCCCCTCTATCTCTCAGACCCTTCCTCTGTCTCTCAGACCCCTCCTCTGTCTCTCAGCTCTCCTCCTCTGTCTCTCAGCTCTCCTCCGTCTCTCAGCTCCCCCTCTGTCTCTCAGCTCCCCCCTCTGTCTCTCAGCTCCCCCCTCTGTCTCTCAGTCCCCCCTCTGTCTCTCAGTCCCCCCCTCTGTCTCTCAGTCCCCCCCTCTGTCTCTCAGTCCCCCCCTCTGTCTCTCAGTCCCCCCTCTGTCTCTCAGTTCTTGAGTCTCTCAGTTCCCCCCTCTTTTAGCCCCATCTCTCAGCTCCCCCTCTGTCTCCCAGCCCCCTGTCTCTCAACCCCCATCTGTCTTTCAGACCCCTCCTCTGTCTCTCAGACCCGTCCACTGTCTCTCAGACCCCTCCACTGTCTCTCAGACCCCTCCACTGTCTCTCAGCCCCCTCCACTGTCTCTCAGCTCCCCCCTCTGTCGATCAGCTCCCCTCTATCTCTCAGACCCGTCCACTGTCTCTCAGACCCCTCCACTGTCTCTCAGACCCCTCCACTGTCTCTCAGCTCCCCCCTCTGTCGATCAGCTCCCCTCTATCTCTCAGACCCTTCCTCTGTCTCTCAGACCCCTCCTCTGTCTCTCAGCTCTCCTCCTCTATCTCTCAGCTCTCCTCCTCTGTCTCTCAGCTCCCTCCTCTGTCTCTCAGCTCTCCTCCTCTGTCTCTCAGACCCCTCCTCTGTCTCTCAGATCCCTCCTCTGTCTCTCAGACCCCCCTCTGTTTCTCAGACCCCCCTCTGTCTCTCAGACCCCTCCTCTGTCTCTCAGACCCCTCCTTTGTCTCTCAGCCCCCTCCTCTATCTTTAGCCCCCTCCTCTGTCTCTCAGCTCCCCCCTCTGTCTCTCAGCTCCCCCCTCTATCTCTCAGCTCCCCCCTCTGTCTCTCAGCTCCCCCCTCTGTCTCTCAGCTCCCCCCTCTGTCTCTCAGCTCCCCCCTCTGTCTCTCAGCTCTCCTCCTCTGTCTCTCAGCTCTCCTCCTCTGTCTCTCAGCTCTCCTCCTCTGTCTCTCAGCTCTCCTCCTCTGTCTCTCAGCTCTCCTCCTCTGTCTCTCAGCTCCCCCCTCTGTCTCTCAGCTCCCCCCTCTGTCTCTCAGCTCCCCCTCTGTCTCTCAGCTCCCCCCTCTGTCTCTCAGCTCCCCCCTCTGTCTCTCAGCTCCCCCCTCTGTCTCTCAGCTCCCCCTTCTGTCTCTCAGCTCCCCCTTCTGTCTCTCAGCCCCCTATCTCTCAGCCCCCCTCTGTCTCTCAGCTCCCCCCTCTGTCTCTCAGACCCCTCCTCTGTCTCTAAGACAACTCCTTTGTCTCTAAGACAACTCCTCTGTCTCTCAGACCCCTCCTCTGTCTCTCAGCTCCCTCCTCTGTCTCTCAGCTCCCTCCTCTGTCTCTCAGCTCCCTCCTCTGTCTCTCAGCTCCCTCCTCTGTCTCTCAGCTCCCTCCTCTATCTCTCAGCTCTCCCCCTCTGTCTCTCAGCTCCCCCTCTGTCTCTTAGCTCCCCCTTCTGTCTCTCAGCCCCCCTCTTTCTCTCAGCTCCCCCCTGTCTCTCAGCTCCCCCTCTGTCTCTCAGCTCGCCCTCTGTCTCTCAGCTCCCCCTTCTGTCTCTCAGCTTCCCCCTCTGTCTCTCAGCTTCCCCCTCTGTCTCTCAGCTTCCCCCTCTGTCTCTCAGCTTCCCCCTCTGTCTCTCAGCTTCCTCCTCTGTCTCTCAGCTTCCCCCTCTGTCTCTCAGCTTCCCCCTCTGTCTCTCAGCTTCCCCCTCTGTCTCTCAGCTTCCCCCTCTGTCTCTCAGCTTCCCCCTCTGTCTCTCAGCTCCCCCTCTGTCTCTCAGCTCCCCCTCTGTCTCTCAGCTCCCCCTCTGTCTCTCAGACCCTCCCTCTGTCTCTCAGCCCCCTCCTCTGTCTCTCAGCCCCCTCCTCCTCCTCTGTCTCTCAGCCCCGTCCACTGTCTCTCAGACCCCTCCACTGTCTCTCAGCCCCCTCCACTGTCTCTCAGCTCCCCCTCTGTTGATCAGCTCCCCTCTATCTCTCAGACCCTTCCTCTGTCTCTCAGACCCCTCCTCTGTCTCTCAGCTCTCCTCCTCTGTCTCTCAGCTCTCCTCCTCTGTCTCTCAGCTCTCCTCCTCTGTTTCTCAGCTCCCCCCTCTGTCTCTCAGACCCCTCCTCTGTCTCTCAGATCCCTCCTCTGTCTCTCAGACCCCCCTCTGTTTCTCAGGCCCCCCTCTGTCTCTCAGACCCCTCCTCTGTCTCTCAGCCCCCCTCTGTCTTTCAGAACCCTCCTCTGTCTCTCAGACCCGTCCACTGTCTCTCAGACCCCTCCACTGTCTCTCAGCCCCCTCCACTGTCTCTCAGCTCCCCTCTATCTCTCAGACCCTTCCTCTGTCTCTCAGACCCCTCCTCTGTCTCTCAGCTCTCCTCCTCTGTCTCTCAGCTCTCCTCCTCTGTCTCTCAGCTCCCCCCTCTGTCTCTCAGCCCCCTCCACTGTCTCTCAGCTTCCCCCTCTGTCTCTCAGTCCCCCCCTCTGTCTCTCAGTCCCCCCCTCTGTCTCTCAGTTCTTGAGTCTCTCAGTTCCCCCCTCTTTTAGCCCCATCTCTCAGCTCCCCCTCTGTCTCCCAGCCCCCTCTGTCTCTCAGCCCCCTGTCTCTCAGCCACCCTCCGTCTTTCAGACCCCTCCTCTGTCTCTCAGACCCGTCCACTGTCTCTCAGACCCCTCCACTGTCTCTCAGACCCCTCCACTGTCTCTCAGCTCCCCCCTCTGTCGATCAGCTCCCCTCTATCTCTCAGACCCTTCCTCTGTCTCTCAGACCCCTCCTCTGTCTCTCAGCTCTCCTCCTCTGTCTCTCAGCTCTCCTCCTCTGTCTCTCAGCTCTCCTCCTCTGTCTCTCAGCTCTCCTCCTCTGTCTCTCAGCTCTCCTCCTCTGTCTCTCAGCTCTCCTCCTCTGTCTCTCAGCTCCACCCTCTGTCTCTCAGCCCCCTCCACTGTCTCTCAGCTCCCCCCTCTGTCTCTCAGTCCCCCCCCTCTGTCTCTCAGTCCCCCCCTCTGTCTCTCAGTCCCCCCCTCTGTCTCTCAGTTCTTGAGTCTCTCAGTTCCCCCCTCTTTTAGCCCCATCTCTCAGCTCCCCCTCTGTCTCCCAGCCCCCTCTGTCTCTCAGCCCCCTGTCTCTCAGCCCCCTCTGTCTTTCAGACCCCTCCTCTGTCTCTCAGACCCATCCACTGTCTCTCAGACCCCTCCACTGTCTCTCAGCCCCCTCCACTGTCTCTCAGCTCCCCCCTCTGTCGATCAGCTCCCCTCTATCTCTCAGACCCTTCCTCTGTCTCTCAGACCCCTCCTCTGTCTCTCAGCTCTCCTCCTCTGTCTCTCAGCTCTCCTCCTCTGTCTCTCAGCTCTCCTCCTCTGTCTCTCAGCTCTCCTCCTCTGTCTCTCAGCTCTCCTCCTCTGTCTCTCAGCTCCCCCCTCTGTCTCTCAGCTCCCCCCTCTGTCTCTCAGACCCCTCCTCTGTCTCTCAGATCCCTCCTCTGTCTCTCAGACCCCTCCTCTGTCTCTCAGACCCCTCCTTTGTCTCTCAGACCCCTCCTTTGTCTCTCAGCCCCCTCCTCTATCTTCAGCCCCCCCTCTGTCTCTCAGCTCCCCCCTCTGTCTCTCAGCTCCCCCCTCTGTCTCTCAGCACCCCCCTCTGTCTCTCAGACCCCTCCTCTGTCTCTCAGCCCCTATCTCTCAGCCCCCCTCTGTCTCTCAGCTCCCCCCTCTGTCTCTCAGACCCCTCCTCTGTCTCTAAGACAACTCCTCTGTCTCTCAGACCCCTCCTCTGTCTCTCAGACCCCTCCTCTGTCTCTCAGCTCCCTCCTCTGTCTCTCAGCTCCCTCCTCTATCTCTCAGCTCTCCCCCTCTGTCTCTCAGCTCCCCCTCTGTCTCTTAGCTCCCCCTCTGTCTCTTAGCTCCCCCTTCTGTCTCTCAGCTCCCCCTGTCTCTCAGCTCCCCCTCTGTCTCTCAGCCCCCCCTCTGTCTCTCAGCTCCCCCTTCTGTCCCTCAGCTCCCCCTTCTGTCCCTCAGCTCCCCCTTCTGTCTCTCAGCTTCCCCCTCTGTCTCTCAGCTTCCCCCTCTGTCTCTCAGCTTCCCCCTCTGTCTCTCAGCTTCCTCCTCTGTCTCTCAGCTTCCCCCTCTGTTTCTCAGCTCTCCCCTCTGTCTCTCAGCTTCCCCCTCTGTCTCTCAGCTTCCCCCTCTGTCTCTCAGCTTCCCCCTCTGTCTCTCAGCTCCCCCTCTGTCTCTCAGACCCCCCCTCTGTCTCTCAGCCCCCTCCTCTGTCTCTCAGCCCCGTCCACTGTCTCTCAGACCCCTCCACTGTCTCTCAGCCCCCTCCACTGTCTCTCAGCTCCCCCCTCTGTTGATCAGCTCCCCTCTATCTCTCAGACCCTTCCTCTGTCTCTCAGCTCTCCTCCTCTGTCTCTCAGCTCTCCTCCTCTGTCTCTCAGCTCTCCTCCTCTGTCTCTCAGCTCTCCTCCTCTGTCTCTCAGCTCTCCTCCTCTGTCTCTCAGCTCTCCTCCTCTGTCTCTCAGGTCCCCCCTCTGTCTCTCAGCTCCCTCCTCTGTCTCTCAGATCCCTCCTCTGTCTCTCAGATCCCTCCTCTGTCTCTCAGACCCCCCTCTGTTTCTCAGACCCCTCCTCTGTCTCTCAGACCCCTCCTCTGTCTCTCAGACCCCTCCTCTGTCTCTCAGCTCTCCTCCTCTGTCTCTCAGCTCTCCTCCTCTGTCTCTCAGCTCTCCTCCTCTGTCTCTCAGCTCTCCTCCTTTGTCTCTCAGGTCCCCCCTCTGTCTCTCAGCTCCCCCCTCTGTCTCTCAGCTCTCCTCCTCTGTCTCTCAGGTCCCCCCTCTGTCTCTCAGCTCCCCCTCTGTCTCTCAGCCCCCTCTGTCTCTCAGCCCCCTCTGCCTCTCAGCCCCCTGTCTCTCAGGCCCCCTCTATCTTTCAGACCCCTCCTCTGTCTCTCAGACCCCTCCACTGTCTCTCAGCCCCTCCACTGTCTCTCAGCTCCCCCCTCTGTCTTTCAGACCCCTCCTCTGTCTCTCAGACCCCTCCACTGTCTCTCAGCCCCCTCCACTGTCTCTCAGCCCCCTCCACTGTCTCTCAGCTCCCCCCTACTGTCTCTCAGCTCCCCCCTACTGTCTCTCAGTCCCCCCTCTGTCTCTCAGTCCCCCCCTCTGTCTCTCAGTTCCTGAGTCTCTCAGTCCCCCCCCTCTTTTAGCCCCATCTCTCAGCTCCCCCCTCTGTCTCCCAGCCCCCTCTGTCTCTCAGCCCCCTGTCTCTCAGCCCCCCTCTGTCTTTCAGACCCCTCCTCTGTCTCTCAGACCCATCCACTGTCTCTCAGACCCCTCCACTGTCTCTCAGACCCCTCCACTGTCTCTCAGCTCCCCCCTCTGTCGATCAGATCCCCTCTATCTCTCAGACCCTTCCTCTGTCTTTCAGACCCCTTCTCTGTCTCTCAGCTCTCCTCCTCTGTCTCTCAGCTCTCCTCCTCTGTCTCTCAGCTCTCCTCCTCTGTCTCTCAGCTCTCCTCCTCTGTCTCTCAGCTCTCCTCCTCTGTCTCTCAGCTCTCCTCCTCTGTCTCTCAGCTCTCCTCCTCTGTCTCTCAGCTCCCCCCTCTGTCTCTCAGCCCCCTCCACTGTCTCTCAGCCCCCTCCACTGTCTCTCAGCTCCCCCCTCTGTCTCTCAGTCCCCCCCTCTGTCTCTCAGTTCCTGAGTCTCTCAGTTCCCCCCTCTTTTAGCCCCATCTCTCAGCTCCCCCCTCTGTCTCCCAGCCCCCTCTGTCTCTCAGCCCCCTGTCTCTCAGCCCCCCTCTGTCTTTCAGACCCCTCCTCTGTCTCTCAGACCCGTCCACTGTCTCTCAGACCCCTCCACTGTCTCTCAGCCCCCTCCACTGTCTCTCAGCTCCCCCCTCTGTCGATCAGCTCCCCTCTATCTCTCAGACCCTTCCTCTGTCTCTCAGACCCCTCCTCTGTCTCTCAGCTCTCCTCCTCTGTCTCTCAGCTCTCCTCCTCTGTCTCTCAGCTCTCCTCCTCTGTCTCTCAGCTCCCCCCTCTGTCTCTCAGACCCCTCCTCTGTCTCTCAGATCCCTCCTCTGTCTCTCAGACCCCCCTCTGTCTCTCAGACCCCTCCTCTGTCTCTCAGACCCCTCCTTTGTCTCTCAGCCCCCTCCTCTATCTTCAGCCCCCTCCTCTGTCTCTCAGCTCCCCCCTCTGTCTCTCAGCTCCCCCCTCTGTCTCTCAGCTCCCCCCTTTGTCTCTCAGCTCCCCCCTCTGTCTCTCAGCTCCCCCCTCTGTCTCTCAGCTCCCCCCTCTGTCTCTCAGCTCCCCCTTCTGTCTCTCAGCTCCCCCTTCTGTCTCTCAGCCCCCTATCTCTCAGCCCCCCTCTGTCTCTCAGCTCCCCCCTCTGTCTCTCAGACCCCTCCTCTGTCTCTAAGACAACTCCTCTGTCTCTAAGACAACTCCTCTGTCTCTCAGCTCCCTCCTCTGTCTCTCAGCTCCCTCCTCTGTCTCTCAGCTCCCTCCTCTGTCTCTCAGCTCCCTCCTCTGTCTCTCAGCTCCCTCCTCTGTCTCTCAGCTCCCTCCTCTATCTCTCAGCTCTCCCCCTCTGTCTCTCAGCTCCCCCCTCTGTCTCTCAGCTCCCCCCTCTGTCTCTCAGCTCCCCCCTCTGTCTCTCAACTCCCCCCTCTGTCTCTTAGCTCCCCCTTCTGTCTCTCAGCCCCCCTCTGTCTCTCAGCTCCCCCTTCTGTCTCTCAGCTTCCCCCTCTGTCTCTCAGCTCCCCCTCTGTCTCTCAGCTTCCCCCTCTGTCTCTCAGCTTCCCCCTCTGTCTCTCAGCTTCCTCCTCTGTTTCTCAGCTTCCCCCTCTGTCTCTCAGCTTCCCCCTCTGTCTCTCAGCTTCCCCCTCTGTCTCTCAGCTCCCCCTCTGTCTCTCAGCTCCCCCTCTGTCTCTCAGCTCCCCCTCTGTCTCTCAGACCCCCCTCTGTCTCTCAGCCCCCTCCTCTGTCTCTCAGCCCCCTCCTCCTCCTCTGTCTCTCAGCCCCGTCCACTGTCTCTCAGACCCCTCCACTGTCTCTCAGACCCCTCCACTGTCTCTCAGCTCCCCCCTCTGTTGATCAGCTCCCCTCTATCTCTCAGACCCTTCCTCTGTCTCTCAGACCCCTCCTCTGTCTCTCAGCTCTCCTCCTCTGTCTCTCAGCTCTCCTCCTCTGTCTCTCAGCTCTCCTCCTCTGTCTCTCAGCTCTCCTCCTCTGTCTCTCAGCTCTCCTCCTCTGTCTCTCAGCTCCCCCCTCTGTCTATCAGACCCCTCCTCTGTCTCTCAGATCCCTCCTCTGTCTCTCAGGCCCCCCTCTGTTTCTCAGGCCCCCCTCTGTCTCTCAGACCCCTCCTCTGTCTCTCAGCCCCCCTCTGTCTTTCAGACCCCTCCTCTGTCTCTCAGACCCGTCCACTGTCTCTCAGACCCCTCCACTGTCTCTCAGCCCCCTCCACTGTCTCTCAGCTCCCCCCTCTGTTGATCAGCTCCCCTCTATCTCTCAGACCCTTCCTCTGTCTCTCAGACCCCTCCTCTGTCTCTCAGCTCTCCTCCTCTGTCTCTCAGCTCTCCTCCTCTGTCTCTCAGCTCTCCTCCTCTGTCTCTCAGCTCTCCTCCTCTGTCTCTCAGCTCCCCCCTCTGTCTATCAGACCCCTCCTCTGTCTCTCAGATCCCTCCTCTGTCTCTCAGACCCCCCTCTGTTTCTCAGGCCCCCCTCTGTCTCTCAGACCCCTCCTCTGTCTCTCAGCCCCCCTCTGTCTTTCAGACCCCTCCTCTGTCTCTCAGACCCGTCCACTGTCTCTCAGACCCCTCCACTGTCTCTCAGCCCCCTCCACTGTCTCTCAGCTCCCCCCTCTGTCTCTCAGTCCCCCCTCTGTCTCTCAGTCCCCCCCTCTGTCTCTCAGTCCCCCCTCTGTCTCTCAGTTCTTGAGTCTCTCAGTTCCCCCCTCTTTTAGCCCCATCTCTCAGCTCCCCCTCTGTCTCCCAGCCCCCTCTGTCTCTCAGCCCCCCTCTGTCTTTCAGACCCCTCCTCTGTCTCTCAGACCCGTCCACTGTCTCTCAGATCCCTCCACTGTCTCTCAGCCCCCTCCACTGTCTCTCAGCTCCCCCCTCTGTCGATCAGCTCCCCTCTATCTCTCAGACCCTTCCTCTGTCTCTCAGACCCCTCCTCTGTCTCTCAGCTCTCCTCCTCTGTCTCTCAGCTCTCCTCCTCTGTCTCTCAGCTCTCCTCCTCTGTCTCTCAGACCCCTCCTCTGTCTCTCAGACCCCTCCTCTGTCTCTCAGACCCCTCCTCTGTCTCTCAGACCCCTCCTCTGTCTCTCAGACCCCTCCTTTGTCTCTCAGACCCCTCCTCTATCTTCAGCCCCCTCCTCTGTCTCTCAGCTCCCCCCTCTGTCTCTTAGCTCCCCCCTCTGTCTCTCGGACCCCTCCTCTGTCTCTCAGCACCCCCCTCTGTTTCTCAGCACCCCCTCTGTCTCTCAGACCCCTCCTCTGTCTCTCAGCCCCCTATCTCTCTGCCCCCCTCTGTCTCTCAGCTCCCCCCTCTGTCTCTCAGACAACTCCTCTGTCTCTCAGACCCCTCCTCTGTCTCTCAGCTCCCTTCTCTGTCTCTCAGCTCCCTCCTCTGTCTCTCAGCTCCCTCCTCTATCTCTCAGCTCTCCCCCTCTGTCTCTCAGCTCCCCCCTCTGTCTCTTAGCTCCCCCTTCTGTCTCTCAGCCCCCCTCTGTCTCTCAGCTCCCCCTGTCTCTCAGCTCCCCCTCTGTCTCTCAGCTCCCCCTCTGTCTCTCAGCTCCCCCTTCTGTCTCTCAGCTCCCCCTTCTGTCTCTCAGCTCCCCCTTCTGTCTCTCAGCTTCCCCCTCTGTCTCTCAGCTTCCCCCTCTGTCTCTCAGCTTCCCCCTCTGTCTCTCAGCTTCCCCCTCTGTCTCTCAGCTTCCTCCTCTGTCTCTCAGCTTCCCCCTGTTTCTCAGCTCCCCCCTCTGTCTCTCAGCTTCCCCTCTGTCTCTCAGCTCCCCCCTCTGTCTCTCAGCTTCCCCCTCTGTCTCTCAGCTCCCCCTCTGTCTCTCAGACCCCCCCTCTGTCTCTCAGACCCCCCCTCTGTCTCTCAGCCCCCTCCTCTGTCTCTCAGCCCCCTCCTCCTCCTCTGTCTCTCAGCCCCGTCCACTGTCTCTCAGACCCCTCCACTGTCTCTCAGCTCCCCCCTCTGTTGATCAGCTCCCCTCTATCTCTCAGACCCTTCCTCTGTCTCTCAGACCCCTCCTCTGTCTCTCAGCTCTCCTCCTCTGTCTCTCAGCTCTCCTCCTCTGTCTCTCAGCTCTCCTCCTCTGTCTCTCAGGTCCCCCCTCTGTCTCTCAGCTCCCCCCTCTGTCTCTCAGCTCCCCCCTCTGTCTCTCAGCTCTCCTCCTCTGTCTCTCAGGTCCCCCCTCTGTCTCTCAGCTCCCCCCTCTGTCTCTCAGCTCTCCTCCTCTGTCTCTCAGGTCCCCCCTCTGTCTCTCAGCTCCCTCCTCTGTTTCTCAGATCCCTCCTCTGTCTCTCAGACCCCTCCTCTGTCTCTCAGACCCCTCCTCTGTCTCTCAGACCCCTCCTCTGTCTCTCAGACCCCTCCTTTGTCTCTCAGCCCCCTCCTCTATCTTCAGCCCCCTCCTCTATCTTCAGCCCCCTCCTCTGTCTCTCAGCTCCCCCCTCTGTCTCTCAGCTCCCTCCTCTGTCTCTCAGCTCCCTCCTCTGTCTCTCAGCTCTCCCCTCTGTCTCTCAGCTCCCCCTGTCTCTTAGCTCCCCCTTCTGTCTCTCAGCCCCCCTCTGTCTCTCAGCTCCCCCTGTCTCTCAGCTCCCCCTCTGTCTCTCAGCTCCCCCTCTGTCTCTCAGCTCCCCCTCTGTCTCTCAGCTCCCCCTTCTGTCTCTCAGCTCCCCCTTCTGTCTCTCAGCTTCCCCCTCTGTCTCTCAGCTTCCCCCTCTGTCTCTCAGCTTCCTCCTCTGTCTCTCAGCTTCCCCCTCTGTTTCTTAGCTCCCCCCTCTGTCTCTCAGCTTCCCCCTCTGTCTCTCAGCTCCCCCTCTGTCTCTCAGACCCCTCCTCTGTCTCTCAGACCCCTCCTCTGTCTCTCAGACCCCTCCTCCTCCTCCTCTCAGCCCCCTCCTCTGTCTCTCAGCTCCCTCCTCTATCTCTCAGCTCCCCCCTCTATCTCTCAGCTCTCCCCCTCTGTCTCTCAGCTCCCCCCTCTGTCTCTCAGCTCCCCCCTCTGTCTATCAGCTCCCCCCTCTGTCTATCAGCTCCCCCCTCTGTCTCTTAGCTCCCCTCTCTGTCTCTCTGCCCTTTCCTCTGTCTCATTCACTCCCTGACTCTTAGGCTGCTTTCACACTGGGGCGGGCATTGACGGTAAGACGCTGCTAGTTTTAGCAGCACTTTACTGTCGTTTTAGCTGCGCTATTCGGCTTCTAGCAGGTGCTTTTAACCCCGGCTAGCAGCCAAATTAAAGGTTAACCGCCCCAAAGATGCTGCTTGGAGGACTTTTTTTAACGCCCTGGCAGCGCCCCAGTGTGAAAGCACTCGGACTTTCACACTGGGACTGCAGCGGAGGCGTTTTTCAGGCACTATTTTTAGCCCAAAAGCGCCTGAAAAATGCCTCAGTGTGAAAGGGGTCCTACACTCACCTCCTCTCTTTTACACTCACTCCCTCTCTCTTACACTCACCACCCCCCTCTCTCACCCACCCCCTCTCACCCCCTTTCCCTCAACCCTCCCTCTCTCTCTTATTCCCCTCTCGCTCACTCTCTCATTATATACAATAATGGATGTAGGGGCCTTTTGGTGGGCGTGATTTTTTGGGGGGGCAGCATTTTATTGAATTAAAGTGGGCCGGTCTGGATGAAGTCCAGGGCCAAATTTTTGTCCCAGTCCAGCCCTGGAGCAGGGTATGCACAGAATGCAGGGGACAGGAGTGTGTAATATATAGTAGGAGTCAACAGTACAAAACGAAAAGTAAAAGTGCAGGTGTCAGGAGTTTGTAACGCACAGTGTAGGGGTAAGGAGAGTGCTAAATTCCCCCTTGCAAGCAATACTCTACCCCACTTTACCCTTTTAGCAAAAAATCCCACTCCCTCCCCTCCAGAAAACAAAGCACTAATTTGAACGCGCTAACCCCCCCCTCCCAGTACATCTCTCACAAATGCCCCCTAGCTCTCACCTTTCACAAATGCCCCCCAGCTCTCACCTCTTACAAATGCCCCCCAGCTCTCACCTCTTACAAATGCCCTCCCAGCTCTCACAAATGCCCCCCAGCTCTCACCTCTTACAAATGCCCTCCCAGCTCTCACAAATACCCCTGAGCTCTCTCATCTCTCACAAATGCCCCTCAGCTTTCACCTTTCACAAATGCTCCCCCAGCTCTCACCTTTTACAAATGCTCCCCCAGCTCTCACCTCTTACAAATGCCCTCCCAGCTCTCACAAATACCCCTGAGCTCTCTCACCTCTCACAAATGCCACCAGCTCTCTCACAAATCACCCTAGCTCTATCACAAATGACCTCCCAGCTCTCTCACAAATGCCCCTCAGCTCTCTCACCTACTTCAAATGCCCCCAGATCTCTCACAAATGCCCCCAAGCTCTCTCACCTCTCACAAATGCCCTCCAGCTCTCTCTCCAATGCCATCCCTCCCAGCTCTCTCACTAATGCCCCCCCAGCTCTCATAAATGCCCCCCCAGCACACTCTCACCTCTCACAAATGCCCTCCAGCTATCTTAGAAATGTCCCTAGCTCTCTCACAAATGCCCCCAAGCTCTCTCACCTCTCACAATGCCCCCCAGCTATCTTACAAATGCCCCTAGCTCTTTCACAAATGACCCTAGTTCTCTCAAAAATGCCCTTCTGTTCTCTCCCCTCTTACAAATACACCCCAGCTCTCTAATAAATGCCCCGGCTATCTCACCTCTCCCAAATGCCCCCCAGTTCTCTCATAAATGCACCCCAGTTCTCCTAAAAATGCCCCCCCAGCTCTCTCACCTCTCACTAATGCCCCCAAGTTCTCTCACAAATGCCCCCCAGCTCTCTCCCTCCCACAGCTCTCTCACTAGCCCCCCAGCTCTCTATCCTCTTACAAGTGCCCCCCAGCTCTCTCACAAATGTCCCCCAGCTATCTCACCTCTCACAAACGCCCCCCCCAGCTCTCTCACAAATGCCCCCCAGCTCTCTCACAAATCACCCTAGCTCTATCACAAATGACCTCCCAGCTCTCTCACAAATGCTCCTCAGCTCTCTCACCTAATACAAATGCCCCCAGCTCTCTCACAAATGCCCCCAAGCTCTCTCACCTCTCACAAATGCCCTCCAGCTCTCTCACTAATGCCCCCCCAGCTCTCATAAATGCCCCCCCAGCACACTAATGACCCCCCCAGCTCTCTCATTTATGCCTCCCAACTCTTTTACCAATGCCGCCCCCCCCAACTCCCTCACAAATGCCCCCCAGCTATCTCACCTCTCACAAATGCCCCTCACCTTACAAATTCCCCCAGCTCTCTTACAAATGCCCCCCAGCTATGTCACCTCTCACAAATGTCCCCCAGCTATATCACAAAGGCCCCCAGCTCTTTCACAAATGCCCCCAAGCTCTCTCACCTCTCACAAATGCCCCCCAGCTATCTCACAAACGCCCCCCAGCTCTCTCACCACTGCCCCTTCCAGCTCTCTCACCAATGCCCCCCCAGCTCGCTCACTAATGCCCCCAGCTCTTTCACATATGTTCCCAGGTCTCTCACAAATGCCCCCTCTGCTTTCTCACCTCTTATAAAGGCCCCATAGCTCTCACAAATGCCCTTCAGTTCTCTCCCCTCTTACAAATGCCCCTGAGCTCACTCACCTCTTCCAAATGCCCCAGCTATCTCACAAATGCCCCCAGCTCTCTCACAAATGCCTCCAACTCTCTCACCTACTACAAATGCCCCCCAGCTCTCTCACAAATGTCCCCCAGCTCTCTCACAAATACCCACCAGCTCTCTCACATATGCCTCTCAGCTCTCTCACTACTGCCCCCCAGCTCTCTCACTAATACCCCCCAGCTCTCTCACTAATACCCCCAGCTCTCTCTTCAATGCCACCCCTCCCAGCTCTTTCACTAATGCCCCCAGCTCTCACAAATGCCCCCCAGCACACGAATGACCCCCCAGCTCTCTCATTAATGCCCCCCCAACTCTCTTACCAAGGCCGCCCCCAACTCCCTCACAAATGCCCCCCAGCTATCTTAGCTCTCACAAATGCCCCCAAGCCCCTCACCTTTAACAAATTCCCCCAGCTCTCTTACAAATGTCCCTCAGCTATGTTACCTCTCACAAATATCCCCCAGCTATCTCACAAAGGCTCTTTCACAAATCCCCCGCAGCTCTCTCATCTCTCACAAATGCCCCCAAGCTATCTCACAAACGCCCCCCCAGCTCTCTCACCACTGCCCCTTCCAGCTCTTTCACCAATGCCCCCCAGCTCGCTCACTAATGCCCCCCCAGCTCTTTGACATATGCTCTCAGGTCTCTCACAAATGCCCCCCAGCTCTCTCACCTCTCATAAATGCCACCCAAGTTCTTTCACAAATGCCCCCAGCTCTCTCAACTTTTACAAATTCCCCCAGCTCTCTCCCTCCCACAGCTCTCTCACTAGCCCCCCAGCTCTCTCACAAATGCCCCCCAGCTCTCAACTTTTACAAATTCTCCCCCAGCTCTCTCACCACTGTCCACCCCCTCATCTCTCTCTCACCAACGCCCCCCAGCTCTCTCACTAATACCCCGCTCCCAGCTCTCTCACTAATGCCCCCCAGCTCTCTCACAAATGCCCTCCAGCTATCTTAGAAATGTCCCTAGCTCTCTCACAAATGCCCCCAAGCTCTCTCACAAATGCCCCCCAACTCTCTCACAAATGTCCCCCAGCTCTCTCACAAATACCCACCAGCTCTCTCACATATGCCCCTCAGCTCTCTCACCACTGCCCCCCAGCTCTCTCCAATGCCCCTCCCAGCTCTCTCACTAATGCCCCCCAGCTCTCACAAATGCCCCCCAGCACACTAATGCCCCCCCGGTACACTAATGATCCCCCAGCTCTCATTAATGCCCCCAACTCTCTTACCAATGCCGCCCCGCAACTCCCTCACAAATGCCCCCAGCTATCTCACCTCTCACAAATGCCCCCCAGCCCCTCACCTTTAACAAATTTCCCCAGCTCTCTTACAAATGCCCCCCAGCTATGTCACCTCTCACAAATGTCCCCCAGCTATCTCACAAAGGCCCCCAGCTCTTTCACAAATGCCCCCTAGCTCTCTCACCTCTCACAAATGCCCCCCAGCTCTCTCAATACTGCCCCATCCAGCTCTCTCACCAATGCCCCCCCCAGCTCTTTCACATATGCTCCCAGGTCTCTCACAAATGCCCCCACAAATGCCCCTGCTTTCTCACCTCTAACAAAGGCCCCCTAGCTCTCACAAATGCCCTTCAGTTCTCTCCCCTCTTACAAATGCCCCTGAGCTCACTCACCTCTCCAAAATGCCCCCAGCTATCTCACAAATGCCCCCAACTCTCTCATAAATGCCCGCAGCTCTCTCACAAATGCCCCTCAGCTCTCTCACCTACTACAATTGCCCCCCAGCTCTCTCACAAATGCCCCCAGCTCTCTTACCTCTCACAAATGCCCCAGCTATCTTCCAACTGCCCCTAGCTCACTCACAAATGACCCTAGCTCTCTCACAAATGCCCCCAGCTCTTTCACATCTTAAAAATGCCCCCCAGCTCTCTCATAAATGCCCCTCTGCTAACTCACCTCTCCCAAATGCCCCTCACCTTTACAAACTCCCCCAGCTCTCTTACAAATGCCCCCAGCTATGTCACCTCTCACAAATGTCCCCCAGCTATATCACAATGGCCCCCAGCTCTTTCACAAATGCCCCCAAGCTCTCTCACCTCTCTCAAATGCCCCCCAGCTATCTCACAAACGCCCCCCAGCTCTCTCACCACTGCCCCTTCCAGCTCTCTCACCAATGCCCCCCAGCTCGCTCACTAATGCCCCCCAGCTCTTTCACATATGTTCCCAGGTCTCTCACAAATGCCCCCTCTGCTTTCTCACCTCTTATAAAGGCCCCATAGCTCTCACAAATGCCCTTCAGTTCTCTCCCCTCTTACAAATGCCCCTGAGCTCACTCACCTCTTTCAAATGCCCCAGCTATCTCACAAATGCCTCCAACTCTCTCACCTACTACAAATGCCCCCCAGCTCTCTCACAAATGTCCCCCAGCTCTCTCACAAATACCCACCAGCTCTCTCACATATGCCTCTCAGCTCTCTCACCACTGCCCCCCAGCTCTCTCACTAATACCCCCCAGCTCTCTCACTAATACCCCCAGCTCTCTCTCCAATGCCACCCCTCCCAGCTCTTTCACTAATGCCCCCCAGCTCTCACAAATGCCCCCCAGCACACAAATGACCCCCCAGCTCTCTCATTAATGCCCCCCCAACTCTCTTACCAATGCCGCCCCCAACTCCCTCACAAATGCCCCCCTAGCTATCTTACCTCTCACAAATGCCCCCAAGCCCCTCACCTTTAACAAATTCCCCCAGCTCTCTTACAAATGTCCCCCAGCTATGTTACCCCTCACAAATGTCCCCCAGCTATCTCACAAAGGCTCTTTCACAAATCCCCCCCAGCTCTCTCATCTCTCACAAATGCCCCCAAGCTATCTCACCACTGCCCCTTCCAGCTCTCTCACCAATGCCCCCCAGCTCGCTCACTAATGCCCCCCCAGCTCTTTGACATATGCTCTCTCACCTCTCACAAATGCCACCCAAGTTCTTTCACAAATGCCCCCAGCTCTCTCAACTTTTACAAATTCCCCCAGCTCTCTCCCTCCCACAGCTCTCTCACTAACGCCCCAGCTCTCTCACCTCTTACAAGTGCCCCCCAGCTCTCTCACAAATGCCCCCCAGCTCTCAACTTTTACAAATTCTCCCCCAGCTCTCTCACCACTGTCCACCCCCTCATCTCTCGCTCACCAACGCCCCCCAGCTCTCTCACTAATACCCCGCTCCCAGCTCTCTCACTAATGCCCCCCAGCTCTCTCACAAATGCCCTCCAGCTATCCTAGAAATGTCCCTAGCTCTCTCACAAATGCCCCCAAGCTCTCTCACAAATGCCCCCCAACTCTCTCACAAATGTCCCCCAGCTCTCTCACAAATACCCACCAGCTCTCTCACATATGCCCCTCAGCTCTCTCACCACTGTCCCCCAGCTCTCTCCAATGCCCCCTCCCAGCTCTCTCACTAATGCCCCCCAGCTCTCACAAATGCCCCCCAGCATACTAATGCCCCGGCACACTAATGATCCCCTAGCTCTCATTAATGCCCCCAACTCTCTTACCAATGCCGCCCCCAACTCCATTTTTGGCAGTGCCCCTCCCGAGAAAAGACTCTGGATCCGCCCCTGGATGATATCCATGTAAGTGTGGTGGGTGCATGTCCCCAAACTCATACAGTGAGCGTTCTGGGACACGCCCCTGCACCCATACCGATGTCAGATTGGGTCTGTGCATCCCAATTGACATCAATGGAACTGCCTGCACAGGGATGCATGGAACACCTGTGCATCCCCATGTGTGTGTGTGTAAACATGGCCCTCAATGGGCGTAGGCTTTAGTACACCCCATGTAAACAAGGCCCCAGGCTGCTGTGTAGAGTACTGCTGCATTAAACAAGGTTATACGTTATATTTTAAAGAGCCGTGTACTTGGTATGTAATATGTAAAAAACACGTCTTGTGTTCTAACCTTCCCTAATAAAGAAAGTTGATTTTGGCTATTTATATATATATTAATATATAAAGAATGCTTCAGAAGTGTGGTCCAGCGGTCCGGAATTACTAACAAGTAATAAAATGCATGTGTTCAGCTGGTCCTTTAAGTGACAGGAAGCATTGCTCTTCTGACTCAGCTGCTGGACTCGGCCTCTGGGGGATGCCAGCTGTCTCTGGGAGGAGCCGCAATCCACATGCTGCCATTTTTTCCAGAACTGTGGCTGATCAGTTATCTGCATTATTGTGGGGGCGGGACACTAAATGGAGAAAAATATTTGCTGACCCACAGAATGTTGCTTACGTGATACAGTAGAAACAGTGCTTTGTCAGATGCAAACTGTAAACTAGAGTTCATACTTAGCACTTCCCATACAAAATAATGCCTCTAATTAACTTGGCAGCATCAAAGTGAACCTGTCATGCCAAAAGATTAAATAAACCTGCATGCTTAATTTGTAGAAAGCACATTACAGTGTCTGTACAACCTTTATCTGGCTGCATATGAAACCCCAAATATCCCCCTGTCTCTAGATTGGGGTAAAGGTAATCGATACACAAAGAAATATGGATGTTTTTATTAAACAAATACTAACAGACAGGCTTTTTTCTGACTGTGTAGTCTCCTCTGGTATAGATGCTTTTACCTTTTTTTTCTATATACTGAGCTCTGCATGTGCAGCTCAGTGTATTGTCTGGACACGATTCTGTGCCAGGGCAAAGAAATTCCCACGCACGTGTTTTTTGCGGTGATACAAAATCCTGAAATGAAAAAGGCATTAAGCCCAGGATCACACTGGCATGATCTTAGACAGGTGCCGATCACATGCAATGTCCGTGAGATGCGAGTTCAGCCATTCAGTTGTATGGCTGAACTTGCATTAAATTTGCAGGAAAAAAAGTGCAGGGACTTTTTTCCCCCCGCACTGAAATCGGATCGCATGGGTGTTCTCACCTATGTGATCCTATTCCTGTGCGAATTCACAGTCTGCACTAAGATCTGTGAACCGGTCTGGGGGTGTCATTAACAAAGTATTGACACCCGCAGTGTGAACTGCCTGCGGTAGAGATGCGATTTGGGAACCAGCGATGTAATCGTGTTGGTTCCCGCATCGAACCTAGGCTAAGTGAACAAAAAACGTACATGTGAAACACACACTAAAAAGTGCACTTAAAGCGGAGGTCTGCCCACCGCTGCAAAAATTAAAAGCCAGCAGCTGCTGACTTTTAATAATCGGACACTTACCATCAGCTGTCGGGTGCTGCAGCCTCCATTGCGAGTAAGGGATTCCGGGAGTGTAGCCTTACGGCTTCATGGCGGAACCCTTCTGCGCATGCGCAAGGCGCCGCTCCTCTCTCCTACTGGTCCGGCGGCCGGGGAAGGAGGAGGAGGGAGCCCCGTGGTGACGTCAATACCTGCAGCTGAGGCTCCCAGAAGTGGGGACAGGATACCTGTGAAAGACAGGTATCATGTCCCCTCTCCCCCCCGAAAGGTGCCAAATGTGACACCGGAGGGGGGGAGGAGTACAATGAGCGGAAGTTCCACTTTTGGATGGATTTTCGCTTTAAGGGTGTGCTTTAGTCCACCCCCCCAAAGGGGTAGGACCTCTCCCTGATCCCCCGGGGCCTTGCAGACCCCATTTTTCTAGGTCAGCCAAGTAAGACCATAGAATACTGGGTCGATGGGGGGGTCTCTCAAAGAGAGACCCCCCAAGGGCAGGGAAGGAAGGAACCAGAGTGCCACACATCCTCCCCCTAGACGTCAGGGCAAAACACACACACAAAAGTGAAAATGACATACAGTGGAGGGAAAATTAAAATAAATAAGTGCCTGTGTGCATGTGCACTGGCCGGGCCCTGAGGCCTGGAAGACAAAAATTGCCCTGGACTTAGCCAAAAGGCCCAGCCCTAAAAAGCGCATTGCAGAAAAGTTTTAGTGACTGTGACCATGTTCACACAATGGGGTCCCAAACCCAAGTGTTGCTAAGAGCACCCCTAGGTCGGCCACTCCCAGGAGGCACAGACACCGCATACTCTCTGCCTTTCCAGCCTATGGCCAGACAAGGTAGATCCACTCAAATAAGGAGGAAATGGGCTCTTCCAGTTCTCCCGGGGGAATTAATCTTGTGCGCCCCGATTTCTGTTCTAGCTGGTAATAGCCTTCCGAGCCCCTATTACTCTAGCAGGGGTACATAGCCAGTCACTCAAGTCCTTGTCAAGGCAGAATGACAGCGCAGCACCCCTACTGGACACTGATGAGAACAGAAACTACACTTGATCTTAGCCAAAAAGCCGTACATGTGTGGGAATTATGTCATCCAGACCTGGCCAAGCAAGGTTGTCACAAGGACTGGAAGCGGGCCAAAATCACTTAACACTGGAAATTACCTGAGAGGAGGGCTAATCACAGTCATATTGCAATCAGTGTGTCACAGCATCTTTATTGTCCAGTCACAGGCTGGGGACTGGGGTGGATCTCAACTTTAACCACTTGTCCCCCGCCCACTGTCAATTGACGGCGGGCGGAGGATACTCTCGTTCTGGGAGGACGTCATATGACGTCCTCCCTTTAAAACGAGCTAGAAGGCGCGCGCTCGCCCGCCGCGTTCACAAGGCCCCGGTGCGCATGCCCGGCGGCCGCGATTGCCGCCGGGCACCCGCGATTGCCCGGGAAACGAGCAGGAAAGTGGGTCTCTGTGTGTAAACACAGAGATCCACGTCCTGTGAGGGAGAGGAGGCTGATGGTGTGTCCCTTGTACATAGGGACAACCATCAGTCACCTCCCCCAGTCAGTCCCCTCCCCCCACAGTAAGAACACATTGAGGGAACATATTTAACCCCTTCCCGCCCCCTAGTGGTTAACCCCTTCCCTGCCAATCACATTTATACAGTAATCAATGCATTTTTATAGCAGGGATCGCTGTATAAACGTGAATGGTCCCAAAAATGTGTCAAAAGTGTCCGATGTGTCCGCCGCAATATCGCAGTCACAATAAAAAATCGCAGATCGCCGCCATTACTAATAAAAAAATAAAAAAATAAAAATGCTATAAATCTATCCCCTATTTTGTACACGCTATAACTTTTGCGCAAACCAATCAATACGCGCTTATTGCGATTTTTTTTTTTTTTACCAAAAATATGTAGAAGAATACGTATTGGCCTAAACTGAGGAAAATTTTATTTAAAAAAAAAAATGGGTATTTATTATAGCAAAAAGTAAAAAATAGTGTTTTTTTTCCAAACTGGACGCTCTTCTTTTGTTTATAGCGCAAAAAATAAAAACCGCAGAGGTGATCAAATACCACCAAAAGAAAGCTCTATTTGTGGGAAAAAAAGGACACAAATTTTGTTTGGGAGCCACGTCGCACGACCGCGCAATTGTCATTCAAAGTGTGACAGCGCTGAAAGCTGAAAAATGGCTTGGGCAGGAAGGGGGTTTTCGTGCACAGTAGGGAGGTGGTTAAAGTAATTGTAAACCTTTGTGTTTTATTTTTTTTAAATAACAAACATGTCATACTTACCTCCACTATGCAGCTTGTTGTGCACAGAGTGGCCCCTGATCCTTCTGTTCTGGGGGTCCCTCTGTGGCTCTCACGGCTCCTACTCACATTAAGGATGCATTAAGGTGAAAAAACACAAGGGTTTATAACCCCTTTAAGCTGGGTATACAGATAACAAAATTCGGTTGGTTCACCAGTAACCAGACAGATTTTGGTTCAACAGAAGCTGCTCTCTGACTGGCTTCTGTTGGAGGGTCCTGGAAAGCTAGCATTTAATCAGCCTCTGCAGCCAATAGCTGCAGTGCTGATCTGTGTATTCTGTCAGGGGAGGGACCCTGTAGTCAGAATACAATAGCGCAGAGAAGCATGCAGGGATCTATGATATTTTGGTTGTTTTTTAACTCAACCTGCTGGTTGAACAAAAAAAAAATAATAATATGCATGTATACCCTGCTTTTGTGTAATCTGCATGGAGGTCTTAGAAAGATCAGGTTTTGGCTGTGCTGTCTAGGAGGTGTCCTTGATCACAGGACTGGTTGCACAGAATTACAAATGTTCCTATTTCTTAGCTGTTTGACTGTAGTTAAAGTAAAATATAATATTATGATGTTATATGAACTGTGTGGTACCCCACCAGCGAAAGGACGCAGGGTTCTCAACCAGGCAGGTTGAGGGGCTCCAGGGTATTTGCTTATTTGTGAGGAAACTGGCTTTTCAGTTTTCTCATTGTTTAGGAAAATTCATTTTGGGACCTGGAGCCCGTGGATTTCGCAGCGATCCGGGTGGGATGAAATCCATAGTCCTGGGTCCTGATTTTGCGATCCTTCAGCACACTGACTGGTCAGGTGTGTGCTGGACTATTTGTAGACACCTGAGCATGGTTCTGGGCTCCACCCTTCTGAGAAGTCCAGGTGTGCACTGTGAAAGCCAGAGACCTGAACCTGAGGTCGCTGACAGGAGTCAGGAGGGCTCCACGTGGGAGCCTAAGCAGTGGTGGTGGTGCTGGTGCTGCTGCTAAAGAGAGCCAGGTGGCTTGGTATCCTTGTTTGCAATGCTGCATGTGTAAGCCAGGAGGCTGCATATCCTTTTATTTTGTGCTGGCGGTGAAAACCCCCTGTGAGGGAAACCATTTTGTTTTCAGTTCTGATTTGATTTAGTTTGATTTTCTTTTAATAAAAGTGGGCCAACAAGCCCTGAAAAGGAAACATTTGTGTGGACTGTACTCGCTAGCGGGCGCTACACTTGAGCTAAACAACCCCCAACTTTACAAGCGGTGCTCAGGTGCGGGCAGAACTGGAGATCCCTGAAAAAAGTGAGTTCATCTGTTATAAGGACTGTGTTTGTGTGCATGAGATAGCACTATCTGTGTGTGTGCAGGTGAAGAAAGCTTGCATGAAGAGAAAAGCAACTTGCTTTAACCACCTCAATACTGGGCACTTAAACCCCCTTCCTGCCCAGGCCATTTTTCAGCTTTTAGTGCTTTCACACTTTGACTGACAATTGCGCGGTCATGCTACATTATAGCCATGTGAATCTTCTTCTCCTCCCCCTCCTTTTTTTTTTTTTTTTTATATAATTTTCCTCACACAAATAGAGCATACTTTTAGTGGTATTTAACCACTTTGCGCCCGACTAATGACGGCCGCAAAGTGGTTCTATAATGCCGGGAGGCCGTCATTATACGGCCTCCGCTCCTCCGGCCACTGGGGGGTGCGCAAACGCAGCTGGCGGCCGCGATGTTCCGCCAGGTACCCGCGATCAGCCGGTACACAGACAAGGACATGGATCTGTGTGTGTAAACACACAGATCCATGTCCTGTCAGGGAGAGAGGAGACCGATGCTGTGTCCCTTGTACATAGGGACACAGATCGGTCTCCTCCCCCAGTCAGTCCCCACCCCCCACAGTAGCAATCACACAATAGGGAACATATTAACCCCTTCCTTGCCCCCTAGTGTTAACCCCCTTCCCTGCCAGTCACATTTATACAGTAATCAGTGCAGTTTTATAGCACTAATCGCTGTATAAATGTGAATGGTCCCAAAAATGTGTCAAAAGTGTCCGATGTGTCCGCCGCAATATCGCAGTCCTGACAAAAATCGCAGATCGCTGCCATTACTAGTAAAAAAAGAAAAAAAATGTCAGAATTCTATCCCCTATTTTGTAGACGCTGTAACTTTTGCGCAAACCAATCACTATACGCTTATTGGGATTTTTTTTAACCAAAAATATGTAGAAGAATACATATCGGCCTTAACTGAGGAAAAAATAGTTTTTTTTTTTTTGTTTTTTTTTTTTTTTAATTGGGATATTTATTATAGCAAAAATCCAAAAATATTTTTATTTTTTTTCGGTCTTTTTTGGTTTATAGCGCAAAAAATAAAAACCGCAAAGGTGATCAAATACCACCAAAAGAAATCTCTTTGTGGGGAAAAAAGGACGTCAATTTTGTTTGCGAGCCACGTCGCACGACCGCGCAATTGTCATTCAAAGCGACGCAGTGCCGAAAGCTGAAATTTCACCTGGGCAGGAAGGGGGTTTATGTGCCCAGTAAGCAAGGGGTTAATCGCTTCTTGAGGAGGCACGGATATTCCACACTTCTGGGCACGGATAGGCGGCACTGATGGGCATTGGGTGGCATGGATGGGCAGCAGTGATGGCCAGCACTGATTGGCATCACTAATGGGCACTCATTGCTGGCACACTGGTGGGCACTCATTGCTGGCACTGTGGGGGGTTTATTGTAATCAGGGCACTGATGATCAATGCCCTGTTTACATGCCTAGATGTTCTCCTGTGAGGAGATGCCGCTGATCGGCGCTCCTCGCCTCACACTGACAGAGTGAGAGGAGAGCCGATTACCGGCATCTCCGTGTTTACATGTGAACGGCTGTGATTTGGACACAGCCGATCACATGGTTAAAGAGCTGCGGCTCTTTACAGAGATCGGGGGGCGCGCTGTGTCCTAGCAACGTGGGCGCCCGAGAGCGACGGTTCTGGGATGCCGTCATGACGGCGTCTCAGAATGAGAGCCGCACCACCCCACCGCCATTTGACGGGGGCAGGCGGCAAGTGGTTAAAGAGACAGTGTCTTATTTTTTGCTGGATGGTACAAAAGTGTGGAGTATTGGCTGTGAAGATGAAGCAAAGGTTTGAGCCTGCTGGCGAGTATTGCAGACTTTTTTTTTTTTTTTTTTGCTGCACCAACTCCAGTTAAAGGGTGGAAGTGCATGCTGTTGCCCCTGGCAACGCTGGTGCAAGCAGGCCAGATATCAATGTGCAGAGGCCTAAGTTTTTTTTTTTTTTGTTTGTTTTTTTTTTAAAGGGGATGCAATTGGGGAAGCCATTTTAAGGCTCTGAAGCAAGAGCGCTGTTTGCGGTGCAGAGTGGAGGCATGTTGTCTCCAAGTGCCCATTGTCTCAGTCTCCAATACAAGGTGACATGGCCAGACAAAGGTCTGCAACAATGTTTGGGAAGCCTGATTTGAGTGATCAACAGGCTGACCAGAAGTTGAAGTATGTGGTTGCCTGTAGCAACAGTACTGATGTCAAGGCTCCAGACCACCACGTGAGAAAAGTATTGCCTGCAGAGAATCGTGGCAAGTTTAAAAGCAACAATGTTTCAAGGTGAGCAAAGTCGTTGTGTTTGATAGTCAGCAAAGTACAGCTCGGAGATTGCCATCTCCCTTAGCAATAAGAGATCGAGTGTCAACCGGAAGGAGGAGCTACAGTGGAGATGTGGAGCAGCGTCCCACTAAACTAAAGAGATGTGCAGAAGTGTACCATGCCTGTATTGTGGTCAACTGGGGCATGGAATCTTTTTTCTTGTCCCAGGTTATGGAACATGGCTGGAGATATGGCTACAGGGCAGAAGTCTTTGTCTGCAAGCCCAGATACTTGTGCAAATGTGTTTGCAGTCACCTCTAGCAACATTGAGGACGTACCTGTTGTGCCGGCAGGGGGTGCTAAGGAGTCAGAAATGACTGCTGCAGTTTCATCCTGTGGCCACCAGGGAGAGTTGGCCAGTGAATGTGTGCTAAATGAATGAATGAATGAGTGACTTGTATAGCGCTCACATGCGAACTGAATCGCCTCTAGGCGCTTTTTGCAGCCAGTGTCTGCTTGGCTGGTGCGGTCATTTTACCCCGTAGGATCTCGACACGCTTGAGACACACAGTCGTACACACATGTATACATATATACTGGGCCAATTTGGACAAGATCCAATTGACCTACCAGCATGTCTTTGGAGTCTAAAGGATAGACAACGAACTCAAGTGAACATGGCAACCTCTGTTACACCGATGTGTAAGACTGTTGCTGGTAAATGCATGGAAAAGACTGACTATGACTGTGCACACTGGAATGGAAGTGATGCCAAATGGGAGATCCACTGTGTGTGTCTATAAAAGGACTTGCCTCGCTGCAGTGCCTCGTTCAGTGGGGAGGCAAGTGTTAAACTTGAATGTGACATTGGGATGTTTAAAACTGCTAATATTGTGTTGGCTAAAGTTGATGATCCAGTTGCAAATGGGCTGGTGCAGTTCACTAGAGATTAAAAACAATGCTGTGAATATGGTTAAAGATGTGCCATCTCCCCTAGCAACTGAGACTAAGGCCACAGAGGTGTCCCTAGAAACCCCCAGGGAGCTCTGCGTTTTTGGAGTCGGAGGTTGCCTGGGACAACTATGGTGCCACTCTGATGGATAAGAGGGTACTTGAACCTGGTGATAACATGTTACATGCTAAAACTGAAATGTGTGGGAAAGGGTAATGCAATCGGGCAATGACAGGTGTGAAGGTGTTAACGCGTTTACTGAAACGCCACCAGAGCATGGTGGTGAGAGTGTGGTATTGCAGCCTGCTATGGTTAAAAATGTATTGCCAAAGTTTGGTTTGAACTAAAGTGACATGTGCAATGTGTCTGTTGCTGAGCCACTCTGTCCCTCTGGGTCTCCCTGTGCAGTTGGAGCGGTACTGCATGGGAGCACAGAGATAACAGACTGGGACAGGTAGGCAAAAAGCCTGTTGACTTTGTTGGAAAAGGCCTCTGTAGAGCAGACATGATTTTTGCAGTGCCAGAGGAAGGACCTGCAGAGCAACTTGTATGCAAGGGTGCACTTGCTACTGCAGATGATGTTGCTCACGGGATGAAAGTGCCAAGTAAGGGCAAATGCACAGAAGAGGTCTTGTCTGTGATCCACAAAGGGCCTAATGATGTGGTAAAGGATGATGCCGTGCCAAATGAGCTAATGTTGGTGGAAACCACAGATGGCACAGGTATAAATGAAGGGATCGTGGTCGTCGGTCCAAATGTTTTATGCAATGGTCAGTTGTCAGGACAGTTGCTGGCATAGGATCTCATGCCAATGGAGTTGGTGTGTAGTGAAACTGCCGTGGAAGACAACCGCTCCGCTGGGTGCAGTTCCTCTTCAGACATTGCCCTGCAGAACACTGGAGAAATTAATTCTGACAAAACTGCTATTTTTTGACAATAATGAAAAGGGTAGTTCCCTTGTGATTGTTTTGCTGTGGCTGACAAAAATAATGGTAAACCTGATGGTCCAGTTGATATGGTTGCAGCTAACCCTGGAAATGGTAAAGAGATGGGGAATGGCATGACAGACAGAGCAGAGGTTAACAGTGTAGTAGTAGGCCCCCTTCAGGTTCAGGGGAGTAATTGGAGTAAAGTTTGTTCACAAGTTGGGAAGCACCGGCAGAAATATTTGAATAAAGAGTTGGAATCTTTAAATGTGTCACATGACTTAAAAACCTCAGAGTGGCAAGATGGTCAGGATGTCCTTCAGAGAGAATAGGATGAGGCTGCAGTCATATGGAGATGTTGGTTATGAAACTGACAAAATGAAGCTTGCAGTGTACATGAGGAAACAAGTGAAGCTAAGTTTGGACAGTGAGAGGAACCAGTGTCACCCCCCCCCCCCCCCAATAAAAGAGCCCCCACTTATCACTAAACACGTGTTTTTTAAAAAAACAATCCTATTCCTTCCAAATTAAAGGGAAACGGGGTGGATTAGCGGAAATTGAGGGTATCGGACCCTTAAAGTAGGGTGACCAGACATCCCCGGTTTCCGGGGACAGTCCCCGGATTGAGGACACTGTCCCCAGACCAAGTCTGTCCCCAGATTGGATTTGAACAGGGGCTGGGGCAATTTCAAAGACAGTCAGTGCAGAATTAAAAAATCAAAAATCAGAATTACACCCCCGCCGCTCCTACTATCTTAGGGGGGTGTATTTTTTTTCCATTATCTGTACCCCTTTCTGATGATCATATGCTGGTCGGAGCAGAGGGAATATTTCTTCAGTTTCGGGTGCATGCCCATTCAGCTCCGCTCGCATGTTCTTCTGCCTTGGCTGAAGTTCCGGCCTGCCTGCTCATCTTACCTTCCTTGGCAGAGTGATCTTCCTCCACTCCCCACCCAGTAGTAGCCAGGGCCCAGAGAGGAAGAATTGGCAGGCGGCGGCAACGGGCAGAGTCGCTGATTGGCGCCTTTTACTAGTAAAAAAAAAAAAGTCCCCGGATTTAGTTAAAAAAGGTAAGGTGACCAGACTTTTAAAAGTGGTTGTAAACCCTTACAGACCACTTGGCCCTACAGGTAAGCCTAAATTAAGGCTTACCTGTAGGTGCAAGAAATATCTCCTTGACCTAAACGATTGAGGAGATATTTTCAGAAAAGACTGCACCGATGTCTATGGCGCAATGAGCATGCCGTTAATGAATGGAATCACGCGGGAGTGACGTCATCGCTGCTCCGGCCAATCACAGCACCGGAGCAGCGATACCCGGAAGTCACTCGGGTATCATGGCGGAGGAGAGGAACGAGAGTTGCTGCGGGGGCTTCGATCTCAGGTAAGTAATTCAAAATGAGCTAGTATGCTATGCATACTTGCTCATTATGCCTTTCTCTTACAGAGGTGTTTTAAAAAAAAAAAAAAAAAAAAAAAAGTTTTAGCGGGCTTACTTCCTCTTTAAAGCTCAGAAATCAACCTCGGGTGCAAAAGGGTACCAAGATTGGTAAAACCCAAGTGGTTGTACAACCACTTTTACCTACAGGTATGCCTATACTATGGCTTGCCTGTAGGTGCTGGAAATATCTCCTAAACCTCCACGGTTTAGGAGATATTTACGATAGAGCCGTGCGCCGATGTCTGCGGCGCAGGCGCACTTTAGAAACGGCGATCGTGCTGTTTCTAAAGGGGGTCATGCCGTGACTGGCGGCTCCTGCGCGATGTCACGCGACTCTGGCCAGTCAGAGCCAGAGTTTGCGGCCCCGGAAGGAAGAGTGGTGAAGATGGACGCTCGCTGCCAGTGGAGACAGCGATGACATTGCAGGCTTTGGTTTCAGGTAAGTGACACATAATGGGCTACTAATGCGATGCATACCTTTGCAGGGTTTATTTCCTCTTTTATGGTAAAAGGACTAGCGTAGGCCCAAGAGAAGTGGGAAGACATTGCTTTTGGAAGCGCACACGCAAAAAAGCCATTGGAGTGTCTTTGTAGAGCCCGGGTAGATGTAGCAGGGGGACATGGACCAAATCCTGTCCAATCAGGTGACTTTATCCATGTGGGTGGTAGCTTGCATAGTCATTCCAAAGTGAGTAGATTTTGTATAGGTGCGTTCTGCCCTCTGGGTGAGAGAGAGTATGTAAGTGTGTGGTACCCCACTAGCGAAAGGATGCAGGGTTTTCAACCAGGCAGGTTGAGGGACTCCAGGGAATTTGCTTATTTGCAAGGAAACAGGCTTTTCAGTTACCTCCTTGTTTAGGAAATCAGTTTTTTGGGACCTGAAGCCTGTGGATTTCGTAGCGATCTGGGTGGGATGAAATCCATAGTCCTGATTTTGCAATCCTTTAGCACACTGACTGGTCAGGTGTGTGCTGGGCTATTTGTAGACGCTTCACCATGGTTCTGGGCTCCACCTTCCCGAGGAGTCCAGGCTTGCATGGGAGAATCCAGAGAGTGCAGGTGTGCACTGCGACAGCCAGAGACCTGAGCCTAAGGTCGCTGTCAGGAGGGTTCCACGTGGGAGTCCGAGCAGTGGTGCTGCTGCCAAAGAGAGCCAGGTGGCTTGGTATTGTTTGCAATGCTGCATGTGTAAGGGCCAGTTCACACCAGATGCAGTTCCGTTCAGTTAAATTTTTTCTGCACCAATACAGTTTGTTCCGGTCAGTTTCTGCACTGGAAACTGACTGCACTGGTGTGAACTAGAGCCATTGGAATACATGGAAAACACTGTGCATGCATTTATAGTGCAGAAGAAAAGCACACGGAACTTGAAAAGGAAACCTTTGTGTGGAGTGTTCTTGCTAGCGGGTGCTACACTTGAGCTAAACAACCCCCAACTTTATAAATGGGAAAAATGCCTAATTTACTTGTTGGATAATTTTTGTTATTTCTATTTGATTTACCGTATTTTCCGGCTTATAAGATGACATTTTGTACTTCCAAATATCCCCCAAAAGTCGGGGGTCATCTTATACGCCGGTACCTGTATAAGTCGGACTGCGGGAGTCCATTATTCAAAAGCCGCGTCTCCGCCTCGTCCTGTTCCATGATAGACGGAACACTCAGTTTCCCAGCAGAGCCTCTGTTCAGTGTTCCGCCTACCACGGAGGCCCTCTCATCCTCGGCCTCGGACAAGAGGACCTCCGTGATAGGCGGAACACCGAACACAGGCTCTGCTGGGAAAACTGAGTGTTCCGCCTATCACGGAACAGGACGAGGAGGAGGAGGCGTGGCTTTTGAATAATGGGCGCCCGCAGTCTGACTCTGCATGCATCGATAAGGTATGGAGATCAGCACAGTGAGGTATGCAATGGGCACAGTGAGGTGTGTCGGAAGGCGGTCCGTCTTATACGGCGAGAATATCCCAAAACCAACCTTTTCGCTGGAAAATTAGGGGGTCGTCTTCTACGCCGGCAAATACGGTATAAAGCACAGACATATTATGCAGTACAGTACATCATGCTGTTATTTAGATGGATACTAGTGGCCACTCATTTCAAATGCAGTAAAAATAATTGTTTACTCATTGTCGTATTTGTATTGTTTTCTTATATTCGTGCTTCTAGTCAGTAAATTGGCTGCTATCTATCAGCACATATTGTAGTATTCACTCCAGATTTGGATCTATATAAAAAGACTAACCCACAGACCTTCCTGAATGCCATGGATATCTACGTGTTAAAGAAATGTCAAATCTGCAAACATTCTACACATTTTGGTTAGAAACAGGATCCTGGCTTGAAGGCCTTTTGTGGTGGAAGCTGCAGTCTTGGCCATGGATGTAGCAAAATGTATCTACCGGTAGGCCTTGTAGCACAATTCTCAGGACAAATTTCCTTTCATTAATGTGCTAAAGAAATCCAGTACAGTATATAGACACTTGTTCTCCTCCCCATTTTTTTTATTTTTATACAGCAGAACTAGAAGTTGCAAGCATTGCATGGCCCTGTAGAACACATCTGGTGAACTTTAGCTGTACCTCACGTTTTCCTCACCATAGTAACTGCTGCCAGAGCAACCCAGTTTCAGCTACAACCTCAAAGATTACGCCTGAGATCCTCTTTCAGCGATCTATGTTGCCATAGCAACTAAGCAAAGCCTTTTAAATTATTTATCAAAGTAGAAATGGGTGAGCCACAGCTTGGAACAGCAACATTTAGAAAGCAAAAACCTATTCATCTGCTCCAATAATTGATTGCAAAGAAATAATTTGCAATCCTCAGGGTGTAAAGTGGTATATCAATCACAAGCGATACAATTTAGGCATAAAAATAACAGGTGTGCTTCCAAATTACATGGGTATGATCTGTATTGGTCTTTGGCCGTGTGTGTGTGTGTGTGTGTGTCTCTCTCTAATGCCTGATGGGCCTCCGGGGAGCTGGCAATCGCTGTACTAATTGGTGCTTCTACAGTGATGGCCATCATCTTCCAAGTCCTGTGCCGGGCAGCATCCTCTCTGTACATTGATCACAGGGGGTCGCCCTGCCGTCATTCATGAAACGCTTTTTTTTTTTTTTTTTTTTTTTTTAATCGGTGTATACAAGGCATTTTCTGATTGGACAAGGTGGAAAGGATAGGTGTGGGAATGGTGGCAGTGCTTAGCGAGCTTCCCAATTAACCAATCGGGTATGAGAAATGGATGCTTGCTTTGGTCCAAGCTGGGCAATGTAAGTTTGCAGCAAAGATCATACCTAGAGTTTAGCTTTAACCACTTGACTAGCACTTACGTTCAATGTATCGGAACAATTTTTAAAGTAGAATAGGCAAAACTTTTTTTCCTTTGGATAGAGCAAGGAAGGGTTATAACCCCTGTCAGGGGATTTTTATTTTTATTTTTTCCGTCTGTGTCGCATTGCAGCGATTTCTCTTCACTTCCTGTCCCATAGCCAAACAGGACGTGAGGAGAAATGCCGACAAATTCCCCAGAACTATCGTTCCCATTGGAGGATTTCCCTTCTGGAGACAAGCCAAAATTTGGGATTTTCTTTTGATTCACTTTCAATGAAAACTGGACTAATTGAAGGTAAACTGGACTAATTGAGAGGGTAGATCTCCCCAATGGGGCACAGACAGCAATAAAAAATGACAAGCATTCTAATCTCTCTCCAGTTTTGCCATTAGTGCTACTTTTTAATATTTTAGGCCCATGTCTATGGTCAGATGTACAGTGCCTTGAAAAAGTATTCATACCCATTGACATTTTCCACATTTCACTGCAAGTCTTATTGAGTGTCTACCAGCTTTGCACATCTAGAGTGAAATTTTTGCCAATTCTTTGTAAAATGGCTCAAGCTCTGTCAGATTGCAATTGGATTTTGACTGCGCCATTCTAACACATGAATATGCTTTGATCTAAAGCATTATAGCTCGGTTGAATGCTTAGGGTTGTTGTCCTGCTGGAAGGTGGACCTCCGCCCCAGTCAAGTCTTTTTCAGACTCTAACAGGTTTTCTTCCAAGTTTGCCCTGTATTTGGCTCCATCCATCTTCCCATCAACTCTGTCCAGCTTGCCACATCCCACAAGATGCTGCCACCACCGGGTTTCACAGTGGGGATGGTGTGTTAAGGATGATGCGTAGTGTTGTTTTTCTGCCACACATAGCATTTTGCTTTTAGGTCAAAAAGTTCAATTTTGGTCTTGTCTGACCAAAGCACCTTCTTCCACATGTGTGCTGTGTCCTCCAGATGGCTTCCCCCAAACTGCACTTCTTATGGCTTTCTTTCAACAATGGCTTTCTTCTTGCCACTCTTGAGCTGTGGATCTCTGCAGCTCCTCCAGAGTTACCATGGGCCTCTTGGCTGCTTCTCTAAATAATTCTCTTTTTGCCCGGCCTGTCAGTTTAGGTGGATAGCCATGTCTTGGTAGGTTTGCAGTTGTATTTCCATTTTTGGATGATGGATTGAACAGTGCTCCGTGAGATGTTCAAAGCTTTTATAATCTAACCCTGCTTTAAACTTCTCCACAACTTTTATCCCTGACCCGTGTGTTCCTTGGCTCTTATGACACTGTTTGTTCACTAAAGCTCTCTAACAAACCTCTGAGGGCTTCACAGAACAACTGTATTTATACTGAGATGAAATTACACACAGGTGGGCTCTTTAGACTCCTAAAAGCAATTGGTTCCACTAGAATTTAGTTAGGGGGATCAGAGTAAAGGGGGTTGAATACAAATGCACACCACACTTTTCACATTTTATTTGTAAGAAATTTTGGAAACCATTTATAATTTTCCTTCCACTTTACAATTATATGCCACTTTGTGTTGGTCTATCACATAAAATGCATTAACGTTTTTTTGGTTGTAACATGACAAAAAGTTGAATACTTTTTCAAGGCACTGCAAACATATGTGCATCTGGTTACATCCTTTTACTTCCGTTCCTCACATTTTTGTTTAAAAAAAAACAAAAAAAAAAACATAAGGATGCAGATCTTGTTTGTTCTTTTGGACCTAGACAGACTCCATCCGTTACATCCGCCTGCCGTTACATCCGCCTGCCCATAGACTAACATTGAGCATCTGTTCAGATCGGCCTGAAAGGCGGATCTGATCGTAATGCTTGTCTAAAAGAACCCTTAGGATAATGAAGACCTATTTTATTACCCATCCCACACTTTTGGGAAACACAGGATACCATTGCATGGTTGCTCCTCTTACTAGGCCCCTCTAACTAGGTCAATGTGCTTTCATTTTCTGCAGCCCGCTAGGTGTATGTACATTGTAAAGCACTACACAAACTGTTGGTGATATATACTGTAAATCCTGTCTAATAATATTGCATAATATCAGTAGAATGCAATTGGCTAATATTTACAGCTGCTGAAACTCAGGATTGAGTTGCAATGCAGAAAAGGCTGACCGCATGCTGACACAGGCACCGCTGGAGCTATGGCTTCACCTGCTGTCATTGTTTTCTATTGTGACAATGCCTCCATTGTCCTTTTTTTTTTTTTTTTTTTTTCATTCATCCTTCTTGGGAAGCACACATCTGCGTCTCTGCGCTGTACAAAGGGCGGTTTCTGGTTTTGTGCAGACACAGGCAGTGAGCTGAAGGATGTGTAGGGGGAGGGGAGTCTGAGCCAGACTGCAATGCGGCAAAAATCTGCAGTAAAAATGAGACAGCGAGGGCTCAGAGTGGGAAGAAAACCTCTCGCAAAGATTTATTTATTTATTTTCCCTGTATGACTTCCAGTCTTCAATGGGAGCAACAGTTTCTGCTATCTTGAATCAGAATATCATCTTTGAAGTACAGGGTTGTGTGTTTTTTTTTTTTTCTTTAAATAATAATAAAAAGACACTATGCCGCATTATAAAAAATTAAGTTAAGGATAAACATAGTGTTGCTCTTGCCCATAGCACCTATTCAGGTTATACCTTTTTTATTTATTTTTCTCATTTGCACCAGGCACTGAAATATTTGTGTAGCGCCCACCCCAATTTTGGGGTGCTACACGTGTAAATTTAGGGGCAGTCTGAGCCAGTAGTTGGGCTCAGACCTATTATAGTTGAAAATGTGCCCGGCAGTGTTCTCCTTTTTTTGCCTGCAGGTGGCACTGTCACCGCCGGCACAGGCTGGATCACAGGGGTATTGCAGCACCTTGGGTGTCTTCTCTTGGCAGTGGGCGTGGTCTACCTGATGTGCATGCTGGGAGAGGGTACAAAAGGGCAGCCACCTTTTGGCGTGAGGCGATTTCAGGGGGACCCCAAGGCGTTCGGGGGGACCTCTGGTCCAGTGAGCGCGTCTCGTGGCCCTCATGGCACGGGATGCGTGTGTTTGGTCTCGGGCACCTTTAGCCCGAGGCTCTGCTGCTGCACAGTAGGCCCAGCTCTCCTATCGAGGGCCTACGCTTCAGAGAGGGATCCCAGGCTGCCCGGTTGAAGGAGGCCCATCTTTAGGGAAGGAGTTTCAGGGGAAGATCAGTCCCGGCGGAGATAGCAACGGTACTGCTGTCTTGGGGAGAGACCTGGAGGCCTACCTAAAGGGGATCCATCATCTCTGACATCCGTGCTCCTCCAAAGGGACTATCCGGGTGAGCAATACCCACTCAGGCTTGAGTGGTGATGAAAGTGTTCTCTAAGTGTTGCGTGCCTGAACCTTCCCCCTACTCTGTTGTCCTTCTCCGCAAGACCCAAAAACATTAACACTGCTTGCCCCTCTCTACACAAAAAAGGAGGGGGGATACCGGGCAAGTAGCAGCCCTGACTGCAGAAATGGCAGAAAAGCAGAAACAGGGTGGTGAGTGCTACATTTATATGATGCATAAGGGTAACCACTTTTAGGCCTCATTCAGATGAGTGAGGGAAAAGAGGGCTCATAGGCTCCTGTGTTCAGAGATGGCTAAACGCTGCCTCTGGACGTAGAAGCACTCTGTGCTATAGCCGCATACTAGGGACATGCAGTCAGGTGAGTCAGGGCCTCACCTGCCATGAACATTTAAAAAATTTAAAAATAAAAGATCGAGGGTCGTAGCTCGACGACCTGGGGTCACTGCCAAATTTGGGGGGATATGTAGCCCAAGTCCTACCCCACCACTGGGGATCCTGCGACCTATGGTTCCAGAGATACAGAGCTTCTTGCGCAGCTTGTCGGAGGCTAAATACAGAGCGGCCACTTTAAATACATGCTGACGCACTGTTTGCAGCAGACTGAGAGGATGAGCTCACAGCGCCTCACTTCTTGTCAGAGGCACTGATCTCAATGAACAGCTTGGAGTCTTGGACCAATAGTAAAGTACCATTGGTCCCAGCTGTCCAATAAAAATGCTGCAGTGGAGGCTCTACTCTCACTGCAGTGTCATAGAAGGAGCGTGTGTCTGAGGCCCCATGCACACAGGGCGTTTTTCCAACTGCTAACAGCAGCGTTAGACACTTTTTTTTTTTTTTTTTTACAGCTGCAAAACGCCCATCCATGTTATTCTATTGTGTCATGCACACATAGAGCTTTTATGAGCTCCAAGTGGCATAGGCGTTTTCCAGCTGCAAAAAAAAAACAATTCCAGTGCGTTCTGGAGCTCCAGGTTTGAGCTGCAAAAACGCCCAACACGCAAAAACGCAGCGATTTGCGTTTTTGAGCTCCAGGATTTTTTTTTTTTTTTTTTGACCTTTTTAAAAAAAAATAAAAATAAAAAAAATAAAAAAGTTTACAAAACATGGACAGGCGTTTTTAAGCTGTAAAGAACGCGGCTGTAAAAACGCCCTGTGTGCATGGGGCCTTAAAGACAAATGCTCCCTTTCAGCCCAGCCCTCTTAACTAGAAGGAAATACATGTGTTTATGGGTATAAGATTTACCCACAATCCCATGTTTTTCTCAGTTAAGAGGGAGAAACGGATTCTGTTGAAAAGGTACTGTTATATTCACGCTAAATCATATATTTATATGCTATGTTATAACTTTATCTATTTACTGTGAAATTACTGGTTGGAAGTTATAACTTCAGTAACTTTTCCATTAAGCCACCTGCTTGAGTACAGATTTTTAAAATCCAATTTACCTTAACAATATATAATTATTTGTATATTACTTGCGGTAAGTAACCCCTTGCCACCCATGCCAATTCTGACACTTCTCTCCTACATGTAGTAATCCATTTTTTTTTTTTTTTTTCTAGAAAATTACTCGAACCCCAGCCCCCCCCCCCCCCCCCAAAAAAAATAGTTTTTATATATAAGAATTATAATGTGAAAGATTGTGTGTCTCTGGCTCTGATATTAGCCAGTGCCTCACCAGCCACTGACCTCACCGCACGTCCCTGCCGCATGCTAGCTGCGAGAAATGGCATCCTTAGATGCAAAATGCCCAGTACTAGGGCCAGCCACAGGCTCTATTCGCATGTACCTGATTGCTTAACTGCGAACAGAGGTGGCACCAGCTATTCATTGGTACAGATGGCGGCACCAATGCTGTTTGCACGCTGTGTGTAGGCAGCTGTTCCTCCACTGGCAAGAATCCTCTGACAGCCACCATGTAAATAAGGCATAACTTTTTTCTTTGATCCATTTTTGTATAAATTATATTACTGTAAATGAATAACTGAACTGCTGTTGACTACAGCAGTTACTATACGTCATACTGTCCCTCTTTTTGTTCTAAAATCATACAGTTCCCCTGTGACCACTTCTAAAAGACGGGTGAAAATCAACTAACGTCTACAGGGCTTTTCAGTTGGCCATCTGCTGTGATAATCTGTGCCTGGATTCTGTTGTGCTGCATGTGAACATCTGTATGTATGGGGAGGGGGTATGGGAGAGCATTACAAAGTGTATTTTAAAAGCAATCTAAGTGCTAATGCACTTTTGTATATCATTTGTTACAAATGGGTCAAAAATCCTTTCCAATAAAACTGTTCACATCCACTGCATATAAAAATGTAATATATTGGACAAGTGTAAAATTGGCAACTGACATGCTGCATGTATTACAATATAATCAGCATGTGTATTGTGGGCATGGGCGTCCGCAGCATAGGGCAGGGGGGGGGGGGGGCATTTGCGCCCCCCCCCCCACCTGGAATCGTATGTGTTGAAGTGTGAAGACACTTGCCCCCTGTGCTGCAATGGCCGCCGTGGCCTTTTTTTTTTTTTCTAAATCTGCTGGCCTGGGGCTGCTCTGTCTGTTCCCACTTATTCACCAATACATACAGACACATCTGTCCCTCCCTCCCCGGCCCGAGCATCGGATTGGCTCGGGCCTCTGCTTAAAATACTGGCTGTTCCGTGATTGGCTGCCTGTGTAAATGTATGTTGCTATGCCGATCTGGCCGGCGTGGCGCCGGCTCCTCCCACAGGTGCATGCAGTGGCCGAGACGAGAGAGCATACGCTGCCAGTGCCTGCCCTGGGGGCCTATCGCTGAAGAACCACAGGTAACAGCAGTACCTGTGCCACACCACTAGTGCCAGTTAGGAGGAGAATATTATATATTGCAATTTGCTGCTTGTAAAGTTGGAGAGCTCAGCTATTGCTGGAAAAATATATGTATGTGTGTGTTTATATAATCTTCAGACTTCTTCACTTTGAGTAACTTCCAGTTCAATACAGTCTCTCACTGTCAGGTATACCAGTCCATAATGCCCAGCAGCCCATATAAATATAGCCTAGAGAATGTACATCTTTTTTGTATTGCAATACATCTGTTGTGGGCGGCCATATTTTGAGCTTGATGAAAACGACCTATACAGTATAGGCTGTTTACATAAAGATCAAAATATGGCCACAACAGATGTATTGCAATATAGAAAGATGTACATTCTCTAGGCTATATTTATATGCACATGGAGTGAAGCTGAATTATCTCAACGCGGCCAGCTGGCAGTGTGAAATGGCTCTTATCGGTAAAGCGGCGCTATTCGGCCGCTAGCGGGGTGCTTTCAACCCCCGCTAGCGGTCGAAGAAAGGGTTAAATGTGACTGTATCGCCGATGCGGCGATACACAGCGGTTCTGCGGACACCCATGATTGTGGAGTGACTGTTGTCAAATTTTTGGCCATGGTCATATGCAGCATACCTCCAAACTGTCCCTGATTTGAGTGACTGTCCCTGATTTGAAGCAATGTCCCTCATTCCTCCTCATTTGTCCCTCCATTATGGTCTGATCTATATGGATGTATAGATAAAATGCACTTTTTATCTATCAAAAGGTGTTTTCCACCACCAAACCATTCATCTGATTTTCTAAATAGCTGCATTGGTAATTTCTTAAAACCAATATAAAGGAATAGTAGTGGTAAAAAAAGCACTTGGTTTAACCAATCTTGTTTTTTTGTACAATTCTCCTTTTTTAAGGGGGTGTGTCCTATGACTACATTTGTTGATGGGTGTCCCTCATTCCCATCTCAAAAAGTTAGGAGGTATGCATGCAGTGTCAGGATGACAACCACAGTGACTTGCTAAGATGCAAGATCCTTGTTTGGTGGCAGAGGGATGAGTAAAGAATTTAAGCTTTGTACACACAATCAGAATTTTGGATGAATGATCGACGGTTTGTTTTTCGTACAAACACCATACTAATTGCACACAAATCCCTTGCTCCGTTATCTTTCGAGAAAAATGTTTATGCTTGTCTCTGGCTATTTTTGCATGAACTGTAGTGATCGGCTCTCAAAAGCTGTGAACTAACGATCAGATTATCAGACGATCGCTCAAAAAGTGGTATTTTTCCTCCTGATTTTTCTCATCGTGTGTATTAGGCATTACTTTGGGAAGGTAAAACAAGGCTGTAAAACGGTTATCACAGACTGCAATGTCACCACTCGAGGGAGATCTTAGCCAAAATCTAGCTAGCCCAAAACATACAGATAGATCTTGCATATTATCTGGTGCACTCTAAGGGTTATAAGGCAACTAGGTAATTCCCACATACTTCTGAGGTTCCCTTGCACACTCAACTTTTCCTACAGCCCAAACACTCACATACTGCTAGGTAATCATACAGATTCCTGTGGCTGGAAATGAGATCTGTTCCTGTCTAAGGCAGATAGATATACAAGCTTCCAAACTGATACTAATCTGTATGCAATGAGATTGTCCGACCAATTGGCTGTTAGCCTCCCAATGCAAACACACTTAGGCCCCTTTCACACTGGGGCGGGCATATGCGGTGGCGGTATAGCGGTGCGAATTTCGGCGCCCTATACCGTTGTTTTTACTGCGATATTCGGCCGCTAGCGGTGCGGTTTTAACCCATCGCTAGCGGCCGAAAAAGGGTTAATACCGCCCGCAAACCGCAGCTACAGCCGTGGTTTGCGGGCGGTATTACCGCGGTGTCCCATTGATTTCAATGGCAAGGAGCAGTATACACACCGCTCCTTCACCGCTCCAAAGATGTGGCTTGCAGAAGATATTTTTTTTTTTGTCTCCTGCCAGCGCACCGCCTCAATGTGAAAGCCCTCGGGCTTTCACATTGAGAATGCTGGGGCAGGAGTATTTCAGGCGTTATGTATGCTCTATTTTTAGCGCAAAAACGCCTGAAATACGCCTCAGTGTGAAAGGGGCCTTAAAGCAGAGTTCCACCCATTTTAAAAGTCAGCAGCTACAAAAAGTGTAGCTTCTGACTTTTTTTTTTATAATTGGACACTAACCTGTCCTACAGTACATCGATGCGGGCGTACGAAGCCCCGCTCCTCTCCGGCATTCTAACTGTGGGCGCCCGGCATGTATGCTGCGAAAGGCCGGGCAATCTTATGGGACCTGTGACGTGTCCCAGATTGCAGGGAGGGAGGGGGGAGAGGAACGATCTTCCGGCGCCAGGGGAGAAAGTGGGAGCTGGGTGCCTGTAGTAAAAGAAAAAAAAAAAAAAAGTACCCGATTTTCGGGAGGAACTCCGCTTTAAGCCTAGTACACACTAGCAGTTTGTTTGTGGTGTGTGGGGTTGTGTTTTTTTTTTTTTTTTTTCCCTTCAACCCAATGGACTGAACAAAATAAAACGTAAGAGCTTGGAAGGAGATCCTGTACTAAGAATGTGATGTTAGTATAGCGATCTTCCCTGCGGAGCTATTGTGTTCTGACAGGTGGGCCAATCAGCAGACCTTTTTGGTTCATGCCCCTTCGACAGAAGCTGGACGTTCAGATGGCTTCTGTCGGACAGGTTGCCATACACACGGGCCGAATGCTGGCAAATTTACAGCTGAGCCAATTGGCCCAAAATAGTAAAAAAAAAAAATTGGGGACACTGAGCTGGGCTTGAGAGAGCTAATCAGCAGCTCTTTATCACATGATCAGCGGTGTCCAATCACAGCTTATCACGGATGTAGATAGAAGCCGATTATCAGCACTCCTTTACTCATGCTGACAGCATGAGGTAAGAAGAGAGCCGATGACCAGTTTCTCTAAAAGGGACATGTACATTGATCAGGGCACTGATTATCAGTGCAGTCCAAACAGTGCCCATCATTGCTGCCAATGTGTGCCCACCAGTGTTGCCTTCCTGGTCAGGAAGGGGGTAAAAGTGCCCAGTAGGCAAGTTTTTTTTTTTTTTTTTTTTTTTTTATTTACCTATACATTACTTGCTATTACCATAATGTACTGCCAAAGAACAACCCTGATCTTTGACCCAGATCTTTGCCTCTGACTGTGACCCTAATCCTGACCTAGATCAAACTTCTAATTGTAGCACACAGATCCTTTTACCCTGCTTACCTCCACTAGCAGAATGGGACACACCATGCCACAAGCCCAATATCCTCCTGATAAGAGGGTGAGCGGTGTTATCTGTTTTGAGTCCTGCAGCGAGTTACCTCCTTCTGTTGGTTCTCTCCCCTAGGGTGTAGGGTAAAGTCTATTCTCTCCTTGTATTCAATAAGGCCATTGTCCAGACCATATTAAACCCAATATAAGGTTTATTTTGCTTGCGTAGAAACTTGATGGGAAAGTTGGAGATAGAGCCTTTAACAGGGAGGCAGGTTCAGGCACGCAGCACTTAACTGTCAGTTATCTCCACTCAGTCCTGAGTGGGCTTTGCTCACCCAGATAGTCCCCTCTCACGGTCCTAGCAGCCAGTGTGGAGCATGGAACATTCACTTTAAATTTCCTGGGGATACGATCAGGATATGACCTTCTGAATCCCGAACTTCCCAGCACTTGTAACACTTGAGACCTTAGGTGCCAGTGGGCACGTTACAAGGCTCTTGGCAGATTATGGAATCCTTCCCTCTGATGGGCAATCAGGCCTCTCCCGAGACAGTGACTTCCCTCACCGATCCCTGCGGACAGGTCCTCCCCTGGTTTCCTCTCCTTCAGAGCGGGTCACCCTCACTTGGGCACCCTGGATCTCCTCTTCTGGTGTAGGCCTCAGCTAAAAGGTGCTGGGCCTACCTGGAACGATGCAGCCTCGGGCTGAACACAGCCACACCCACACACCCCCCCACCCACCCACGACCAAGGGGTCCTCTGGATCACCTCCGAACTCCCGCACCTAATGGCTTCCGCCCCTTAAGTACCCTCTCCCAACATGCACAGTGGGTAGACCACGCCCACTGCAGCCTGCCGAGAGAGGACACCCAATCGCGCTGCAATGCTACCTGTGGTTCAACCTGAGACCTGGGTGACAGCGCCTCCCCACAGGTCAAAGGGAGCTGTACTGCCAGGCAACCCCACAACAGAGCAGAAACCAATTTAAAGAATTCAAACAGCCTGAGCCTAAATATTTGCTCAGGCTACCCCTTAAATTTAGGCATAGCGACCCCAATTATGGGGGGGTCCGCTACATAATCTATCTTCTTTCTTTATTATAATAACCACATGCCCATGCGATCCGATTCAGCCAATTACACTGCGTTTGCGACCTGCTTTTGGGGTGTCCTTGACTTAACATTAACACCCGCAGCGGTTCACATGAATGAAGTACGGTTGTGATGTGGTGTGGAAAACGCACAGCATCAGTGTGAACCAAGACTTAAAGGAAGGTTCTGCTTTAACACCTTTTTATGCAGTTTTGAATAGCACTGCTCTGTTTTGTTTTCTGTAACGCCTTAAGTTCACACTTCTGCGTATGCCCGCAACCATTTGTAGTAAAAACGCACTGCTCTGCGGAAACGCGGGGGGCTGCCTCTGAATAGCACCCCCCACGCATGTAAAAATTTGTGTGTGAACTGTAGGGAAATCGCATGGTCAAAGACCGTGCGATTTCCCTGTGGCCATGTTTTTTGAAAAGGGTATATGCACCCTCCTTTTTGTATTAAAAAAAGTGTGTGTGTGTGTGTGTGTGTGTGTGTGTGTGTGTGTGTGTGTGTGTGTGTGTGTGTGTTATGCAATTATCCAATGACCTGCAGTCCTAGGACATAACGACATGTATGCTTTGAAGACTGATCTGCTAGCTAGAGCTGAGTCAGATAACAGAGGAGGGTGTAAACTGAAAAAGGAAGCAATGTCTAATTTCCGAGGAACAAGGAGTCGCATAACAAAGGCAAAAAAAAGAACAGGCTTTTATACAGCCTCTCTGGAATGAGCTTGGAGATGTTGCAAAAAATGTGACCATAGCATTAAACTGCATTTTTATTATGCGTTTTTCCTTTTTTTTTTTGCACAAATGAATGCTGTATACGCTTCAAAAAATGTGCACCAACAGCAGTGCATACTAGCACATTATGCCATAAAAAAGTGCAGTTTATTACCGCTTTAAGTTCCCAATTTTTGGCTTTAGTTCTGTGTGACTATGACTAGGGGCACTGAAAGTACAACTAAATCTTGCGAACCATCAATATAGTGCTTTTATGTTTCATTCGAGCCATTAAAAAAGGAATGCATACATTTTAATTTCTGTGGTTCTAAATTTAATACCTGGTGCAGTACTGACTGAAGACATCAGATGGAGGTGTTACACCCAGTAACATACTAGTGCTTTTTTTGATTGTTTTATTTGTTTTTTGTTTTTTTAGGGTAAAAAACAAAGTCCATGGCCATAAGATATGCTGCTTTCTAGCGGGGTGCTTATTCCATCTGCACCACAGAAATGATTAGCATGACTTGACCTGTAACTGTTTACAGCTCAGGTACACTCTTTTTAGACTATGTTGTCATAAAATTCAAACTGCACAATATAAAAATTTAGTGGTAAAGCCCAAAAAAACATCATTGTAGCTGTGCCAACTGAAATTTCAGCTCCTTGTGACGTCTGGTCATGGTTGACTTGCTAACAGAATAGAGTAAAGCCCCGTACACACGGTCGGACTTTTGCCCAACAAACTTCGTTTTAAGCAAGTTGGACCAACAATCCGACCGTGTGTACTCTCCATCGGACAAACTTTTTTTCGTTAGGTTTAGTTTTCATCGGACAAAAGTTGGGTCTGCAATCGGACAAACTTTTGCCCAACAAAAGTCAGATGGAGCAAAGTCCTACCGTGTGTACAGAAAACCATCGGACTTCTGTCCGATGGACAAAACAAATAATGTTGAAATCAACCAACAATAGCAAAAGTTGACCAAAGGGTGGCGGTAAAGAGCAGAAAAACCACGTGATGTTGCAAAAAGTTCTGGGAAAGTTTGCAGAAAAGTCCGAGCGTGTGTATGGTATGGGTGTTTCCGACCAACTCTGTTCGAACAAAAATCCACGGAAAAGTCAGATGGAAGTCCGACCGTGTGTATGGGGCTTAAGTTTACTCTGCCTAGTACATTGAGCTGGTTGAAACTAATTGAAAATTCACTTTGCAAAGTGAACACGACCTACCGTACTCCCTGAAAGTGCCCTGTATTGAGGTGGTTTAAAATCTGTGTACAGATCAAACACCAGTGTATGAGAATCTCAAATTCTTTAGATTTTTGCCACATACAAGCTTTTTAAAGTGGATTACTGGTCAGAATGCAAAATCATATACAGGTCCTTCTCAAAAAATTAGCATATTGTGATAAAGTTCATTATTTTCTGTAATGTACTGATAAACATTAGACTTTCATATATTTTAGATTCATTACACACAACTGAAGTAGTTCAAGCCTTTTCTTGTTTTAATATTGATGATTTTGGCATACAGCTCATGAAAACCCAAAAATCCTATCTCAAAAAATTAGCATATTTCATCCGACCAGTAAAAGAAAAGTTTTTAATACAAAAAAAGTCAACCTTCAAATAATTATGTTCAGTTATGCACTCAATACTTGGTCGGGAATCCTTTTGCAGAAATGACTGCTTCAATGCGGCGTGGCATGGAGGCAACCAGCCTGTGGCACTGCTGAGGTGTTTTGGAGGCCCAGGATGCTTCGATAGCGGCCTTAAGCTCATCCAGAGTGTTGGGTCTTGCGTCTCTCAACTTTCTCTTCCCAATATCCCACAGATTCTCTATGGGGTTCAGGTCAGGAGAGTTGGCAGGCCAATTGAGCACAGTAATACCATGGTCAGTAAACCATTTACCAGTGGTTTTGGCACTGTGAGCAGGTGCCAGGTCGTGCTGAAAAATGAAATCTTCATCTCCATAAAGCTTTTCAGCAGATGGAAGCATGAAGTGCTCCAAAATCTCCTGATAGCTAGCTGCATTGACCCTGCCCTTGATAAAACACAGTGGACCAACACCAGCAGCTGACATGGCACCCCAGACCATCACTGACTGTGGGTACTTGACACTGGACTTCAGGCATTTTGGCATTTCCCTCTCCCCAGTCTTCCTCCAGACTCTGGCACCTTGATTTCCGAATGACATGCAAAATTTGCTTTCATCCGAAAAAAGTACTTTGGACCACTGAGCAACAGTCCAGTGCTGCTTCTCTGTAGCCCAGGTCAGGCGCTTCTGCCGCTGTTTCTGGTTCAAAAGTGGCTTGACCTGGGGAATGCGGCACCTGTAGCCCATTTCCTGCACACGCCTGTTCACGGTGGCTCTGGATGTTTCTACTCCAGACTCAGTCCACTGCTTCCGCAGGTCCTCCAAGGTCTGGAATCGGTCCTTCTCCACAATCTTCTTCAGGGTCCGGTCACCTCTTCTCGTTGTGCAGCGTTTTCTGCCACACTTTTTCCTTCCCACAGACTTCCCACTGAGGTGCCTTGATACAGCACTCTGGGAACAGCCTATTCGTTCAGAAATTTATTTCTGTGTCTTACCCTCTTGCTTGAGGGTGTCAATGATGGCCTTCTGGACAGCAGTCAGGTCGGCAGTCTTACCCATGATTGCGGTTTTGAGTAATGAACCAGGCTGGGAGTTTTAAAAGCCTCAGGAATCTTTTGCAGGTGTTTAGAGTTAATTAGTTGATTCAGATGATTAGGTTAATGGCTCGTTTAGAGAACCTTTTCATGATATGCTAATTTTTTGAGATAGGAATTTTGGGTTGTCATGAGCTGTATGCCAAAATCATCAATATTAAAACAAGAAAAGGCTTGAACTACTTCAGTTGTGTGTAATGAATCTAAAATATATGAAAGTCTAATGTTTATCAGTACATTACAGAAAATAATGAACTTTATCACAATATGCTAATTTTTTGAGAAGGACCTGTATACTCAGTTCCACATTGTATTTCAGTTATTTCTAGCCCAATCCTATTACTTTAAATAATACTGAAGTTTGTAGACTTTGAAGTCTCCACGCATTTACTTTCTTGATATGTGCGACACTGCAGTGCCACACGTTTCGCAGAGCCTGCCTTCTGAGCTACACAGAGGTACTGCTACGAGTTTTTATGAGACAGTCAATATAGGACTCAGTCACTGCTTTCAGGCAGCAAGGTACCATGGGATATATAGTCCTTTAGAAGCTGAAAGTACAGCAGTGGGAATCAGGAAGGCAGAGAATCCAGGAAGTTGTGGAAATAGATGGTCAGCAGACAAAGGCAAACCCCAACATGAAAGAAGGTTTTACAAATGAGCTTGTATTGAATTGTCAAACATAACTATCATTTGTAATGCTATTACAATGTTGATTTTATGAAAATAAAAGTTTGCAACCATAGCTAATCCAGGCTGACCAGTCAGACTTCATTTTTCATTAGCCACAGCTCTAGTATGAATAGCTATGGAATTCTGTACTTTGCACATTGCTTTTGGCTTAATAAACAGGCCAACCAATTGAAAGACGGCATAAAACCTTTCTATCTCAAAATATTGATTAGATTCACCCATATACACGGCTAATGGCCTTATTCATAAATAATTGGGTCTACTGGTATTATTACTGTTTTGTATCCCCCGGGAAAACAGATGGCAGAAGGAGGTGTATGTATATGGTGCAAGATTACACTGCTGCATAGGGCTAAAACTAATATTTAAACCTCCAACAAATTTTGTATCTGTGCGGCACAAACTGAAAATGTTTTAATTTTTTTTTTTTTATATTCATGCAAACTCACCCATCCATCCATGTCTCCATGCAGTTTTGTTGAGAAATCATTTTGAAAAAACATTTCCCCCTAGCATTTTTAGCTGTGGCCATCTTGAGTAAGGGCAGATGATTTGATATAGCATTTACTTCCTGAAATTCACCTGCCCTTAGCTCGAGCATACGGGTAGAAGGGTGCATTTAGAAAAAAAACCCTTCTGAAGACTGCTGGGATGTATGACATCATTGTGGCCTAGACCAGAAAGCAGAAAGTAACTGAAGAAATGTTAAAAAATAAAATAAACGTTTAGAGCCCTTTCACACTGGGGCCACCTGTGCGTTGGCGGTAAAGCATTGCTCGTTTTAGCGACACTTTACTGCTGTTTAAGCAGTGCTTTTCGGACGCTAGCGGGGTGCTTTTAACCCCAAAGAAGTGGTTAACGCCCGTGTTGTGGCGCTTCCGAAATGCTTTTCCGGCGCTTCAGAAGTGCTGCCCATTCATTGCAATGGGCGGGGGGCATTTTTGGGAGCGCTGTATACAGTGCTCCCAAACCGTCCCAAAGATACTGCTTGCAGGAATTTTTGCACCCGGGCTTTCACATTCGGACGGCATGCAAGGCAGTTCTCAGGCGCTATTTCTATCGCTAAAATGCCTGAAAACTGCCTCAATGTGAAAAGGCTCTCAAAGTAAATATAATATACCTTATCTATTTATTAACGCTAGCATCTTGAGGAAGAAAAATGTCACTAAGGTCGTCGGTTTGAAGCCCAACCATGGCACTACCTGCCTGGAGTTTGCATGTTTCCCCTGTGCCTGCGTGGATTTTCTCCAGGTACTCTGTTTTCCTCCCACACTCCAAAACCATGTTGGTAGGTTAATTGGCTCCTGTCCAAATTGGCCCTAGTATTAGGGTTGGCACCTTTTTTTCTTCAAGCCAAACCCGAACACTATAGGAGAGTAGTAATGCAGTGCGCATAGCAAAATGTGGGTGTGGCCAAATTGCTCTTGCTGTCTTCATCACCCTGCACCCCCCCCCCCTTGATGCACAACCTTACCCACCCCCGCCCCCCACCCGCAGCTCCTAGTCGGCATCAGATTTGTGTGGGTGTGTGTGACTATCTATCTCAGTTACTTGGGGAACCACAGCCCAGTCTGAGTAATGTGTCCACCTGAAACCCGGACACATGATTCAAAACCCGGACTGTCCGTGTGAATCCCAGACAGGTGGCAACCCTACCTAGCATGTATGAATGTGAGTTAAGGACTTTAGATTGTAAGCTCCTTGAGGGTAGTAGGGATGTAAATGTACAATATTGACAGCGCTATACAAGTACCAGTAATAAATATAGTTTAATCCTTAAAACGGAGCTCCACCCTAAAGTGGAACTTCCGCTCATCGGAACCCTCCCCCCCCTCCGGTGTCACAATTAAGATAAATGGAGGCTGTTCTGCATTCACAATGCTCTGAGCTGAATCCGCAAAAACACAGTTGGGTACTCATGTAGGCCGTGGTTGCTGAGCTTATGAAAATTTTAGTTTGCAGTCAGTGTTCTGTTTCAATCCCTCCTGGGTCAGTGACCCAGCACAAGTGAAGTTAAAAATGCTTTCTGCATGAGAGCCGGTTCACACAGGGGCGACTCGGGAGGCGACTTCAAGTCGCACTGTTTTTAAAACGAATGGAAGTGAATGGAGCCGTCTTAATGTACACGACTGCAGTCGCTCCGACTTCAAAAAAGGCTCCTGTACGACTTCAATCCGACTTCTAGGCAACTTGTACTCATTGATTTCAATGGAAGTCGCCTCAGAAGTCGGATCACTGTCTTTACTGCAGCGACTTTTCAGGAAGTGAAAATAGTTTTTAGGGCAAACCCCTCCCTCCCACAGAGCTGATTCAAGGTTGATTGGCCACTGGAATGTCTCCTGTCCTAGAGGAGACTTGTAAGTCGCCCCATGTCGCGCTGTGGTGCAGCATCAGGTCGATTCCAGGTCGCCTCCAAAGAGTCGTGTTGCCCCTGTGTGAACCGGCTCTGACTAACATGTTTACTTATGTTTTTAATGCATCACGTCCCAACAAGGCAGCCAGCCTTTATTTAAGGAAAGGTCAACAATGGCAGCCATGACAGTTTTCGTTGTATGGGAATAAAATGTAAATAAAACTTCAATAGTTCTGATCAATAAATAGCGGATAACTTGTAAGATTTGCTGTCCAACAAATATCCCTGGTAAGATCAGTGGTCAGTTCCTGCATTCTATTCTGACATTCTTCCAGGGGCAGCTCAGCACATTGTAGTCTATGCAGATTGCTTGGCAGTGTAGAAGGGCGTAGGCTGTCTGCATTCCGCAAGCAGCAGAAGAGCACCAACTCGTGGAAAAGACAAGGCACTATTGTTCTGCCTGGAAGCTGTGCCATGTGGCGTTTCACTCTGCTCCCTCTTGTGGCGGAATGGTTGAAAAACGCAACCAGGCTATCCCTTTGCCAACACAAAGAGAGCTAGGAGTCCATACAAACTTCTATTTATCTGCAGTTCTATACAAGCAGCATTTCTTCTCTTGCCACTTTAAACCTGGACTCCAGGGACTATTTTTTGCATCCAATTTGGCACAATTTATGTATAAATATATGATGCCTGATCTGCCTCTGTGTAATCTGTAAATCACCGTAGTAGCCCAAGCTACAACAGTTATGGCCACAGTCTTTCGGGGGTGCGCTGAAAGGCTGCCCTTCTGCACAGCAACCACAGGGGGTCACCTACTCGCTTCAATGAGAGAATGGCTCCCCTTTTCCTACATTGAATGCAAAGCATTCTCTGATTGGACAAGGTGAAGAGGTAGGGCAAGGCAGTGACGTTACAATCTCTACCTGGTACAATCAAAACACTTTTGTATTCATTGAGAAAAATATAAGGTGTTCTCTGAAGGCTGCACCGAACAAGCAACCCCCTGCAGAGCAGCCAATGGGCACCGCATTCGGAAGACTGCGGCCATCATGGTAGTAGCTCAGGCTACTACAGTGAATAATAGCTCCCAACTGTTCCTGTTTTTTGAGGGACTGTCCCTGACTTGGAGCAAAGCCCTGTGTCCCTCTTTCCTTATTTGTCCCTCATTTTGGACTGATCTATATAGTTGTATATAAAATGTACTTTTTATCTTTCAAAAAGTGTTTTACAGTGCTAACCTTTCATCGGATTTCTAAATTGCTGCATTTTGTAATTCCAAAGGCCAATATAATGTGAATTTAGTAGTGTCAAAAAAAGCACTTGTGGGTTTAAACCAATTTCTTTTGTACAATTCTCCTTTTTTAGGGGGCGTGGTAGGGTGTGTCCTATGCCTACGTACTTTTGCTAATCGGCCCTCATTTCCATCTCAAAGTTGGGAGGTATGGATTAACCACTTGCCAGCCTGCTCACAGTACTTTTACCGCGAGCAAACGGCAGCTGCAGGCACCGCGACGTACTGCTGTGTTGCGCTACACATGCGCACTAGGGTGACCACATTTCCAAACTACTATTCAGGGACACCCTCCTTTCCCAAAAATCAGCTTGTGCTGTAACGGATCACAGCACAGTGATTGGACACAAGAGGCGGGATTTATGATTTCTCCAATCACAAGCAGGGGGCGGGATTGTGGTCCTCCAGGCATTGCCGGCCAGGGCAAGTACTGTAAGTGAGTAAAGCGGTGATGTGGTGGCCTTTTTTGGGGGCATCAGATTGGCCCGGGGGTTGACTGTGTCAGTTTTATTCCGGAACACTGTATTGTCCTGGATTGAAGGTGCCCGGGACAGACCTGCAAAATGTGGGACTGTCCCGGGCAATCTGGGACACGTGGTCACCCTAATGCGCACGGGTGTGTCCCGATCCCATGAACGCTGTATCCACCGGTGCAGCCAGGGTATCATGTTATAGCTATGATTGGTCATGGTGATCACATGATTACAATGCAAACAAAACAGGAGGTTTCAGGATGTAAAAATACACACATCCGCTTACATCTGACTGCCCATAGACTAGCATTGAGCTCCTTTCAGGCAGATCTGATGGGACTGCCAGCGTGACAGGAGTTGCTTTTTTCCATCCAGATCAGTAAACATGTCTTCACTTCACTTCAAACACTAAATCACATGAGGGTGAATTTTTAAACGCCAGCTCCACTAGAAACTGTTATTTCAGTTCTGATAAAAGCACTTCTGGTTTTGAATTGCACATCCGCTTTGTCTGAGAGATTGCAATGACAAGCTTTCCCTGAAGAGGTCACTGTCTCTGTCTCCTTATGCAAACCACAATAAAAGGCGTGAGACTGTTGCTGCAGATTCTCCAGTCACTGCATTACATTATTAGAAACCCAGTAAGAGAGGAATATGAACATTTGTTAGGACAACAGTAGCTGGGTGATCTGGGAATCCTGTTTTATTTCTCCAGCAGAGACCTGGGAGATAAGAATCTGATATGATAGCAGACAGGAAATCTGATCTTAAATTGTACATTATTCTGAGCAAGCACAGATTTACTGAAAACCTTTCTCCTTTAGGGTTCATTTACATTAGCATTGTCCACTGGATATCGATCCCTGGAGGGTGACTATTCAAAGAGTGATTGACCAGCAGCTGGGAGGCATTATGTCGCCTCCTCACTGCCTGTTAACCCTTAAAAGCCTGCACACACCATGGTGCAATTGTGTGCACTACATGCAGTTGCAGGGCGGTTCCAGCATGACTGCATTCACGCTTAGCCTCTGCAATATCTCCAGAATACACCCCTTTTTATCCAATGACACCACCAAGCTTCTAATTCACTCTCTGGTTATCTCTCGCCTCGACTACTGCAACTCCCTCCTCATTGGATTACCTTTTACATAGACTACCCCCCCCCCCCCCCTTCAGTCCATCATGAATGCTGCTGCAAGACTCATCCACCGCCCTTCTCTGCCAATCCCTGCACTGGCTTCCACTCACCCAACGAATAAAATGAAGTACTAACAATAATTTACAAAGCCATCCATAACTCTGCCCCCAGCTACATCACTATCCTAGTCTCAAAATATCAACCAAGCCGCTCTTTGGTCCTCCCAAGACCTCCTGCTCTTTAGTTCCCTTGTCACCTCCTACCATGCTCGCCTACAGGATTTCTCAATAGCTTCTCCCATTCTTTGGAACTTCTTACCCCAATCTGTCTGGTTGTCACCTAATCTATCCATCTTTAGATGATCCCTGAAAACCCTTCTCTTTTTAACCACATAAAGACCAGCCGCCGCAGTTGTACTGCGGCAGGTTGGCTCTCCTGGGCGAATCGCTGTCATTGTATGGCGGCCGCTTAAGACTTCTAGGGGTCGCCGGAGCCCATGCGCGTGGCCGGCAGCCGCAATGTCAGCCGGCCACTCGTTATCGCTCCTGAGAGACAGAAAGGGGATCTGTCAATGTAAATAAAAAGATCCTCATTGTGTCAGATTAGTAACAGCGATCTGTCTCCTCCTCCAGTCACTACACTCCCCCCCACAGTTAGAAACCCCTCCCTAGAGAACACTTAACCCCTTGATCGCCACCTAGTGTTAACCCCTTCCCTGCCAGTGACATTTATACAGTAACCAGTGGCTATTTTTAGCACCGACCGCTGTATAAATGTCACTGGTCCAAAAAAAGGGCCGATCTGTCTGTTGCAGTCCTGCTAAAAATCACGGATTACCGTCATTACTAGTAGAAAAAAAAAATGCTATAACTTTTGCGCTAACCAATCGATATACGCTTATTGCAATATTTTTGGTAACAAAAATGTAGAATACATATCGGCCTAAACTAATGAAGAATTATTTATTTATTTTTTTTATCCTTTTAAAAAAAAAAAAAAAAAAAGAAATGCAGAGGTGATCAAATGCCACCAAAAGAAAGCTCTATTTGTGGGGAAAAAATACACAAATTTTATTTGGGTACAGCGTTACATGACCACGCAATTGTCAATTGTCAGTTTAAAATCGACGCAGTGCCGTATCGCAAAAAAAATGGCCTGGCAAATCCTTACGGTCCTTAAGTGGTTAAAGAAGCCTATTCTGCTTCTAATTCATACACTGTTTTACTTTCTCCATCAGCTCATCCCCCACAGCCATTACCCTTTGTATGCAATTGACCCTCCCTCTTAGATTGTAAGCTCTAACGAGCAGGGCCCTCTAATTCCTCTTGTACCAAATTGTAATGTCTGTCTTAATTTTGTTAAGCACTGCGCAAACTGTTGGCGCTGTATAAATCATGTATAATAATTAATGGTACTGCCCACTGAAGGCGTCTGAGTATAGTTCTTGCCGTGCCATGAATCAATGTATCTCAGCTGCAGCAAGTATAAAACCCATCTGGGTGACTTCAGCTTAAGGGGGTGGTCAGGGAGTGATTCAAACTTGGCTCAACCACCTGTCTTTACCACCCCCTAACCCCATGTTTAAACTCGGCCTTAGTGAATCAGTCCCATTTAGTAAACTGCAGAACTGGCTTATTTCTGAAAACACCATAGGCTGAGGTAACTATTGACACCACCCAGTGACAGATGAATATAAGGGTTAAAGGTTACACTCATTAGCCAGCTGTTCTCCCACCGAAAGATCTGTCACTAATCCATTGCTCAGTTGAGTGAAGATCTGCCCAGCAACAGCCGCATCCCACTGGTGAGTCTGTCCAGCAAAGAAAGTTATGTGCTGAAAGAACAAAACAAGCGCTCAATAAATTATCCAACACAAAGGGGAAAAAAAACATAAAATTTTATAAAGTAGCAAATAGTGGTGGTGGGAAGATCCGCAGCTGATATAGTACGACCAGCCATAAATGGAAGCCAGGTGTAAGATGGATCTGAATGGGGAAGTAGCACAGGGAAACAAAGATCCGCAGCTCCTGGTGAAATTAGATCCAAGGGAGATCCAGACGCTTGCAAAAAAACAAAGATGCCAAGGCGCTGCATCAGTAAAAAGTGTCAAAACTGATTGCCTAAATGTAAGTTTGAATATTTTGTGTACAAACGTAGAGCAGCACCAAGGTAGAGGGTGGTGATCCTTAGAAACAATAGCACAGACAGCAGAGAGGGATTGATGACCTGGAGGATGGCAAGTCAGGACCATCAGAATACAACCAAAGCGCTGTCTGTACCAGCCTCCCTCCCTCCCTCTAACACTCAAGATGGTAACCCGTGCCAGGAAGGAAGTGGGCGGGCATGCACATTTTGGGGGGGGGGGGATTTGATTTCTGCAGGTTCTGTTTTTTTTTTTTCCCCCCACGGGGTTATCTGCTGTGATCGAATAAGCCCCCTAGATTGAAGATGCCAAAATGACACTGACCATTCATGCCTAGTCTGTGGTGGTAGAGGGCAGACGACCTGTGGCAGGAGAACTATATGTAGCGGGTGGTTACATTTAGGGGGAAGCATCTGAGTGGTAACTAGGCTCAGATGCACTGATTGTTAGGTTTCATGGACCATTTCTGTCCCTTGGAGATGGTACTGGTGTGTAGTTCCCTGGGGCCTATGGGTGGTGCTGTTACCGTGGGCCCGGGTTGAACTCAGTGGCGGTGCATCTATAGAGGGCGCCGGAGCACCGCCCCCTCTCGCTCCTGCACCGCCACGGAGACAATACATAGATTCATGCATTGCATGAATCTGTGTATTGTCCGCGCTGCCCACTATTCAGATGGCTGGCCTCCTGGTGAGCGGTGGTGTGACTTGGAAGTGTCTATCAGAGCCAGCAGCTCTGATAGGCTTTCCGAATACAGCTCTCACGCTGTAATCGGCTTCCAAAAACTCCTTCAAGGTACGCACAGGGGTGCGTTCCTTGGAGAAGACTGTGGGGGTTTCAGCCAATCAGGTTCACCGGATCTGGTTACCGGTAACCTGATTGGCTGAAGCGACATCGAGGACGGCGCGGACCCGAGGAAGGTAGGTGCATGGCTGGGGGGGGGACACACTGGCTGCATTTGAGGGGACAAACTGGTGGTGTTTGGGCACAGTGGCTGCGTTTAATGGGCACAGTGGCGGCAATTGATGTTTTTTTTTTCAGTTTGTTTGCGCCCCCCAAAAAATTTTGAGCACCAGCCGCCACTGGTTGAACTGCAGTACAAGGTTGTGCCTTTTTTGTCCCCTCTTGGCAGCAGTACGGCGGGGTGGGGAACCTGCTGTGCCTGTGGGGAGAGGATATAAAAGGGGCGGCCATCTTCCAGTGGGGTCGGTTCCGCGCTCAGGCACCTTTTTTAGGCCTGGGTGCGTGTGTGTCGCCTCCCAGGTGCCCTAGGCCCTGAGGCCTGGTCGGGTTGTCTCTGGGTGCCCTAGGCCCGGAGACGGAGCTGCTGTTCCATCTCAGACACCTTCAGTCTGGGGTGAGGTACTTTGGAGAAAGGCCGGGAGCCCAGCAGCCTTTGGCTGGGATCCGCCGGGGACCGAGACTCCCAGGCATCTGCCTTGCGAGGGGACCCGTATCCAGGACAAGGAGGCCAGGGAGGTGACCCTTTCTGAAGACCCAGCGCAGAGTCGTGGTGACAGATGGGGCCTCCTGGTAACTGTCCGGAGGGATTTTCTTGTCCTATAAAGGGCTAGTTCACTAACGGAAGGAAGTGAGTGTTCTTTAGGTCACAGTGGCAGTGATACTACGCACCCAAGGTCAGTGGCAGTGACTCATCTTTTTCACCCGGTCAGTGTCAGTGACCAACTTCATGGTCTGTGGCAGAGACCGTGCGCCAAGCCTGTTCATGCTAATCGGAACAGGAGAAAACCCAAATTCAAGTTTGTGCCTGGACCTCCTCCCACCTTATCTGACCTGTGTCTTGTCCCAACCTGTCTTCTCTCAAAGACTGTTTATTGTGCTGCAAGGAATAAATAAGTGTTGGACCTTTCAGTTGGTGTGGACAGTTGCTTACTGGGGAGAACTAAAGACTAGTGATGAGCCGAACACCCCCGGGTTCGGTTCGCACCAGAACCCGCGAACGGACCGAAAGTTCGCACGAACTTTAGAACCCTATTAAATACAATGGATGCGAACGTTCGAAATCTAAAGTGCTAATTATAATGACTATTATGCATGTTATTGTCCTAAAAAGGGTTTGGGAACCCGGGTTCTTCACCAGGGGACATGTATCAATGCAAAAAGAAGTTTTGCATAAAGTGAAAAAAAAAGTCAAATATTCCTTTAAATATTGTACCTGGGGGGTGTCTAAAGTATGCCTGTGAAGTGCCACGTGTTTCCCGTGTTTAGAACTGTCCCTGCACAAAATTACATTTCTAAAGGAAAAAAAGAAGCCATTTAAAACTGCTTGCGGCTTTAATGTAATGTCTGGTCCCGGTAATATGGATGAAAATCTTTAAGAAAAATGGCATAGCTACCCCATCACACACCCCCCCCCCCCCCCCCCACCCCAGCCCATTACCAGCCCCTTTGGGTCTTGTATGGATATTAAGGGGAACCCCGCACATAAAATAAAAAAGGCCCTATATACTCTGAACAGCCGTATACAGGCGGTGCATACAAGACAGGGACTGTAGGTTTGTTCTTATGTAGAATCTGTTTGTAATTTTGAACAGGTACATTGTTTAAGTGTAGCTCCAGCCCAAAAATCTATTTTTAAGCTTTTTGGAAAACATAGGGAAGGGTTATCACCCCTGTAACATTTGTTTTGCTGTCTGTGCAGTGTGCACCTGTTCAGAACAGTTCACCTCACTTTCCGACCTAATGACAAATGTTCTTTGAAAATTTGGGGTTTTTATTGAAACAAGAATTGGTGATAAAGCATGAGTGGAGAGGAGACACTTTTTTTTTTTTTTTTTTTTTTTTCCCATATTAACTCTTATGCCGCGTACACACGATCATTTTTAACATCGTGAAAAATTAAATTTTTTGTTTTCAACAAGAAAAACGACCGTGTGTGGTCTTTTTGTCATTTTTCACGACGTGAAAAACGGCATTAAAAACGATGAGAAAAATTAGAACATGTTCTAATTTTTCTCGTCGTTTTTCCTGACATTTCTTCGGCGGCAGTGTTTCCCATAGGGAAACACTGCCGTGGAGCCCATAGACAATCGTTTTTCTCGTCATTTTAAAAAATGACGAGAAAAATGAACAAGCTGTTCCCTCGTTTAAAATGTCATTATTCACGGCGTTTTTTTAACCGCCGTGAATAATGATCGTGTGTACGCGGCATTACAGGAGAGAATTTGCCTTCCTAGGGGTAGATTTCCTCTCACTTCCTGTTGTCTCCCTCCGTTTGCAAGGAGGAGTCGTTTTGTAAGTTGGATGTTTGAAAGTAGGGGCCTGCCGTATATACTCGGCTGAAATTTGCCCCTTACATGTTGGTGTTGCCACAACACTGTGAGCCCTCACAGTTACTCTTGGTGGGCGCATGAATGGGCCCTGCTGTGAATTATTAGATCAAGAATTGTAATTGCATGCCCCTGTTGAACAGGGGCTGAAAAATTGGGCCTTTGGTGGTGGTGTTGACACAACACTGTAAGGCCTCATAGTTAGTCTTGGTGGGCGCAGGAATGGGCCCTGCTGTGAATTATTAGATAAAGAATTGTAATTACATGCCCCTGTTAAACAGGGGCAGAAAAATTGAGCCTTAGGCACTGGTGCCCCAACACTGCAACCCCTCACAGATACTGTACTTGCAGCACAGCAATAAGCCCTGTTGCAAAGTATTGCATCAAAAATTGTAATTGCACGCCCCTGTTAAACAGGGGCTGAAAAATTGGGCCTTAGCCACTGGTGCTGGTGCCACAACACTGCAACCACTCCCAGATACTCTAGTTGGTGTTTGGTAGCTGGTGGTGATCCAAGACTGGTTCATCTTTATGAAGGTCAGTCGATTAACAGAGTCGGTGGACAGGCGCACCCTGTGATCCGTAACAAATCCTCCAGCAGCACTGAATGTGCGTTATGAAAGAACGCTGGATGCAGGACAGGCCAGTAGCTCAATTGCATACTGTGCAAGCTCTGGCCAGTGATCCATCCTCAAGACCCAGTAAGCCAGAGGATTTTCGGTGGGGAAGGTGTCCAAGTCTGACCTTGCCCCTAGGTATTCCTGCACCATGTATATCAGACGCTGGCGATTGGTTGCTGGAACCGATCATACCTTGGGGCTGCGGACTAAAGAATTGTCTGAACGCTTCGGTCAGGCGGCCACCTTCCCCACCGCTCCTTCTTTGACTGACCGAAGCCTCAGCAACTCGTTGTCCAGGACCAGGAGTTTGTAACCTCCCAGTCTCTGGGAACGCGTTGCACAGACCTTTCTGCAAGGCCTCCCGGAGTTGTCTCATCCTCTGCTCCCTCTGCGACGGTAAGATAAGGTCCGCAACCTTACCCTTGTACCGTGGATCAAGGAGAGTGGCCAGCCAGTAATGGTCCCTCTCCTTGATCCGAAGAATACGAGGATCCTTCCGCAGACTTTGCAGGATCAGGGAGGCCATGCAGCGTAGGTTAGCTGAGGCATTCGGTCCGGAGTCCTCTGGGTCACTAAGGACGACATGATCCGCAGCCACCTCCTCCCAGCCACGTACAAGTCCACGGGTTTCTTGGGACTGTAAATCATCCCTAAAAGACTGCTGCTGATGATGCTGAGTGCCAGGCTCCACCTCCATGCTGACACAATCCTCCTCCTCCTCCTCCTCCTCCTCCTCCTCCTCCTCCTCCTCCTCCTCCTCCTCCTCCTCCTCCTCCTCCTCCTTCTTCCTGTGCGATGGGTGGGACAGAAGGAACACTGTCTGGGTAAAGGGGGCCTTGAGAGGCAAGGAAGTCCTCCTCTTCCTGCCTCTGTTTTGCCTCAAGTGCCCTGTCCATTATTCCACGCAGCGTATGTTCCAACAGGTGGACAAGAGGTACAGTGTCACTGCTCACCATCCTCGTGGCCTCCTCAAATGGTGCCAGGACAGTGCATGCCCCACTGGCGTGGTGAAAAAACCCAAGCTCCCCTGACCCTGTCCTGGTGCCGTAGTCGCACAGGTACTCATTGATGGCCCTCTGCTGCGTGTGCAGCCGCTGCAGCATGGCCAACGTTGAGTTCCACCTGGTGGGCATGTCACATATAAGGCGGTTCTTGGGCAGGTTCAACTCCTTTTGCAGCTTAGCCAGGCGAGCACTGGCATTATAAGATCTGCGGAAATGCACACAGACTTTCCTGGCCTGCCTCAGGACATCCTGTAAGCCCGGGTACCTGCCCAAGAACCGCTGCACCACCAGGTTAAGGACGTGAGCCACACAGGGCACATGGGTCAGTTGTCCCTGTCGGAGAGCGGAGAGGAGGTTGGTGCCATTGTCGCAAACTACCATTCCTGGCTTAAGCTGGCGTGGCGTCAACCACCTCTCGGCCTGCCCCTGCAGAGCAGACAGAACCTCTGCCCCAGTGTGGCTCCTGTCCCCCCAACACACCAGCGCAAGCACGGCATGGCATCTTTTTGCCTGCGTACTTGCGTAGCCCCTTGAACGCCTATGGAGCACCGCTGGTTCCGAGGACAAAGCACAGGAAGAGGCCACAGAGGAAGAAGAAGAGGAGGGGGTGGAGGAGAGAGGTGTGTCACAACCAGTAGTAGCATTTTGGAGGCGTGGTGGTGGAACAACCTCCAACACTACCGCACCTTGTCCTGCATCCTTCCCAGCTGCCAAAAGAGTGACCCAATGGGCCGTGAAAGAAAGGTAACGTCCCTGTCCATGCCTGCTGGACCATGAGTCAGCGGTAATATGCACCTTACCGCTGACCGCCCTGTCCAGCGAGGCCAAGACATTGCCTTCCACATGCCGGTAGAGAGCCGGAATCGCCTTCTGTGAGAAAAAGTGGCGTTTGGGAACCTGCCACTGAGGAACCGCACATTGCACAAACTCACAGAAGGGGGCCGAGTTTACCAACTGAAAAGGCAGCAGTTGAAGCGCTAGCAATTTAGCCAAGCTAGTATTCAACCGCTGGGCATGTGGATGGCTGGGAGTGAACTTCTTTCGACGGTCCAGCAGCTGGGGCAGGGAAATTTGCCTGCTAGAATCGGCCGTTGGTGTACTGCTAGCAGAGTGCCCGCAAGTACTTGGCTGTGATACACCTAATTCTACACCTTCATTCCTCTCAGAGCAGGTTTCAGAGAGGACTGAAGGTATAGTGGGGTTGGAGATCCCAGCTGATGCGGTGCAAGAAGAGGTCAGCTTTGTTCTTTGGTGTGGGTCTTTTAAGGTAGGCTTCCCAACGAGCTGCATGGCAGGTCAACATATGTCTGGTCAAGCATGTGGTGCCCAAGCGGGTGATGTTTTGGCCACGCGATATACGCTTGAGACTTATATGTTGCAAACAGCAGCTGTGCGATCTGATGCACTCGACTCAAAGGCCCACACCAAAGAACTTTTTGAATAACGGGCAGAGGCAGCGCCCTGCACAGGCGGAGCTCTGCGGTGTGATTTCGTCGGTGTGCTGCCCTTACGCTGGCCCCCCGAGGGCATCCTGCCTCGGAGATGTGCCTCCTCCTTATCCTCCTCCTCCTCCTCCTCCTCCTCCTCCTCCTCCTCTCTCCTATTAGGCACCCACGTGGAGTCAGTGACCTCATCATCCCCTCCCTCCTCATCACTGGAGCCAATCTGGCAGTATGCTGCAGCTGCTGGAACATGACTGCCAGATTGGTGTCCTTCTTGAGCATCCCCTCTCTCTGCTCTCACGCTACTGCCTTCCTCTAGCTGGGTATCATCATCAGACTCTTCGAAACGCTGGGCATCCTCCTGGAGCATGTACCCAACACTGTGCTCAAACAGTTCGGGGGATTCCTCAGGAGGACATGGTTGGTCTAGGGAAGGAGTGACTGATGATGACATTGATACCAGGGAAGAGGACGCTTTGGCAGCTGCTTTGCCAGTACCCTGAGCCTGGGTGAGAGAGGATGAGGAGGGCTTGGTCATCCACTCTACCAAGTCTTCGGCATGATGCGGCTCAACACGTCCAGCTGCCGAAAAGGACAAGCGTGTCCCATGGCCACGTGCTGATGGCGATGCACCGCGTCCACGACCAGCACTGTTGTCTCTAGACACGGAGCCTGCTTGCCCTCTTTTTTTGGCTCCTGACTGTCTGCCTCTCCTTGTTTGCCTTCCAGACATTCTAATGGCCTGCAGGGAAATGGGAAAAGCAGCAATACAGGCTAAGTGAAGGTGTAATATGGTCAGGAGGCACACTCCGCCCGCTGTAAGTGCCGCAAAATCCTGTTGGTGTAACACACCAGGAAAAAGCAGCAATACGGGCTAACTTCAGGTGTATAATGTGCAGGAGGCTTAGCAACAATGACACTGTCCCCTGCCTATCCTTCTCTCTCCCTACACACAAGGTTTAGCAAAGAATAGATTTGACACTGTCCCTGCCTATCCTTCACTTTCCCTGCTCCGGAACACACTACACAAGGCCACCGCGCTGGCGGCCTTTTATAGTGTGGGGCGTGCACTAAACCCCCTCAGCTATAATTGGCCACAGGCATCCTGCCTGTGGCCAATCATTGCTCTCCTCGCTGCCGGTGCTGTGATTGGCCAAGCATGCAGGGTCACAGTGCATGCTTGGCCAATCACAGCGCCGGGATTACACTGCGATGGCGCAGTGTATTGTGGGCCGTTCGCGTCACTCGAATTTGGCGCGAACGGCCCAAATCATTCGTTGTTCGCTGAACGCGCGAACAGCCGATGTTCGAGTCGAACACCGAGCTCATCCCTACTAAAGACTTGTTTCTGACTACCGCAGAAACAAGGTCAGCACTGGAGGTTTTTAAACACTGGCTGCAAGCAGGCCCGAGAAACTAACACCGCTCAACCTCCCTATTCAGGAGGGTACGGGCTTGTGGTGCGGTGTGCCTCATTCTTTTCCCGCGGCCAAGCAGAAGAAAAGCAGGTAAAGTCTGGGGTTGGTGTGCTACATATATGACCCATGGTACACTGTTATAGTTGCACGGTATTGTAAAAGCATCTTCTCCAAAATTTCATTAGGCCTAATGAACACAAACATTTGCAGACATAAAATATGCCTATTTTGAAATTTCCAGAGCCGGAGATGACACAGTTGGGGTGTACAGCTTGCAATGGAAATGAATGGTTGTACTCACCAATGTGAAGGTTTTGCATTCTGAGAAATGTGTTGTATGCACATGCACGGGTGAACTCTGATGTACAGAAGCATTGGTGTTTGTCGGGCAAGTACAGGCATTTGCCTCTATGGCTGTACACTTCACCTACAGCACCTCAAGCATGGGAGAACGCAAAGCATTTAATGCTAGGCATATGTTATACCGGCAAACTACCGCGTGTATGAATGTCACTTGTACACGCAGGAAACACTGACGCGTTTCTGCCTAATATAATTTTAGTTATAGTAACACACAACAATACCATTAAAGCAGAACCAAACCAATCGATATAACGATTTCTCAAAACGGTTACGTTAAGGCATGCTGCAAATGTTAACTGTCAGTTACTTGTACTCTAAACTGAACTATCAAGCAACCAAATAGCTGGTGCCGTAGCTGAACACAAAGCTTGCATAATAGATCAGCAGCACCATGGCAACTGCAGATTTAAGAGAGCCAGATGGTAGCTCCTAGGTTGTATAAGAATAGAAAGGTTCTGCATTTTAAATTGGCCTCCTGCAATAGGTGGGGAACCAATCGGGTCAATTAGCAACGCATTTACAATAATTTGGGGATTGGGTCACCTAAATCTTAGGACAGCAGTGGATAGAGGTGAACCAGCCACATAGGAAAGAATAGGATTTCTAGTTGAATGCGTACTCGTGCATCAAAACAGACAAATGTTAATAAGCCATCAAAGTACTCCCACCTTTTTGGTTCTTTTCGCAGAATAGCAATTTATGGTGCCACTATCATCCTTTACAAAACCATGCTTTCTTGCTTGGTTTCATAGTGCGTTTTCTCCAACCAAGATCATTCATAGTAACAAGGAGCTGGAAAGAATGATCTTCTTACAGATAGTGAAGACATTTTCTGGCTAAGGCATACAAATTGTTTTCTAACATGATTTAATAGAACTACTTCCCACAGTGCTGCTCCTTCATCCCTCTACAGCCATGCCACTCGAGATATGGGCGCTGGGCTCCCCAAAAGTCTCGTTCACCTTCCAGATAACTTTGCCACCAAAAATGGGGCCACACACCATGATTTTTGTTATCTCTGACCTTTTTATTATAAAATTAAGTAGACAAAAAATGCACTGCCTGATCTGACTGACACGTTCCATCTTGCCTACTACTCGGGGGCGGCCCGTATATTGAGGGCGCCGCGCCCCCCTCCCTCCTGTCTATCGCTCCCCCCCATCCATGTGTCCGGTCCCTTTCAGGACACCGGCGCATGGATTCCAATGCAGGGGGGGGGGTTTGAAGCACCAATTAAAACCAGAGGCCGCCCCCCCCCCAAAAAAAAATCCGCCACTGCTACTACTTGTCAGTCTTTTTTCAGCTGCAACTTTATGACTAAACCCCAGTAGGCAGAGTGAAACGTGTCAAAATCAGGAAATACAAATTCTTCTTCCAATCTTAAAGTATAACTAAAGGCAACTTTTTTTATTTATTTTTTCCCCCCGTTTTGGATAGAGTGGAGCTGGATTAGAACACCTGTCAGTTTTTATTGCTGTCTGTGTCCCTGTTAAAGCAGAGCTCCACCCAAAAGTGGAAGCTCTGCTTATTTGCCGCTCCCCCTCCCTCCATTTTGTACAGGGGGGGACTGGGGTACCTGTTTGACAGGTACCTGCTCCCACTTCTGGGTGATCTTGCCGCGGCGAGAAGTTCGGCCCCCCTCTTCCTTCCCCATCTTCCTTCCCCCTCTTCCTTCCCCCTCTTCCTTCCCCCTCTTCCTTCCCCCTCTTCCTTCCCCCTCTTCCTTCCCCCTCTTCCTTCCCCCTCTTCCTTCCCCCTCTTCCTTCCCCCTCTTCCTTCCCCCTCTTCCTTCCCCCTCTTCCTTCCCCCTCTTCCTTCCCCCTCTTCCTTCCCCCTCCACCGAGCCATTCACAAAGCGCAGCGCGCTTCGAACATGTGCAGTTTGGAACGGCTGTGAAGCCGCAAAGCTTCACTGTCGGTTTTCCTTACCCGAGATGGCAGCAGCCGGGAGCCGATGGAAAAATCGGCTGGGGTGCCCACATCACTGGATCCCTGGACAGGTAAGTGTCCTAATAAATAAAAAAAAGTCTTAAGCTACAGTATTTGTAGCTGCTGACTTTAATTTTTTTTTTCTGAAGGAGGCTGGACCTCCTCTTTAAACACTTCAGCCCCGGAAGAATTGGCTGCCCAATGACTGGGTCATTTTTTGTGATTCGGCACTGCGTCGCTTTAACTGACAATTGCGCGGTCGTGCAACGCTGTACCCAAACAAAATTGGCCTCCTTCCTCCCCCCCCCAACAAATAGAACTTTCTTTTGGTGGTATTTGATCACTTTTGCGTTTTTTTATTTTTTGCGCTATAAACAAGAGCGTCAATTTTGAAAAAAAACACACTTTTGTACTTTTTGCTATAATAAATATCCCAATTTTTATTTATTTTTTACTAGTAATGGCTGCGTTTATCGGGACTGCGACATTATCGCGGACACATCAGACACTTTTTTGATGCATTTTTGGGACCATTGACAATTGTACAGCGATCAGTGCTATAAAAATGCACTGCTTACTGTAAAAATGTCACTGGTAGGGAAGGGGCTAACACTGGGGGGGCGATCAAGGGGTTAAATGAGTTCCCTAATGTGTGTTCTAACTGTAGGGGTATGGGACTGACTAGGGGAAGTCGGCGCCGGAGGCGCCTTAAAGAGCCGACATACAGCTACGACGGCTCGTGCGGGGGGCCAGCCTGCCGCAGTATAACTGGTGTTAAGGAGTTTCACCCTCTATTTGTCCTGTTTACCATTATCATTGAAAGTAAAAAAAAAATTGGGTTGTCCCCAGAAAAGTTTTATAGCAAGGAAATCCCCCAAGGAATTCCCTTAACCGCTTCCTGACCAGCCACCGCAGTTATACTGCGGCAGAATGGCTCCCCCTGGGTGAGCCTTCGTAGCACACCAGGCACCCGCAATCGCTCGTGACAGAGTGAGAACCGGGATCTCTGTGTGTGTGTGTGTGTGTGTGTGTAAGTGTGTGTAAACGCACAAATCCCGGTTCTGTCAGGGGAGAGGAGACCAAGTAGGAACAACAATCTGTCTCTTCCCAGTCAGTACACAGCTAGGGAACACGGTTAACCCCTTTTATCCCCCCTTGGTGTTAACCCCCTTTCCTGCCAGTACAGTAATCAGTGGCTATTTTTTTAGCTCTGATCACTGTATAAATGTCAATGGTCCCAAAAAAGTGTCCGATCTGTCTGCCACAATGTCGCAGTCCCAATCAAAATCGCAGATCACCGTCATTACCAGTTTCTTGTTTTTTTTTTACCAAAATTATGTAGAATACATATCAGCCTAAACTAAGTGTAGCGGCCTCACTCTCCCTCTCCGTTTCTATCGCCTGGTTGGCTGGTTTTGTCTAGGGGTACCTGGGAGAGGAGAGTGCAGGAACACTACGCCAAGCTCTCCCCTCGTATGTAATATGAGGGTTGAGCAAAGTCACTTGAATTACCTCCGGATCTGTTCACTGCATACGAAGCCTCCGAATTGTTCCGTGGAGATGTGTCTGCCAGTAACAGAGCCCCACACCAATTAAAAGTCCAACACTCTTTTATTTCTCCATAGCCAGGGTGAACATAATAGTTGAACTTTCAGTAACAGACAGACAGGGGTGTGGATACGAGTAGGCCCAGACACAAATAAACTCTCCTATTTCTTTGCAAGCGAATAGGCCTGGTGCACGGTCTCTGCCACCGACTGTGAGATTGGTCGCTGCCACCGCCCGGATGAACCGTTGAGGCCCCTGCCACAGGCCTAATAGCAGGTCTTTGCCACTGACCTGAGTTGACTAGTTGGACCGCTGCCACCGGTCATAGAACATGAACCACCCTCCTCTATGAACTTGGCCCCTGTTCGGGAAAAATATCCATCCGGGCGGTCTCCAGAGGTTCACCCGGCACTGGCAATATGCTGCACCAGATCTTCGGATGAATCCCTCCTCTGGTCCCTTACGCCTCTGGATTCGGGTGCCTGACTCCCGGGGCACCCTAGGACAATCCCTGCCTTGCGGGACCCAGCGGAAGGTACTGGGACCCAGGCCTCTGGCTGAGTACCTCACCCCAGACTGAAGGTGTCTGGGATGGAACACGAACTCCAAGTGTCCAGGCCTCGGCCGCCTGGACACCGACCGCGGACAGCAGCCCTCAGGCTGAAGGTGCCTGGGACTGGAACCTCGTGGCGAAGATGTCTGCCCCTTTATACCTTCTCCCAGCAAGCACAGCAGGTTCCCCGCCCCGCCGTACAACTGCTGCGAGAGGTCACAAAGGGTTACGGCACTGCAGCGATGGTTCAACCCTGGCCCAAAGTGACAGCGCCACCTGCTGGGCCACAGGGAACTATGCATCACTGATGTCTTCACCAGAATTAAACACTTTGAAAAGTATATACCCGCTACATAAGGAAGACATTTGTTTCTAAAAAAAAGTTGGGGGGATATTTGTGGGGGAAAAAATACGTCAATTTTGTTTTTGTACAATGTCGCACGACCGTGCAATTGTCAGTTAAAACTACGCAGTGCCGTATCGCAAAAAATGGCCTGTCATTAAGGGGCCAAATATTCCGGGGCTGAAGTGGTTCATTTGCAGGGATTTCCTCTAACTTCCTGTTTGGCTATGGGACAGGAAGTGAAGGCAATTCTCCTCAATGGGATAAAGATGGCAAAAATAAACCTTGTGAGGGTTATAACCCTCCCTCACTCTATCCAAAATTAAAAGAGAGAAAAAAAAAGTTTTCCCTATGGTTCTACAGTACTTTAATTTTCTAATAATCAGCAGGAGGTCCCATTTTGTGATGGCATGAGTAAAAGGAAGTTTATCTTGTCGACTTTTTTTTTTGAACACCAAATATTGATTCTGCAGCGTTTGGACTGACTTCCAAAAGAAATTTTATACCTAAAAAGTTGCTATTGTACACATTAGCATTTTGAGAAGCAGATCAGCACTGGCAGACCCCAATTTCTCCCTTGTGTCAGGTATGCACAATATTCAGCAAAGATTACTACCACTTCCACTGGCTCATCTGGATAGCAACCAGTGCAATCATGTGGCTGGACAATATATTAAAATAGGTAAGACAAAATCAACCAAGCCTTTTGATGTATATGTACATTTTGTATATTTATAACAAACACATGTATAATAGGGAATACTTATATTAATTTTAGCTGCACTTAAAATAGTACAAGGTCTACATCCCCATTACATATATTAACACTTACCAGTAAGTCTAATTCCACCACACGGACTGCATTTTCCATGACGTATTGGTTAAAGCCCTATCAGTCTATACCTTATGTGTTTGTTTTTTTTTTTTTTTTTTTTTTATCATTTCAGTTAAACGAAGCCGCTTCCTTTCCAAAAAAATATTTCCTGCATAGCAGAAAGTTTTATGCTGATTTCATAACTGCAGCTTTGCTGCTCCAGCCTAATGTACCTCACTGACTCACTTAAAGCGAAACCTTTTTATGCACAATCGGCTGTATTTATTTTATTTAATGAAGTTTATTGTATACTTTTTTTAAATGTAGCTGGACACTGGACGTGTTACATAAATAAAATAGAACATCCGCAATAATAAAAAAAAAAAAATGCTTTATTGCCAGAGTTGGAAGGCCACTTATTTAACAGTCAAGATAAACACTGATGCAAATTTTGGTTTCAGATTTTGTATTGCTGATCATTTTTTATTTTTTTTTCCCCAGCATTGCAATATAACAGAATGACGCAACCAGGGTATACTAATAAAGGTCTGAAAAAGATTAAGAGGGCACACGAGCCTAGCACATTACACTTTTTTTTTTTTTTTTATACCATTTGGCCCTAGTGAAGACGGGTGGCTTCCTCCTATGATGAAGAGTGTGCAGCACATCTGGATTTTTTTAGACTTTGGAATATACTGATGGGCTTGTTAAAGGGGTTGTAAAGGCAAACGTTTTTTCACCTTAATGCATTCTATGCATTAAGGTGAAAAAACCTCTCTGGATTAGCGGCCCCCCGTTAACTTACCTGACCCCTCAAAAGTCCCGCGCCGTGAACGCGCAGGCTTCTCGGCTCATTCGTTGGTTGATTGAAAGTAGCACAGCCATTGGCTTGCGCTGCTGTCAATCGCATCCAATGACGCGGTGCACCAGGGGGTGGGGTCGAGTGATACAGTGAGTGGCTATGGCCGCTGGAGTGCGCCCGCAATCACTCGCCACCACCACTCACCGCTCGCTCACATGAAGGTGATGAGTTCTTGCGGGGAGGAGCAGAGACAGCCGCAGAGAGACCCCAGAAGACCAGGTTCGGGGCCACTCTGTGCAAAACGAGCTGCACAGTGGAGGCAAGTATAACGTGTTTTAAAAAATATATATTTTTATTTTTTTCCAATTTAGTATTCCTTTAATATAATTGCTTTTATTCATCAATAAATTGTATATAAAGGTAATAAGAGCAGGGCCCTTTGATTACTCCTGTATTGTATTGTAACTGTACTGTCTGCCCTAACGTAAAGTGCTGCGCAAGCTGTTGGTGCTATATAAATCCTATATAGTAGTAGTAATATTAATAATGCGCTAGGCTTGTGCACTCGCTCTTTGTTCTTTCAGGGATGTGCATATTGCGGCTTCCCCAGTCCTAAGGCTCGATTTCACACCTACTGCAGGTTGCAGTTTGCATATTAGAGGTGCATTTTGCGTTTTTCAATAAACGTTTTTGATCCATGGAACCAAAAAACAGAAAAGTCCCTGGCCCTTTCCATAAAATGCACAGATGTTAACATGGCCCATAGGAAACCATGTTAAATGGACTGTAGTGTGTTTCTGCAAAACTGAAAATGCACTAAAAATTGCATAGGTGTGAACCAGGCCTAAGAGGGGAGCAAAGCACGGTGGCCTTTTTATACTTTTGAGGTGGAACAGTGAAAGTCAACTGATTTCTGAGCACCACATCTGAGCGCAGGCGGTTGGTATATAATATTAACCGCTTGCCGACCAGCCGCTGTCATACTGCGGCAGGTCAGCTCGTTCACGTGCATCGCCGTACTGGTACGGCAGTCCTTTTTAACGGCTATTGAAGCTGCACGGTGGGAGAGCTGATGCGCGTGGCCGTGATGTCTGCCGAACACCCGCCATCATTCCACAGAGAGCCAGAACAGGGATCTATCAATGTAAACAAATGGATCCCCGTTCTGTCAGGGAAGCGATCGTCTGTTGCTAGTGATTAGGAACAGCGATCTCTGTGCTCTGTCCACTCCCCCCCCCCCCCCCCCCACAGTTAAACACCTCCCTAGGGAACACTTAACCCCTTGATCCCCCCTAGTGTTAACCCCTTCCCTGCCAGTGTCACTTATACAGTTATCAGTGCATTTTTATAGCACTCACTGTATAAATGTCACTGGTCCCAAAAAAGTGTCCGATCTGTCCACCACAATGTCGTAGTCCTGCTAAAAATCGCTGATTACCGCTTACTAGTGTAGCGCTACCCCCAGTTAAGAGAGCCGCTGGTTTGATTTCGGGCCCTGTATACAGCACCGCCAACCCCCGGCAATCTTACTCGACCCTCTCTGGCACAGCTAGTCTAGGGATTATACTTATCACAATAAAGAGTATTGCAGGGAGTAATCTCTTTGCAGTAAGACAACACACTGAGGCGAGAAATCAAATAGAATAGTTATACTTTTATATCAAAAGGCATAGGCATGAACAGAACACATGCAACCTGCTTACAGAGCCCTGTAGCAATAGGTGTAGCACACAACAATGGCCCAGCGCGGTAACCCACCGCGCGCAGCTATTATGGTGTACGCGCCTTGTGGCGCACTAAACAATATTCTATCTCCCCTCCCTGGTCAGGCCTGACCTAGAAGAAATCTCAGTCTTTTCACTTAGTATTTCTTCGCATGCAAACTTTCGGTGGTGCACTTGATGAAACAGTATTTGTAATTCACAAGTAGGCAGTCCCAAGGAACACTATACTGGAGACCCTTTAACTCTGTCCTGCTACTGGTCTCCTAATGGAACAACAAACAAACGATAGTTGGGCCAAGGCAGTCTATAGGCCTAAACACGGTATAGTCTATTGGCTTGAGCAAGTGCTCGCTCACCACTCCGGATGCGATCCCAGTCCGGGACTTCCACCTGCTGTGTCTCCCCACACAGCGTCTGCAACCATCGGGTCCCCGATCCAACTGATGTCCTCACTCGACAAGTCTGGTGTCACCCAGGCTCCGCAGTGGGGTGGAAGGCTCTTCGGAAGTTGTGCAAGGCCCCAGGCTTTAGGCCTTGCACTGCAGCAGATCCGCACAGGAAGAAACTGTTGCTTGCAGTGCGGTGTTACAAAGAGGCCAAGCTCCGCCTCGTCTCCTTCTTAAATAGCCCCTCCCATGAGTCTCTGCGGTGGATAATTGCACTCTGGGTGCCGAACGGGGTTCTGGGTAACGTAGTCTCGAGGCCTTAAAGGAGACGCCGCTACACCTAGTAAAAAAAAATGCCATAAATATTATATTTTGTAGACTAACTTTTGCGCAAACCAATCAATATACACTTATTGCGAATTTATTTATTTTTTTTGTTTATAGCGCAAAAACTAAACTGCAGTGGTGATCAAATACCACCAAAAGAAGGCTCTATTTGTGGGGGAAAAAATATGTAAATTTTGTCTGGGTACAACGTTGCATGACCGTACAATTGTTAAAGCGACACAAAAAATTACCTGGTCATTAACCACTTCCCGCCCACCATATAGTCATGACGGCCGCAGGAACCCTTCGTCCCTACGGGCGGCCGTCGTATGACGTCCTGGGATTCCCTGCAGTGTAGAGAGCGGGCACCAGCGCGCGCACTCACCGCATCATTGGGGACGCGATGCGCGTGGCCGCGATGTCCGCCAGGCACCCGCGATTGGTAGTCAGAGCAGGGACGTGGATCTGTGTATGTGTGTAAACACACAGATCCACGTCCTGTCTGGTGAGAGGAGACTGATCCGTGTGTTCCCATTACAGAGGAACACCGATCGGTCTCCTTCCTTTGTGAGTCCCCCCGCCCCCTACAGTTAGAATCACTCCCTAGGACACAATTGACCCCTTGATCGTGCCCTAGTGCTAACCCCTTCCATGCCAATCACATTTATACAGTAATCAATGCATTTTTATAGCACGGATCGCTGTATAAATGTGAATGGTGTCAAAAGTGTCCGATATGTCCGCCGCAATGTCAGTCACGATAAAAATCGCAGATCACCGCCATTACTAGTAAAAAAAAAAAGACATAATTCAATCCCCTATTTTGTAGACGCTATAACTTTTTTGCGCAATCCAATCAATATACGCTTATTGTGATATATATATATATATTTTTTTTTTTTACCAAAAATATGTAGAAGAATACACCTCGGCCTAAACCTGAGGCAAAAAAATATTTTAAAAAAATTAATAAATTGGGGTATTTATTATAACAAACAGTAATAAATAGGGCGACAATTTTGAAAGAGAAATGCAATATTTCTCTTATCGTCCATGGGCTGACACAGCTCTCATACTGTTTACGTGTGGGTATATGTCCCTGCTCGCAGGAGAAGATCTAGGCAGAATGTTAGAAACATATATTCTAGAACAAAACCAGAGCTGAACAGCCCCGCCCAGGGGGGCGGTCCCTCCGGACATAACCCTCCTACCTGCAGCCTCCGTTTTTTTTCTGCATAGCAGAAGACGTGGCTCTCAGGAGCCAGTCTCCTGGAAGATTTTACTTTTAAATTTTATTCCTTTTGGGAATTTTTATTTTTGAGACCTTCAATCAACTGGCAGCTGGGCAACAGGTTGGGTACACTGGTATCCTCGTCTTCCCTGTCCGACCATCGAGTGTGCTGATCCTCGCCTTGTGTGCGTGAGACTCAGTTCACGACATGCCCCATGACTCCAGGGGTGGCCGGGTTGCTTTCATGCTCCCGTGGTCCACTCAAGATTGAACAGTACCTGACTATCTTTCGCAGTGGAACGGGCCGACAGCTACGCAGTACTACTCTGTGATAGGTCTGTCTGAAACAAGCCAGTGGGTCCCTCATGGGACGGGTAAGTAGTCTCTCCTACTGCAGGTGAGTACATGCTGGCCATGTTTCTTTATATGGGGGGTCTATCCCTGTCTCCCCCCCCCCTGTTATGCTGCTCTCTGCACCGTGTACTGGTGCTGTGTGGGGGTGCTTGGGGGTCACTCTGGCCTGGCTGGGGGCACTCATGTCTGTTTGTTTTTGTGGACCCTGGGAGAGGAGCAGTGTTCTGATGTGTGGGTGTTTTACTTTTACTGTGTGTGCCATTAGCGCTGTGAGGTGATTTGAAAACCGCGCTCGGCAGCCATCTTGCCGTGGATCAATGGTGCAGTAATGCATGCGGCCAACGGCCGTTTTCTTGAAGCCGTGGCGCTTTTACTTTCGGTATCGGCGCTGCTGCGGCGCAAATCTCACATTCTCCTCAGGCTTCACGCTCGCAGCAGCGCGGTTTCATACAGCGGATCTGAGCGGTCCTTACAAGGGTTGGTGAGTCCTCTGGGTATCCCCTCCTCAGCCTCAGTGCAGCCAGTGGGTGGACTGTACTATTCACTTTAATAGGTGTATAGGGTCTCAGAGGGTGGCAGTATGGAGTCTGGTTCACCTGCTTCTCCACACTTGTCTGAGGCAACTGGCAGTGCTCCTGCACCTGCGGTCCCTAGCGACTAGTTGTCGGCAGTCCTGGAATCATCCTTGTCAGGATGGAAGCGGTGTGAGAGCGCAAGGGAGCTGTAAAGCGCCCCCTCCCCACACATTCTCCTGTAGGGGAGTGCTCTGTCTCAGATATGGGCCTAGCTACTGCTGCTCAGGGCCCTAGCTCTGAGGATTTTCATGTTTTTGAACAGGATATTCCCTGTGAGGAAGCCCCCAGTTCTGAATAACTGACAGGGTGCTTGTAAGTGAACTCAGTGATGCTGTGAGGGACACTATCAAGCTAAATGTTGAGGCTGAGGAACCTCAGGTGGAAGCTGTCTCCTTTTTGGTTCCTTTAAAGCCGTTTATTCAAAGTTTTTCCATGTGCCTTTTTTTTAAAAAAAAATTTTTTATATACATTCATTGACCAAGTCTGGCATAAGCCGCAGAAGACTTTGACGGTCCCGCGGCGCCTAGCCATGAGGTACCCCTTTGAGGAGGACCTGGTTAAGAAGTGGGCTCACCCCCCCCCCCCCGGTTGCCCGTTTTGAATAAGGCTACCACGCTCCCAATGGGAGGGACTCCTGCATTTAAGGATCCCACTGACAGGAGGTCAGAAGTGGTGAGTAGAACTAGGTTTACCTTATTGGGGTCTGCCTTACGCCCTATAGTGGCGGCGACACTTGTGTCTCAAGACACTCACAGGATGGGCAAAGATTTTGCACCAAACTGTACAGGAGCATAATCTCCCTCCTGAGACCATTTCCCTGGCTCACCAACTTGCGCAGGGTTTAGTCTCTGTGTGCGGCCCCTTTTTAATATCTGGGGCCTCCTATCTATGCTGTGGTGCTGCATCGCTTTATCTGGCTGAAATGCTGGTCGGCCGACCTAGCTTCCAAATAGCTCCTGGCTGACTTGCCCTTTAAGGGCGGTAGACTGTTTGGGGCCTCCCTGGATGACATTATTGTGGATGTCACAGGGGGTAAGAGCACCTTCCTTCCTCAGTCTGTTAAGGAAAAAGAGCCCCACCGTAGGCCGGGCCCTTCCTTTCCGGCAAAGGAGGAGTTTTTTCGTCAGTCAGAATCCACGGGTAAGCCTGCCCAGACTGAGAAAAGTGTGGCTGGAGGACATAAGCGTCCCTGGGTGCGTAAGCCTACCAAGCTAGCTCCCAAGCCGCCGCCGCATGAAGTCTTGCCCCTGCCCGACTCTGGGGTGGGGGGACGTCCTTGCAGGTTCACGGTTCGGTGGACCTCCCGGATCTCCGACCGGTGGGTGTGCGAGGTGGTCACCTCGGGATACAGGACAGAGTTCAGTTCCTGGCCGCCAGACAGATTCTTTCCCTCCAATTCTCCCTCTCCTTCCTGCCTGTCGGGCGGCCCTCTTAGGGGCCGTACAGGATTGATCAGGTCCGGAGTGATTGTGCCGGTTCCGTCACAGGAGGTTTCAGGGTTTCTACTCAAATCTGTTTGTAGTCCCAAAAAAGGGACGGGGTTCGGCCAATCCTGGGCCTCAAGGCCTGAATGCCTTGGTAATGGTGCAAAGGTTCCGCATGGAATCCATTCGCAGTGTTCGCTACACTCCAAGGGGATTTTCTGGCGTCCTTGGACATCAAGGACGCCTACTTGCATGTTCCGATCTGCGCAAGTCACCAGTAGTTTCTGCGCTTGCGATCGGCAAAGTCCACTATCAATTTGTGGCTCTTCCCTTCGGCCTAGCCTCGGCACCAAAGGCGTTTACCAAGGTGCTTGCTCCGGTTCTAGCTTTGCTGAGACAGCGATGCATTGCTATCGTGGGCTATCTGGACGATCTTCTTCTAAGAGCAGACAATGGCTCAGAATTAGAAGTGACCATCGTCAGTCAGACCCTTGGACTTTGGAACATTCAGAAGTCGGTCCTGGTCCCTGCTCAGCATTCGGAGTGTCTCGGTCTGATCGTCGACTCCTTGGAGGCGTAGGTATTCCTACCCCTGGAGAAGTTACTGACATTTCAGTCTGCAGTGCGGGTCCTGATGTCCCGAAAATGGTCGTCGACACGTTTTTTTGCATGAGCGTCCTGGGACTCATGGGGGCCTCGTTTTGAGGCTGTTCTGTATGCCCAATCACACACACGGGCATTACAGTAAGAGATCCTGTCCACTTGGGACAAATCCCCGTTGTCCTTTGGGTGACTCATCTGGATCTGAAGATCCAATCAGGGCGTCCCTGGCGTGGTGGTTGGGGTCCCTGGCTCTTCGGTCCGGGAAGTCGTTCCTCCCCATCCAGTGGACGGTGATCATGACGGACGCCAGCCTGACTGGCTGGGGTGGAGTCTGGGGAGTCCCTGTCAGACCAAAGGCTTTGGTCTCCAGACGAAGCCCGTTTTTACCGATCGATGTTCTGGAAATGCGGGCAATCAGACTGTGCCTCTCCTTGTGGTCTCTGTCGGCCATCTACATTCGAGCGTAGATGATTGGCAGGCGGACTATCGGAGTCGCCAGACGCTGGACCAGGGAGAGTGATCCTTACACCCGGAGGTTTTTTTCAAATTCTGTGCCGGCGGGGCCGAGGGAATTCCGGTGATCCTCTGCGCCAGATGGGCCTAGGCGGCATTGGTATGCTGATCTGGTACGTCCCATCGTGGACGTTCCTTTGGCGGTTGTCAATGAGGAAGGACATTCTGTCTCAAGGTCCTATTTTTCATCCTGTTTTACAGTCTCTGGCTTTAACGGCATAGCTATTGCAAGCCAGATGCTGAGAGTCCGAGGTCTCTCGGATTCGGTCATTTCGACCATCTTACGGGCACGGAAGTCTTCCGCTAGAAAGATATATCACCGTACCTGGGAAGCTTACATCGCTATGTGCGAAGAGCTGGACTAGCGTCCACGAACATATTCCGTCCCCAGTATACTGCGGTCCTTGCAGCGTGGCGTGACCCAAATGCTTGCTTTGAGTACCATAGGGGGTCAGATTTCGGCCTTGGCCGTCTTCTTTCAGCGACCGCTAGCGGGTCATTCCTTGGTTGGCACCTTTTGTGCAGGGGGTTCGCCATGTGCTCCCTCCTGTTTAAACCTCCTCTCCCTCCTCATGATTTGAACTTGGTGCTCTCGGTTCTCCAGGAACCTCACTTTGAAAATATCAGATGTTCCCCTCTTGACCTTGTCTCCGAAGGTGGCCTTCTTAGTGGCCATTACTTCTGTCAGACGGGTGTCCGAGTTGGCGGCCTTGTCCTGCAAGGCGCCCTATTTGGTCATCCATAAGGATAAGGCGCTGTTGCGCCCGCGACCTTCCTTTTGCCAAAGGTGGTCTTGGCTTTTCACCTACATGTGGACATTGTCCTCCCCGTCCTTGTGTCCTCACCCATCGCATCCCAGAGTGTTTGTGCTTCACACCTTGGATGTGGTACGTGCTATGACTCACTAGTTGTGTCTGTCTCTGGTCCGAAACAGGGCCGAGCGGTGTCGTCTGCCACCATTTCTGGTGGATCAGACAGGCTGTTATACAGGCCTATGCCATTAAGGGGCGGGCGCCTCCCTTTCCGGTTACGGCGCATTCCACCAGGGCAATTGGTGCTTCCTGGGCTTTCCGACATCAAGCGTCGGTTGCACAAGTGTGCAAGGTGGCGACCTTGTCGTCCGTTCATGCCTTTTCAAAATTCCATAAGGTTGATGTGGCTGCATCTTCGGATGCTTCCTTCGTTCGCAAAGTGTTGTAGGCCGCTGTTTAATGTTGCAGCTCCTCCGTTGAGGAGCTCTGCTGGTTTGGAGTGAAGTTTTGGTTGTTTCCTTTACCATTTGCTCCCACCCTTTTTCTTATACTGCTTTGGGACGTCCCACACGTAAACAGTATGAGAGCTGTGTCAATCCATGGATGATAAGAGAAAATAGGATTTTTCAGTTTCTCTGACGTCCATGGGCTGACACAGCACCCACCCTTCTTTTAATGTTTGTACTGCGTGTTATGAACTGAGGCTGCTGGCTGCAGGTAGGAGGGATGTGTCCGGAGGGACCTCCCCTCTGTGCGGGGCTGTTCATCTCTGTTTTTTTCTACAATATATGAAACGGATTTTACGGCGAGTACAAAAATCCTATGTTTATAGCTCAAAAAATAAAAACCGCAGAGGTGATCAAATACCACCAAAAGAAAGCCATTTGTGGGAGAAAAAAAAATTATCAAAATTAATTTGGGTAAAACGTTGCATGACCGCACAATTCTCATTCAAAGCGTGACAGCGCTGAAAGCTGAAAATCGGCCTGGGCAGGAGGGGGTGAAAATGTCCAGTATGGAAGTGGTTAGGGGGGTAAATCTTCTGGGGCTGAAGTGGTTAAAGGTGTGTTCATATGACATTACATAGGTTCATATGACATAAAAAAAAAAAAGTGATTTACACAAGGTTTATTGTACCAGGGAATCTGTGTTCTCATACAGTGCAATAGCACTTATTATCGTGTGTGTTCACATGTGCAGTGTATCTGCTATGGTGATTGTGGGCATTACATGTTTCCAGAGCACCACAAGGCAAAACATGCTTACTTGTTCAGAGTTAACGATTCAGGCTGCATATACATTTTTTTTTTTTCTTGTGCATGCAGTATGTATGGTAACACACATGTAGGTGTGAATAGGCCCACAGAGTTTCCTTTTTTTGTATTTCACACTAAACTGCAGCGTGCAGCCAGTGGCGTAGCGTGGGTTGTCAGCGCCCGGGGCAGGGTAAGAGATTTGCACCCCCCTAACCCACGGATTAGCACTCTGAGTCCCTTCTGCTAGTACAGTAGTACTGACCAACCTGATTCCTACACCGACCTACCTGACCACTATACTGACCTGCCTCCTACACTGACCACTAAACTGCGCTATCTGATTGCTATACTGACCCACCTGATTCCTACACTGTCCATTACACACATTATTATTGCTCACTGATTGGTTTCTAGACGATACTGCACAAAATTACCGCTTTCCCATTGTTTTCTAGAGGTTACTGCACATCATTACTACAAACTGGTTGCTAGAGATTACAGCAGATCATTACTGTTCACTGATTGGTTGCTGAAGGTTACTCCACATCATTGCCACTCACTGGTTGCTAGAGGTTACTGCATATTATTAATGCTCCCTAATCAGTTGCTAGACATTGCAGCACATCATTACGGCTCACTGATTGGTTGCTAGAGGTTACAGCACATCATTATAACCCACTGATTTGTTTGCTTAAGGTTACAGCACATCATCTCACTGCCTGCACACCACAGACTGCATAAGTGACGGGACCCACCAATAGACAGAAAAGAAGAAATAGAACTAATTATTAGTGTAGCGGGGTCTCCTTTAAGACTCATTGGACTATCTTTCCCAGAACCAGCCTTGGAGAGATCTTCCTGTGCGGATCCGCTGTGGTGCAAGGCCTGAAGCCTGGGGCCTTGCGCCGCTACCCAAAGAGCCTTCCACCCCATTGCGAGCCTGGGTGGCATCTGACTTGGTCATCCTCAACCGCTGCTGAGCCGGAGACCCGACCGCTGCAGACGCTGTGTGTGGAGACACAGCAGGTGGAAGTCCCCGGACTGGGATCGCGTCCAGAGGGGTGAGCGAGCACCTGCTCAATCCATATACTTTACACTATTGTTAGGCCTACAGACTGCCGTGGCCCACCAGTTCATATTTGAGTCCTCACTGGAGATCCAGAGCAGAACTGAGTCAAACTGATCTCTAGTGAAGTGTTCCGTGTTGTTACTTTTACTCCCTTTTTTTTTTTTTTTTTTGGGATTACAAATGTGTTCCTGAAATGTGCACCACCATTTAAAGACTTGAATGCGAAGAATTCATCTCCTAGAGACTGAGTTATAGGGTCAGGCCTGACCGGGTATTAGAGTTTAGTAGTTGCGCCATAGGGCGTTTAGTTAACGGTCGCCCCACGTGGCACGCCATTACTGTGTTCCATTATTGTGTAGGGGATCATTTGCTGCAGAGCTCTGCTAGAAGCACATGTTATCTGTCTTTACTGTTGATTTATCTTAAGAGAGAGTAAACTCATTCTTTTACTATTTGTATTGGTGTCTGAATATTCCATAGAGCCTAAGATATATTACCCTATGCTAACTGTGCCAGAGTGGGTCGAGTAAATTGCCGGGGGTTGGCGGAGCTGTCTTCAGGGCCCAAAACGAATACTGCGGCCCTCTTAGCTGAGGGTATCGCTACATTAGCAATGAGGGTTGAGGGGGTGCGCTGTGTGTGGCGTGCAGGGTTGAGGTGGGTGCGCTGTGTGGCGTGTAGGGTTGAGGGGGGTGCGCTGTGTACACCCCCCCAAAAACAAAGCTCTTTCCCACAGATTCCAGTTCAGAGCTCAGCCCCAGTCCCCCTCCGGCTGCCATCATCCTGTACAGAGCTTTCCTCTGTAGAGGCGTACTCACAATGTCCGTGCAGCTGTCGGTAAGGAGGGGCTTCTGTCTGTGTGGATGATGCCTCCATCCTTTTCCTCCTGTCCCCGATTTTTTTTCCTCCAGTCCTGGGGTGGTCGGTGCAGGGTCAGTGTCGGGCCACGTAGCAGCACACTGACAGGCACATGCAGGACTCAGGAGAAGCAGCGGTGGTCGGAAGTCCGGGCTGTGGGGCGGTTTAAGTGGACGGACAGCATGTCGCACGTGGACCTCGTGTGTGGGGAGTGGCGTGTAATGGAGAGGATGCCTCGTGAGTCGCCTGCCCTACTCCTTCCCCTCCCCCCCCCAGACTCCGCACAGTCGCGTCACAATCCCTGGGATTATCATGGATGGTCTTCAGTGTTCATTTACCCACTGCTGTGTCAGTGTCATCGCTGGAGCCTAAGCCAGGACTGCACTGCAACTTCTTCCTCATAGTGAAGCGGAAGAGCTCAGTCTCCTAGACTGCACAGCGCAGGAGAAGAGCTGCAGGTAACCTGCTGCTGCGCCCCTCTAAATTTTGTGCCCGGGGCAACCGCCCCCCCCCATGCTACGCCACTGCGTGCAGCTGTCAACAAGCCACAAAACAATTGGATTTCCACGTGACATGTATTTTCATGCAGCAAAACACGAGTTTTGTTGCATTAAAATGGACAAGTTTTTGTGTAGGCTCTCAAATTGCTGAAGTCAGAGGATCAGAGTGAAAGCCAGACGCATTAGCATTTTGAGAAGCAGGTCAGCACTGGCAGACCCCAATTTCTCCCTTGTGTCAGGTATTCATAAAGTGAAAAAAGACAGGAAGTGAAACATTTCACACAGACAAATGCCAATGGCCAGAGTTCTCATGGGAAACTAATGTTTTGCATACAAATGAACATATACTGTGAAAAGGAATGAAGAGGGATGACTAAGTACAATGGAGAAAACAAACTTGCAAGTACAGTAAAACCTTGGTTTGAGAACAACTTGGTTTGAGAGCGTTTTGCAAGACCAGCAACATTTTTTTCAGAAATTTTTACTTGATATACAAGTAGCGCGTCATGTCACAACTGAGTCTAAAACAGAAGAGAGGCGCCTCCAAGTGTGGCAATATGGTTACATTTAATGAGGTACAACATTTAGCAACGCTCATCCTCCCAACTCATCCTCCGCACCGCAGTCAACGTCATCCCTTCAATGCTGCACTCCACGACCTCTTCAAGCCTTACTTTCAGATCGCTCTACTGCAGGGAAGTCTTCCCGGTCACAATTGCAGAATCTCAGTGGTGAGAGACAGCGGTGTGGGGGATGGTCTATGTGGACAGCTTTACTCCGGATGCCTGCATACTTGGATGTGCCTGTTTTAATCATCAACTATGTTAGTTGCTAAATGTTGTACCTCCATTAAAGTGGTTGTAAACCCTTTACAACCACTTTATGCTACAGGTAAGCCTATAATAAGGCTTACCTGTAGCTACCCAGGATAACTCCTAAACCTGCGCGGTTTAAATCTTCCTGTCCCCTGCATGTGCAGATGTCATTGGCACATGCGCACTAAAGCAATGGCACGTATGTGCCGTTGCTTCAGTCCATGTGCCGCTACCGGCGGCTCCCACGTGCATGCGCGGGAGTGACGTCATTGCGGCTCCGGCCAATCACAGTGCCGGAGCCGCGATACCCGGAAGTAACCCCGAGAGAGATGCTGCTGGGGGGGACCGCTGCGGGGGCTTCGATCTAAGGTAAGTAGCTCATTATACCTTTTTTGTCTTGCAGGGTTTTTTTTTTTTTTTTAAACTTTTTAGGGTTTACAACCACTTTAAGGCCCCTTTCACACTGTGGCGGTGGGTGCGTCGGTGGTAAAGCTCTGTTGTTTTTAGCGGCACTTTACCGTCAATTTTGCGGCGCTATTCGGCCACTAGCGGGGTGCTTTTACCCCCCCCGCTAGCGGCTGAGAAGGGGTTAAAACCACTGCAAAGCGCCTCTGCAAAGGCGCTTTGACGGCAGTATAGCCGCAGTGCCCATTGATTTCAATGGGGAGGAGCGGTAAACACACCGCTCCAAAGATGCTGCTAGCAGGACTTTTTTTACCTTCCTGCTAGCGCACCGCTCCAGTGTGAAAGCCCCAAGGGCTTTCACACTGGAGAGACAGCAGCGGCTGTTTCAGAGCGCATTGCAGGCGCTATTTTTTGCGTTCTAGCGCCTGCAAAGCGCCCCAGTGTGAAAGGGGTCTTAATGTAACCATATTGCTACACTTAAAGGTGCCTCTCTTTTCTTTTATACTCTGTAGCTCCTGCTGAATTTTGCTTCTAATCCTCCTATACGGAGGCTTCCGTTTTGGTAAATGGACATTTTATGGTTACACAATCTATCACATTGCTATAATCTTTTTATATGGACTTTAAACTGAAAGACCTATGAATAAATGGTTGTGGAATGAATCTGAGTTTCCATTATTTCTTATGAGGAAATTCACTTTGGTATACAAGTGCTTTTGGATTACAAGCATGTTTCCGGCATGAATTATGCTCACAATCCAAGGTTTTACTGTATCTGCAATTTACAATACTAAATAGGAGTGGGAAAGGAAGTCCAAGTTATCTAAAAGGCTGTAATTAGGAGCAGTCCAAGAACAATGAAGTATGTATGGAAGTGTTTCCATGTGAAAAAGCACTGTAAGGTTTGACAAAAATCCAGAAATGGTGCATCCGGAAAGTATTCACAGCGCTTCACTTTTTCCACGTTTTTGTTATATTGCAGCCTTATTCCAAAATGGATTAAATTCATTATTTTCCTCCAAGTCTACAAACTGTTCCCCATAATGACAACATGAAAGAAACTTGTTTGGAAATCTTTGCAAATTTATTAAAAATAAAAAAGGAAAAACATCTCCATGTATTCACAGCTTTTGGCAGCAATTACAGCCTCAAGTCTTGAGTATAAGGCCCCATGCACACGAGACGCAGGTGCAAACTCTGCTGAACACATGTTTTTAAACGCTGAAACCGGCGTTTATAAACGCGCGTTTTGCCGCGTTTGCGGCCGCGTTTAGCGGCGTTTAACCGCGTTTGCGTTTATAAGCGTTTCATCATAGACCCTCCCTAAGCTCAAAAAACAGTAAATTTTAACCATTTCAGCCAGTTTGTGAGACCAGAGTGAGTAGCAGCAGCTGAGAGAGCAGCAGTGTACTTGTATTTAGCGTATCACTTGCCACATCATCTGCCACAAGTTGTGGATTGTCCACTTGCCACGTCACCTGGCCACATCACCTGGCCACGTCACCTGGCCACGTCACCTGCCACAAGTTGTGGATTGTCCACTTGCCACGTCACCTTGCCACATCACGTGCCACGTCACCTGCCAGAAGTTGTGGATTGTCCACTTGCCACGTTACCTGGCCACGTCACCTGGCCATGTTACCTGCCACGTCACCTGGCCACGTTACCTGCCACGTCAGCTGGCCACGTCACCTGCCACGTCACCTGGCCACGTCACCTGCCACAAGTTGTGGATTGTCCACTTGCCACGTCACCTGGCCACGTCACCTAGCCATGTTACCTGCCCACATTACCTGCCACGTCACCTGCCACAAGTTGTGGATTGTCCACTTGCCACGTCACCTGGCCACGTTACCTGCCACGTCACCTGGCCACGTCACCTGCCACAAGCTGTGGATTGTCCACTTGCCACTTTACCTGCCACAAGTTGTGGATTGTCCACAATGCGATGCAAGCAATTACAGTTTTCTTTTATATTTTTTAATAGTTTTTCATCATTTGCCATCATTTTTGAGATTTCTAATGTTAAAAAATAGGTCACCTTTAAAAACGCTTATAAACGCAAACGCGGCAAAACGCCGGTACCGCGTTTAGCCGCGTTTAGCGTCTGAAACGTGAAAACTTTTGCGTCTGAACCCATTTTTTTGCTTCTGGAAAAACGAGGTTAAACGCAACTGCTTGTAAACGCCAAAAAACGAGAGTGTGTGCATGGACACATAGGATAACATTGAATGGGTTCAGGAGCAGTTGAAAAAAGCGTCCAACTGCCTCTGAACGCGCGTTCAACAGCAAATAACAGCGTCTCGTGTGCATGGGGCCTTAGGCCTCATGCACACTGGATGTTATAAAAAAAAAAGCCAGTAATGTTGGCTGTAGAAAGCTGTAGCTGAAGAGTGAGTTTTTTTCAGTGTGGGGGTGTTTTTGCCCAAAAAAAAAAAAAAAAAACGATATTTCCATAAAAACGCTGTGAATACTTTATGTAGATGTGCAAAGCTGGTAGAGACATACCCAAAAAGACTTGCAGTTGTAATTGCAGCGAGAGGTGTTCTACAAACTAACGAACACAAATGGTACTTTTCAGATGTATGTTTGTACACATTTTGAATATCATTTTCCTTACACTTCAAGATTATGTGCCATTTTCTTCTGTTGGTCTCACCAAAAAATTCCAATAAAATACATTTACGTTTTTGGTTGTAACATGAAAAAATGTGGAAACTTTCAAGGGGGTATGAATACTTTTTCAAAGCACTGTAATTATAATGTCATAAATATCAGCTTTGTAAAAGATTTACCATACAATTCCTAAAAAAAAAGAAAAAAAAAATTTGCATGACTTTTAAATCCAGCATTTCCCCTTGCTTCATGTTACCAGCCCAGCACACCAAGCATACAGGCTAGTGTCTTACCATGATGATACCACCCTGCATGCCCCTTGGAGAGCCATCTCTTAAAGCACCAGTGCACAATGTTGATGGTTTTACTCAATTAGATATGCTGCAATGCCCAGTGACCTTCTGCAGAGAATAATTTTGCAACAAGATGGTATTATCCATTTTATGGCTGTCCAGTGACCATTTTTGTACTTGCAAAGCTAAGATGTTCGTGTTCATCAAATATTTATTGAATCTATCCATAAGGTTTATATATAGCCAACATTTTATTTTCACTGGTTCAGATAGAGTAGGGAAGCATTAAAATTGCTATCATTTTACTGTTTGCTGTTGTGTGCTCTTTGAAGATTTCCCTTCGCTCCTGCCGGGGATATGCAACAGGAAGTAAGAGGAGAGTTCCTCTTTCAGACAATAGTCACCCAGATTCCCCATTGAAAGATTTCCCCACACCCATTGTTCTAGTGACAGTTGTAAAACTTTGGAATTACATCATTATCACTCTGACAATGGTCTCCAGGACAAATGGCGAGGGGTAGTTTTCTACAGATCTCATCATTCCTACTCTATCAACGCTATACATACACTTTAACATAAGAGGATGTCACTGCTGCCTTTGCTTACTAGGGGGGTGTTGATGACTTTATGCTTTTTTTTTTTTTTTCCAAAGGTGTTTACTTTTAGTTTACATGTAAGGAACAAACATGCTCAGCCAGGACATACATTTACGAAAGGAAAATAGAAAATGGTCAGGGTCACGCAGTACCCAAAACCAGTGTGGACTTACAGTGTTCACTGTGCTTTTACTAAGGGATAAATGGAATGCCATGAAGTAACCATGGAATTCCTGACCGCAAATATGCAAGCATGTCGTCTAGAAACCTAATATCAGCCTTACACATTTTTTTATTTACTGCATGTTACATTGTAGAGGCCATATTTTAAAAGAAAACCAAGTCATTCCCCCAAAAATTCATAAAGGTTTTGTTAATCACAGGGCAGTCCCTTGCAATAATTAAACTGGTTACATGGAATTGATACACATTCTGGCAATGTAACTAATAGCAGGTCAGCAGACTGCAAAACACGCCAGGCCAATTTTCCTTCCAAGCATGCAGAGAAAATGTAAACATTCGAAAATAATATTATGAAAATCCTCCATTCACTGGAAACATTCAATGAGTTGCAAAGGAAAAGTTTCTGTAACCAGAGCACATTTTAGTAGGCCGCTATTCACGCATGAAGTCCCATGTTCTTTATACATGTTAAAAACTGATGCATAGTTCAGATCGGTGAAATACTTTTTTTTTTTTTTTTTCTGCTGTCCACCTTTACTGCTAACTTCCCTTTTTTTTTTTTTTTTTAAATTGTTTTATTACGCACGCACGTTATGTATATATTTATATAGCCAGACCAAAAACCTGTGCACAAAGGATTAGTAAGTGAACATATCTTGGGGACATATTTATTAAGCGTTCAAAGGTATATAACCAGTGCATGTTTTATTTAAAGTACATTTGCTAGCTGCTCACTTGGCGACATTCAGCAAATTACATTTACAGTAAGCTGTAAAAACAGTCTGGTGTGCCAGACTAGTACTGGCTGGGCGGTGGAGGGTAACCAGCATTTTTTAAGATTTGAATTAAACTGGATGATTGACTCTTTCACTGAGAACAGGCAGAGGATATTTGAAGAGGTACAATAGTACAGAGTGCTCAATTTCCAATATGATCGTAACTGGATGGACTAGGTGATCATAATTTTATGTCTGTGAGCTCCCTGATGATTCTGGCTTCACTATTTTATTGAGTCACTTGCCCTAAACAATCATGCTAAATAGGAGTGCAGAATTTACAGACTTCACAGGCTGCATACTTGTACGGCGTCGGCGACCCACTAAGTTTTTTGACGCCAGGATCAGGATGGCAGCCCCCATACCTGCACCACCAAATACAAACCAGTTCCCTCATTTCTATCCACAAGGATCGTTGCAATCACAGTAATGTTTTTACCCCATTCATGTGACTTTTTTGACAACCCGTCTCAGTATACGTCAGAACCCCAGCTTTTCAAGAAAGTAAAGCCTGGTACACACAATGAGATTATTGAACAAATGATCGTCCGTCCGTCTTTTTTTATTTATTTGCATGCTAGTCTCCATATCGAAAATGAAGAGGTTACTAAAGTTTGAAAATTCTCGTACAACAGAATAAAAATTCGGAAGTGATGTAATGTGTTCTATTGTATTTTTCAGACGAAAAATATACTGATTAAATTGAAATCGTATGATCTGGTATCGTATGAGAAAAATGTTTGTTTTGTCCCTTTTGGATAATTTAGGACAAAAGCAGTGTACTAACGATCCGATTATCGTACGATCGAAACGAAAGCAGTATTTATTTTTTATTTATTTTTGTACGATTTTCTGGTCATGTGTACGGGCCTTAACCGCTTAAGGACTGCTCACTGTGTATATATGTAGAAAATGGTGAAGCAGCGCTAGTAGTCAAAGTGCAATTAAATGAAACGTATACAAAGTGCAAAAAAAACAAATAGTTCAAAGGAACATACAATATTAGTAACTAAAACACCAACTTCCTTGAAGTGTTTGTGAATATAAGTGAAATATCATGAACTCTTCAGTGCATCAAAACTAAATATTAACTTTTATATAAAATGCAAAAAATTATATGAGTCCAAACGTGATAATTATCCAAAACAGAAGTGTATGGTTATATAATTTGTATAATCCATAACAATCTCCCTGGAAAGATGGAAATAATCCGGTAGACAAGGAGAGGGAAAGGAACAGGTGTGGGAGTCCCAGTATTCACATCAAATGGAAAGCCACAGGTGTGTGTGTGTGTGTGTAATATATATATGTGTGTATATATATATATATATATATATATATATATATATGTGTGTGTGTGTGTGTGTGTGTGTGTGTGTGTGTGTGTGTGTGTGTGTATATGTATATGTATATGTGTGTATATATATATATATATATATATATATATATGTGTGTATGTGTATATATATATATATATATATATATATATATATATATATATATATATATATATATATATATATATATATATTGTGAGGGGGTTAGCTCGGCAGCGGGTGTGTGTGACCCCCGGGATGGGCTCCCCACACAAAAACAGGCCCAGCAGACGGAGGTTGTGGTTTTCAAAATCAAAAAGGTGCGGTTTATTTTCTATTTACAGTGACAAAAACACAGCAAAGCAAAAGAAACATAAACAAAATAAATCCTGGTCAATTTGACCTCTGACTAAACATACAGGTTTCCTAACTAACAACTGGGATCAGCCTAGTGCTGTCCTAGTCCCTAAGTCCCTGGTTTTAAATGTCCAAGCAAATAGCCACACAGGCTTTGTCTCACCGCACAAGGGTTCACTCTCTCCAGGAAGTCCACACAGGTCTGCTTCCAGGCATGAGCTAACCCCTAATGAAGCTGGGAGTTCTTATAGAGGCCTAAATGAGCTGACAAGCTTCAGCTGGTCTCATCAACTCCCTGTCTGCACGACGCCCCACACTCTCCCTAGAGGTATGAGTCATCCATGAGCCCACTATCCTCAGCTGGGCTTATACAACTCTCCACCTAGTTGTATAAGTCGGCGTAAAGCCTGAATCTGGGCGAAATATATCTACCCCCCTGGATGCAACCAGGTGACTTTACCTTCCTGCTGTCACATACCCCCCCTCTTGTTTTAACCTCGGGGTTGGAACACCAGCAATCAGGCATTCATGTACTCGAGACAAAGCATCCACATTCCCCATTTGAACGCCAGGGCGATGCTTTACTGTGAAGTTGAATTCCTGGAGGGCCAGGAACCACCTATTCACTCTTCTATTTGTTTCCTTGTTTTGAGCCATCCACTTTAACGGAGCGTGATCCGTAACCAAGTCAAAGTGCCTACCTAGCAGGTAGTACCGAAGGGAATCTAGAGCCCACTTCACCGCTAAACACTCCTTTTCAACGGTGGCGTAATTTACCTCATGGGACTTCAACTTCCTGCTGAGGTAAATGACTGGGTGCTCTTCCCCGTTCCAGACCTGGGACAATACTGCTCCTAACCCCACATCTGACGCATCACTTTGTACGACAAAGTCTTTAGAGAAGTCGGGTGAGTACAACACTGGCTGGCTACATAAGGCTTGTTTCAAGAATTGGAATGCTGCCTCAGCCTCGGGGGTCCATTTAATCATGACCGACCCTTTCCCCTTCGTCAGGTTGGTTAGGGGCACAGCCTTAGAAGCAAAGTGGGGAATGAATCGCCGATAATACCCCGCTATTCCCAGAAAGGCTCGTACCTGCTTCTTGCTGTTGGGACGTGGCCAACTCTGGATGGCCTCGACTTTGTTGAGTTGGGGTTTTATTACTCCCCTCCCAATGGTGTACCCAAGATATTTGGCCTCCTCCTGCCCAATGGTACACTTCTTGGGGTTAGCCGTAAACCCCGCTTCCCGAACAGAGTCCAGGACTGCTTGCACTTTTGGCAGATGTGAGGCCCAATCTGTGCTATGGACAATTACGTCATCCAGGTAAGCCGCAGCATACTTCCGATGGGGCCTCAGCATCTGGTCCATTTTCCGCTGGAATGTGGCCGGCGCATTCTGTAACCCGAACGGCATTCTTTTATATTGGAACGCCCCGTCTGGGGTTACAAATGCGGTTTTCTCTTTGGCCGACTTGGCCAGGGGGATTTGCCAATACCCTTTTGTGAGGTCAAGAGTCGTCATGTATCGGGCTGTTCCCAGCCGGTCGATCAACTCATCTATACGTGGCATGGGGTAGGTGTCAAATTTTGTAACTTTGTTCAACTGACGAAAATCGTTACAAAATCGCCAGCTCCCATCCGGTTTAGGCACCAACACAATGGGACTAGACCAATCACTTTGGGACTCCTCTATCACCCCTAAGTTCAGCATTTTCTGTACTTCCTCCCGTATTGCCTCCCGTCGGGCCTCTGGGATCCGATAGGGTTTTAACTTCACCCTTTCACCGGGCGGGGTAATAATGTCATGCTCTACCCCAGATGTTTGTCCCGGCAGCTCAGAGAATACCTCCTTGTTGCGAAGCACAAACTCCTTAACCTCCTGTTGTTGGGGTTGTGACAAGGTGGCTGCGATTCCAACCTCAGGAATCACGCAACCAGTTTGAGCTGGTGACCAAGTGTCTGCGACTAGGGACTCTCTATTCCTCCAGGCTTTCAACAGATTAACGTGATAGATCTGTTCGGGCTTTCGCCTTCCTGGTTGTCTGACCTTGTAATTCACTTCGCTCACTTTTTCCATTATCTCGTAGGGGCCTTGCCATTTGGCAAGGAATTTACTTTCAACCGTAGGGACCAGTACCAGTATCCTATCCCCCGGGGAAAAGGTACGGGTCTTGGCTCCACGGTTGTACACTCTCTGCTGTGCTAACTGCGCTTGGGCCAAATGTTCCTTCACGATGGGCATTACCTGTGCAATTCGGTCTTGCATCAGGGCGACATGCTCAATCACACTCCTGTGGGGAGAACTCTCACTTTCCCAAGTTTCCTTGGCAATATCCAACAGCCCTCTTGGGTGTCTCCCATACAGTAACTCAAAGGGGGAGAATCCCGTAGAGGATTGGGGCACCTCCCTAATAGCAAACATCAGATAAGGAAGTAGACAGTCCCAATCCTTTCCATCTCTATCCACCACTTTCTTCAACATTTGTTTTAGGGTTTTGTTGAATCTTTCAACCAGCCCATCGGTTTGGGGGTGATACACAGATGTACGTAATTGCGTCACTTTGAACAATTTACACAGCTCCTTCATAACCCGGGACATAAAGGGTGTACCTTGGTCCGTAAGCAGTTCTTTACAAATACCCACCCGGCTAAACACAAGAGATAGCTCTTTGGCTATGGTTTTGGCCGAGGTATTTCGGAGAGGGATCGCTTCTGGATAACGGGTGGCATAGTCCATTATAACTAATATGTACTGGTGCCCCCTAGCGGACTTGATTATAGGACCTACCAAATCCATGGCGATCCTCTCAAACGGGACCTCAATGATGGGTAGAGGGACCAGCGGGCTACGGAAATGTGGCATCGGGGCCGACCTCTGACACACAGGGCAGGAGGAACAATAATTTTCTATGTCCTTCATCACCCCCGGCCAATAGAATCTCTGTAATACCCTCTCTCGGGTTTTCTCTGTCCCCAGATGACCTCCAAGAATGTGCCCATGGGCCAACTCCAACACCAACTTCCTGTACGGTTTGGGCACCACAAGCTGCTCAACGGTTTCTTCTGCCCTTTTTGCCACCCGATACAGTAGGTCCTTCTCTACGCTGAAGTATGGGTAAGTGCAGGTATTATCTGGGTTCACTAACTCGCCATCTATTTTCACTACGTTTTCCCGTGCCTTTATTAGGGCGGGGTCTTTCAACTGTTCTGTGGCAAAGTTTTCCCTGTGAACCTCAAGATCAGAAAACTCCACAGACGGTAGGTTTTCGTCTGAGGAGGTGGGCTCCTCTCCAGTTTCTTGAGTCTCCCCTGCCAATACTGATAAGGGAAATTCTGGAGAGTCCTCACCACTCTCAGGGGAGTTCTGGCTATCACATTCCTGGTACATAGGGGCACCAGTGGGGGGCTCAGGATCATCCCACAGTTCCCAGAACTTCGGAAAATCCCTTCCCACAATGGCGTCATGCGGTAACTGAGATACTAAGCCCACTGGATGAGAGAGGGTACCTTTGGGGGTCTCGAAACACACTAGTCACTTGATACTCTCGGGTGTCCCCATGCACACAAATAACAGCTACCTTGCTATTCCCAGAGACCTCTGTTTTAACTAACTCAGCCTTTATCAGGGTCACAAGGCTACCTGAATCCAGCAATACCACAACATTTCTACCATTAACACACATTTTGCATAAATGTTTCTCAGTTCCTCGAATGGCAGTGCATGCGACTGTCGCACACAGCGACTGACGTCTGCCCGTCAAAGTCACACTGCATGGGTTCCTCCACAACCGGGCAATTTGCTGCAATATGTCCCGCTTGCCGGCAGCGGTAGCAAACGATCCTTCTTGCCGCCTCTTGAGCCGCTGATTTCCCAGGCTGTTCTCGCCAAACTTGGGGTAGAGCTCCCACCCTCTCACTCTCTCCACCCTTACCCCTTGGAATCATCTTATCCGCCCCTGGGGATGGTCTGGTCTTAGGGTGGAAAGTCCGAGTGTCTCTGGAAGAGACCGTCAGGTTCTCTGTAGCCAAGTATTTCTCCACACGATCCACAAGACCATCGGCCGTCTCTGGGTCTCCATGGCTTACCCACTTTTGGATGGCAGTAGGAAGAGCTCTCAAAAACCGATCCATTACAACACGTTCCACAATCTTTGGTGCGGACAAAGTCTCTGGCTGTAGCCACTTTCTGCTCAGGTGAATGAGATCATACATTTGAGACCTGGGGGGTTTTCCAAGCTGGAAAGTCCAGTTATGCACACGCTGAGCCCGGACAGCCAGGGTGACACCCAGCCTTGCCAATATTTCAGCTTTTAGCATCACATAGTCTTTTGCTTGGTTAGGCTCTAGGTCATAGTAAGCTTTCTGCGATTCACCAGTTAACAGAGGAGCCACTAGTCCAGCCCACTGCTCCTCAGGCCACTTTTCTCTTTCAGCGGTCCTTTCAAATGTGGTCAAAAATACCTCTGGATCATCCTCTCCAGTCATTTTTGTCAATAAACGACTCACCCCAAAGGACGCGGTATTAGTGGGACGGCTTTCCTCACTGGTCTGCGGACGTTGCTGCATTACTGCTTCCATCTGTTGTTGTAGTCTCTGCTCTTGCTTCTGCAACAGGTCTATGAAGCGGGCCTCAGATTGCTGCTGGGCTTGTTGCTGAGCCTCCAGACTCTGTTGCAAAGTTGCGTTTGTCTGCTGCTGGGCTGCAAGGCTCTGTTGATGAGCTTGCTGCTGGGCTGCGAAGTTCTGTTGATGAGCTGCAAGGCTCTTTTGCAAACCTGCATTTGTCTGCTGTTGATTGGCATTTGCTAGAGCCAGCTGTTTCAGTATCTCCTCCATGCTGGCTTAAAAAAAACTGCCACTGGTTCTCCACCAACTGTGAGGGGGTTAGCTCGGCAGCGGGTGTGTGTGACCCCCGGGATGGGCTCCCCACACAAAAACAGGCCCAGCAGACGGAGGTTGTGGTTTTCAAAATCAAAAAGGTGCGGTTTATTTTCTATTTACAGTGACAAAAACACAGCAAAGCAAAAGAAACATAAACAAAATAAATCCTGGTCAATTTGACCTCTGACTAAACATACAGGTTTCCTAACTAACAACTGGGATCAGCCTAGTGCTGTCCTAGTCCCCAAGTCCCTGGTTTTAAATGTCCAAGCAAATAGCCACACAGGCTTTGGCTCACCGCACAAGGGTTCACTCTCTCCAGGAAGTCCACACAGGTCTGCTTCCAGGCATGAGCTAACCCCTAATGAAGCTGGGAGTTCTTATAGAGGCCTAAATGAGCTGACAAGCTTCAGCTGGTCTCATCAACTCCCTGTCTGCACGACGCCCCACACTCTCCCTAGAGGTATGAGTCATCCATGAGCCCACTATCCTCAGCTGGGCTTATACAACTCTCCACCTAGTTGTATAAGTCGGCGTAAAGCCTGAATCTGGGCGAAATATATCTACCCCCCTGGATGCAACCAGGTGACTTTACCTTCCTGCTGTCACAATATACACACATACACACACACACACACACACACACAGTGGGGCAAAAAAGTATTTAGTCAGCCACCAATTGTGCAAGTTCTCCCACTTAAAAAGATGAGGCCTGTAATTGTCATCATAGGTATACCTCATCTATGAGAGACAAAATGTGGAAACAAATCCAGACAATCACATTGTCTGATTTGGAAATATTTTTTTTTTTGCAAATTATGGTGGAAAATAAGTATTTGGTCACCTACAAACAAGCAAGATTTCTGAATCTCACAGACCTGTATCTTCTTCTTTAAGAGGCTCCTCTGTCCTCCACTCATTACCTGTATTAATGGCACCTGTTTGAACTTATCAGTATAAAAGACACCTGTCCACAACCTCAAACAGTCACACTCCAAACTCCACTATGGTGAAGACCAAAGAGCTGTCGAAGGACACCAGAAACAAAATTGTAGACCTGCATCAGGCTGGGAAGACTGAATCTGCAATAGGCAAGCAGCTTGGTGTGAATAAATCAACTGTGGGAGCAATAATTGGAAAATGGAAGGCATACAAGACCACTGATAATCTCCCTCGATCTGGGGCTCCACGCAAGAGCTCACCCCGTGGGGTCAAAATGATCACAAGAACGGTGAGCAAAAATCCCAGAACCACACGGGGGACCTAGTGAATGACCTGCAGACAGCTGGGACCAACGTAACAAAGGCTACCATCAGTAACGCACTACACCGTCGGATTCAGATCCTGCAGTGCCAGACGTGTCCCCCTGCTTAAGCCAGTACATGTCTGGGCCCGTCTGAGGTTTACTAGAGAGCATTTGGATGATCCAGAAGAGGATTGGGAGAATGTCATATGGTCATATGAAACCAAAGTAGAACTGTTTGGTAGAAACACAACTCGTCATGTTTGGAGGAGAGAGAATGCAAGTTGCAACCAAAGAACACCATACCGACTGTGAAGCATGGGGGTGGCAACATCATGCTTTGGGGCTGTTTCTCTGCAAAGGGAACAGGACGACTGATTCGTGTACATGAAAGCATGAATGGGGCCATGTATCGTGAGATTTTGAGTGCAAATCTCCTCCCATCAGCAAGGGCATTGAAGATGAAACGTGGCTGGATCTTTCACAATGATCGTGACAATGATCCCAAACACACCGCCAGGGCAACGAAGGAGTGGCTTCGTAAGAAGCATTTCAAGGTCCTGGAGTGGCCTAGCCAGTCTCCAGATCTCAACCCCATAGAAAACCTTTGGAGGGAGTTGAAAGTCTGTGTTGCCCAGCGACAGCCCCAAAACATCACTGCTCTAGAGGAGATCTGCATGGAGGAATGGGCCAACATACCAGCAACAGTGTGTGACAACCTTGTGAAGACTTACAGAAAACGTTTGACCTCTGTCATTGCCAACAAAGGATATATAACAAAGTATTGAGATGAACTTTTGATATTGACCAAATACTTATTTTCCACCATAATTTGCAAATAAATTCTTTCCAAATTGGACAATGTGATTGTCTGTCTGGATTTGTTTCCACATTTTGTCTCTCATAGTTGAGGTAAACCTATGATGACAATTACAGGCCTCTCATCTTTTTAAGTGGGAGAACTTGCACAATTGGTGGCTGACTAAATACTTTTTTGCCCAACTGTGTGTGTGTGTGTGTGTGTGTGTGTGTGTGTGTGTATATATATACAGGTCCTTCTCAAAAAAATTAGCATATTGTGATAAAGTTCATTATTTTCTGTAATGTACTGATAAACATTAGACTTTCATATATTTTAGATTCATTACACACAACTGAAGTAGTTCAAGCCTTTTCTTGTTTTAATATTGATGATTTTGGCATACAGCTCATGAAAACCCAAAAATCCTATCTCAAAAAATGAGCATATTTCATCCGACCAATAAAAGAAAAGTGTTTTTAATACAAAAAAAGTCAACCTTCAAATAATTATGTTCAGTTATGCACTCAATACTTGGTCGGGAATCCTTTTGCAGAAATGACTGCTTCAATGCGGCGTGGCATGGAGGCAACCAGCCTGTGGCACTGCTGAGGTGTTATGGAGGCCCAGGATGCTTCGATAGCGGACTTAAGCTCATCCAGAGTGTTGGGTCTTGCGTCTCTCAACTTTCTCTTCCCAATATCCCACAGATTCTCTATGGGGTTCAGGTCAGGAGAGTTGGCAGGCCAATTGAGCACAGTAATACCATGGTCAGTAAACCATTTACCAGTGGTTTTGGCACTGTGAGCAGGTGCCAGGTCGTGCTGAAAAATGAAATCTTCATCTCCATAAAGCTTTTCAGCAGATGGAAGCATGAAGTGCTCCAAAATCTCCTGATAGCTAGCTGCATTGACCCTGCCCTTGATAAAACACAGTGGACCAACACCAGCAGCTGACATGGCACCCCAGACCATCACTGACTGTGGGTACTTGACACTGGACTTCAGGCATTTTGGCATTTCCCTCTCCCCAGTCTTCCTCCAGACTCTGGCACCTTGATTTCCGAATGACATGCAAAATTTGCTTTCATCCGAAAAAAGTACTTTGGACCACTGAGCAACAGTCCAGTGCTGCTTCTCTGTAGCCCAGGTCAGGCGCTTCTGCCGCCGTTTCTGGTTCAAAAGTGGCTTGACCTGGGGAATGCGGCACCTGTAGCCCATTTCCTGCACACGCCTGTTCACGGTGGCTCTGGATGTTTCTACTCCAGACTCAGTCCACTGCTTCCGCAGGTCCTCCAAGGTCTGGAATCGGTCCTTCTCCACAATCTTCTTCAGGGTCCGGTCACCTCTTCTCGTTGTGCAGCGTTTTCTGCCACACTTTTTCCTTCCCACTGAGGTGCCTTGATACAGCACTCTGGGAACAGCCTATTCGTTCAGAAATTTCTTTCTGTGTCTTACCCTCTTGCTTGAGGGTGTCAATGATGGCCTTCTGGACAGCAGTCAGGTCGGCAGTCTTACCCATGATTGCGGTTTTGAGTAATGAACCAGGCTGGGAGTTTTTAAAAGCCTCAGGAATCTTTTGCAGGTGTTTAGAGTTAATTAGTTGATTCAGATGATTAGGTTAATAGCTCGTTTAGAGAACCTTTTCATGATATGCTAATTTTTTGAGATAGGAATTTTGGGTTGTCATGAGCTGTATGCCAAAATCATCAATATTAAAACAAGAAAAGGCTTGAACTACTTCAGTTGTGTGTAATGAATCTAAAATATATGAAGGTCTAATGTTTATCAGTACATTACAGAAAATAATGAACTTTATCACAATATGCTAATTTTTTGAGAAGGACCTGTGTGTGTGTGTGTGTGTGTGTATATATATATATATATGTGTGTGTGTGTGTGTGTGTGTGTGTGTGTGTGTGTGTGTGTATGTATGTATGTGTAATATATATATATATATATATATATATATATATAATATAATATATATTCCACAATCCTCCCCCGGTAGTACCAGCCTCTCACCTTGTAGATAGACCCAAAAGGGTCAGATACAGCTCTGATCACTCTCCAGCATAGACTCCACAGTAGATCACCGCAGCTTTTTTTTTCTCCACTTCCGCAGATCTTGTAGATGTATCCAGAAGTGTCAGACAGACCCTCTCACCAATTTCCAGCATCCACACAACCGAGGATTTCTGCAGATTCTTTCACCGCTGCAACCAGTAGATAACTGGGATCTTACAGTCCCTTTTGATCAACAGCTCAATAGAAAAGAGGGACTCCATGGTGAAGTACGTTGTAAAAGCGGATAAAAAGCATTTTACAGGATAAAAACAATAGCAAAAAATGGGCAAAGAACAAAAACGCTATAAGACAGCAAGCACTTCCGGTCACGGCCGTAAACCGGAAGTAGACGTCACTTAGCTCCTCCTCCCTACACCCTTGATAAAGTCACGTGATCTGTGACGCAACGCATCGGGAGGAGGAGCTAAGTGACGTCTACTTCCGGTTTACGGCCGTGCTTGCTGTCTTATAGTGTTTTTGGTATTTGGGCGTTTTTTGCTATTTTTATCCTGTAATTTTAAAATAAACACTTTTTATCCGCTTTTACAACGTACTTCACCATGGAGTCCCTCTCTTTTCTATTGAGCTGTTGATCAAAGGGACTGTAAGATCCCTGTTATATATTGGTTGCAGCGGTGAAAGAATCTGCAGAAATCCTCGGTTGTGTGGATGCTGGAAATCGGTGAGAGGGTCTGTCTGACACTTCTGGATACATCTACAAGATCTGCGGAAGTGGAGAAAAAAAAAGCTGCAGTGATCTACTGTGGAGTCTATGCTGGAGAGTGATCAGAGCGGTATCTGACCCTTTTGGGTCTATCTACAAGGTGAGAGGCTGGTACTACCGGGGGAGGATTGTGGAATTATATAGTAGGATTTTTAAAACGGCTTACCTGTAAAATCCTTTTCTTGGAGTACATCACGGGACACAGAGCAGCATAGTCATTACTATGTGGGTTATATAGAAGTACCTTCAGGTGCTGGCACTGGCAACTTCCAAAACAGGAAGTACCCTCCCCTATATAAGCCCCTCCCATCCGGGAGTACCTCAGTTTTGTAGCAAAGCAATACGTGTCCCCAAAAGAGGGGTGGGAGCTCTGTGTCCCGTGATGTACTCCAAGAAAAGGATTTTACAGGTAAGCTGTTTTAAAAATCCTACTTTCTTGTTCATACATCACGGGACACAGAGCAGCATAGTCATTACTATGTGGGACGTCCCAAAGCAATGCCACATGAGGGGGGGGGATACACCATACATAAGCTGGGCGCCATCAGGCATGAGGATCTTTTGCGGCCTGCAACACACTGCGCCCAAAGGCGACATCCTCCTGACTTCTAACGTCCACCTGGTAGAACCTAGTAAACTCTTTTAACTCCAACTTGTATCCCAGAGTTACTGCGGAGAGCACCCATCTGTCTTTGATCGTCTCCCGCCAGGTCTCTGCAAACAACTGAAGTCTTCCCCCCACCCGTTTGAGTGGGGGCAGCCCTTCATAGGCTTGACTTGGAGGCTGGTTTAGTACCTCTTCGGATCCAGGGCTTTTTATTACCCTGTGGCTGTCCCTGATTTTTACCTCCTGAGTTTGACCGAGGAGGCCGTCGGAACTGCTTAGTAGCAGACGTCGCAGGGATAGGAGAGGTAGTCCTCTTAAAAGATGGACCCCTAGACCTCTTTTTACTCGGTAAGAGAGTACTTTTACCACTGGAAATCTTCTGGATATACTTATCCAGGTCTTCGCCAAAAAGGCGTTCCCCATGAAATGGGAAGCTAACTAAGAGCTTCTTACAGGGAGCTTCAGCAGACCAGTTTTTGAGCCACAGAAGCCTACGCATATGTACCAAAGACAGCGTGAGGCGGGAGGCCTGATGGATAGAATCCTTGATGGCGTCAACCGCAAAGCATAATGCTCTAGGCAGATCAGCCAGAGCCTGGGCCTGCTGGTCTGGCAAATCCCTCAGGACCATTTTCATTTGATCCTTTAAAGCTTGGCAGACCCCAATAGCTGCCACTGCTGGCTGTGTAACAGCCCCTGCTGTGGAAAAAGCAGATTTTAATAAAGATTCCAATTTTTTATCCACTGGATCTTTGAACATTTGAACATTATCTACTGGACATGTCAGTGATTTGTTCACAGAAGAGATGGCTGCATCCACCGTAGGAACATTCCATCTCTGGGTGAACTTTTCCTCCATGGGATAGATCACCGGAAACCTTTTAGGCGGAACAAATAGTTTATCAGGATGTTCCCAGTCCTGGTATATAAGTCCTTCCAATAATGGATGTATTGGAAAGGAGCAATTAACCTGGGGAGCTTTTAGCGACCCCAATGAGGAGACAGCAGTAGTTGATGGTTCAACAAGAGGCATTTTAAATGCAGATCGAACCATGTCAGTTAGGGTCTGGACCCACAATCTTTCAGTCTGTGATGCTGAAAATGGTTCATCTACTGTCGATTCCTCAAAAACAGAGCTAACCTCCTCCTGATCCCCTTCAGGTAGGTCGGTCCCTTCCTGGGACTGTTGCTCTGCCAACAGGCACTCTAATGGAGGTGATGGAGATCTGGCGCGCTTTCTTTCCTGTAGAGAAGCGATCAATGCAGCCAATCTCTGCTCCAATCCCTCCAGAGTTGAGGAAAAAACCTCCTCTGTTATATATGCAGGAGCAGGTGGACTGAGGACAGCCGCAGTACCTGGCACTCCCGGGGGTTCCTTATGGGTATTAACCTCTGATTTCTCAGGGGAGGAGGGTGCAGATGACTGCTCCAGATCCTCAGAGCCCGATGGAGACCCCCTACACTTCCTGAGAGGTATATCTCGGAGTTTTTTAGGCGGCATATTCCTTAGTTCAAAGCTGAGGTATTCCAGCCGCAATACACCCCTTACTGAAATAGTCTAATGCAATTTGCTGCTATGTACATCAGTGGGTGTCTACTAATGCGTCTTTCTGGGGATGCCTGTATCAACCGCCCGCTGTAAGCCCCTATACCATGCTACCAGCTCCTTTTCATGCTCTGTGTCCATAGCAAGCAGCGTGGACTGAGTCCTTTTATCTTGCTGGGACGCCCGCACATGCGCAGAAGCGCTGGGCGCACAGAGCGCGTCATCCGCCAGGCTCCGCCCCCTTTTTTTGAAGCTAAACCTTATAAAAGGAAAGCATGTGTGCGCGCGCGTGCACGTGTGCGCTCCTTGGCGCCATGTAGGGAGAGGAGCCAGGGTCCCTGTTTCACCAGGACTCGGGAATGGAAGGAAACTACTTGGCAGCATGACAGAGGAATGCAGCTTCCCTGATAGAGAGCTCACTCATCTGCCTGGACTTTCACCATGGAAGGAATAGTCCCAAGAAAAAAGACGTTCCACAGCGGCCTCTAATGGACAAACACAGGTACCGCACCTTTGTCTTTTTTTTTTTTTTTTAAAAACCTCCTTTATGAAAAAACATTTCCAGGTTTACAGTTTTTTTAAAACTTCCCTTATGAAAAAACATTTCTAGGATTTCTTAGGCATATACAGCTATTAGCGGGAATACCCTTTAGGTAACAGGCAGAAAGACATATTAGGCTTGGGGGTCCCCTCAATAGAACCAAGTTCCTGAGGGGCCCCCACTTACCTTTTCCCCGCCGCAGGACTTTGTTTGGTCCACAGAAGCCCAAACTTCACCTCTCACGGCAGGCATTGTACTAGACCTTCAGGGACCGGGTTCCCAAGGATTCCACTCCCCTGGACCTGTATAGCACCCTGCACAGATAGCCTCTTGGTTTTGGGTATGACCAGAGCTCTGGATCCCAGGGTCCAGCCCTCCTAAGAGAGGCATTACAGGCAAAACCCTGCTCTTCTCTGCAAGGCCCGGGTACCGACCGTTTAGCTATGAAGCTTTTTTTGGTCGGATCCGGAATAGCTTGCTAAGGCCCAGAGAACCTGTACACAAGCCCAGATGAATACATGTTAACCTTGGCCAACACCTTAGACACTGGCAAAAAACTGAGGTACTCCCAGATGGGAGGGGCTTATATAGGGGAGGGTACTTCCTGTTTTGGAAGTTGCCAGTGCCAGCACCTGAAGGTAATTCTATATAACCCACATAGTAATGACTATGCTGCTCTGTGTCCCGTGATGTATGAACAAGAAATATATATATATATATATATATATATATATATATATATATATATATATATATATATATATTATAATTTTAATATAATATACCTGTGGCTTTCCATTTGATGTGAATACTGGGACTCCCACACCTGTTCCTTTCCCTCTCCTCTCTCATTGTCTTACCGGATTATTTCCATCTTTCCAGGGAGATTGTTATGGATTCTACAAATTATATGACCATACACTTCTATTTTTGATAATTATCACATTTGGACACACTTTTGTTTTGGATAATTATCACGTTTGGACTCGTATCATCATTTTTTGCATTTTATATAAAGTTTATATTTAGTTTTGATGCACTGAAGAGTTCATGATATTTCACTTCTATTCAAACACTTCAAGGAAGTTGGTGTTTTAGTTACTAATATTGTATGTTCTTTTGAACTATTTGTTTTTTTGCACTTTGTATATGTTTCATTTAATTGCACTTTGACTACTAGCGCTGCTTCACCATTTTCTACATATCTATTTGAGCTGCTGAACTCCTGTGGTGTACCAACAATCTGTCATAATTTTTCACTTTTATTATTCTTCTTTTTTATTAGACGTTAATATCTTTATTTTGTTATGTAGCGATACCTCCAACTAAGGAGGCCGCAGAATTAGATTTTGGGCCCTGAGTGCAGCTCCGCCAACCCCCGGCAATAGGCTCTATCCCCTTCTGGCACAGCTAGTACTAACAATCAATGATATGTCCTATGCAATAGAATAACTAAGCAAGGACACAGTAATGAATTGTAATAGGTAAAGTGTTTTACTCATCAATTCTCAATATGAATAAAAGGGGTAACAATAATCACAGTTCTAAACAATCACTCCTAAGGGCAGCGTCCTGCCACTCTAACACACTATATAGTAACACACGCTACAAGTGCGCCATACGGGCGACCGTTAACTAAGTGCCCTATGGCGCAGCAATCAAACACGCTAGAATCCCCACCAGGCCTGGTTCTAATATTTAGCTTAGTCCTTCTTTCTTCACCGGCAGGTCTGTAATGGTGGTGCACTTAAACAGAGTATAACTTTGTAATCCAAGGGGTATGAAAATAACTTGTAGGCCACGGCAGTCTATAGGCCTATATACAGCAACAGTATCTAAGCTGGGCTTACGCCCTCTCACCCGCCGGACTACGGATCCAGTCCGGGAAACTTCCACCGGCCGTGTCACACACTCTCGATCTCTCCAACGATCGGGTCCCCGATCCGACAAGGCGGTAGCTCACAAAGTCAGATGCCACCCAGGCTCGCAGAGGGGAGGATGGAAGGCTCTTCGGTGCAGAGCAAGGCCTCAGGCTTCAGGCCTTGCCCCTCCGACACATCCGCACAGGAGGATCCGTCCGTGAAGTCTCGTGTCGCCAAAGAGGCCGAGCCCGGCCCCGCCTCTTCCTTTTATAACCCCTCCCATGAGTCTCTGCGGTGGAACGTCACAACAAGAATGGGGTTATGGGTAATGTAGTTTCTTCCCAATATAGGGGAACACCCCGCTACAGTTACATCAAGTGGTAGGCGCATTAGTACCCCTCTTTTTCATTTAGTCACTGTGTGTATATATACGTTGGCAGAATGGCTCGTTCAGGCACAATCACGTAACTGCCCGACGTCGGGGTCCCGCGGACTCTATCGCCGCGGGGATCCCCACGATCGTCTCATGGAGGCATGGAGCGGGGAGATGTTAGTGTAAACACAACATCTCCCCGCTCCCCTACTGACAATGTCAGCGATCTCCGAGCGGAGATCGGTGATGTGTCAGTCATAGCCACGCCCCCACACAGTAGTAATCACTCCCCTAGGCACAATTAACCCCTCCAGCGCCCCTAGTGGTTAACCCCTTCACTGCCAGCGTCATTTTCACAGTAACCAGTGCATTTTTATAGCACTGATCGCTGTGAAAATGACAATGGTCCCAAAAATGTGTCCGATGTGTCTGCCATAATGTCAGTCACAAAAAAAAAAAAAAAAATCGCTGATCGCCGCCATTACTAGTAAAAAAATAAATAAAATAAATTTTTATAAAACTACCCCCTATTTTGTAAACGCTATAACTTTTGCGCAAACCAATCAATAAACGGCGATTTGCGTTTTTTTTTTTTTTACCAAAAATATGTAGAATACGTATCGGCCTAAACTGAGGAAAAAAAAATTTTTATATATTTTTTTGGGGTTATTTATTATAGCAAAAAGTAAAAAATATTGAATTTTTTTTCTAAACTGTCGCTCTATTTTTGTTATATAGCACAAAAAATAAAAACCGCAGAGGTGATCAAATACCACCAAAAGAAAGCTCTATTTGTGGGGAGAAAAAAGGACCTAAATTTTGTTTGGGAGCCACGTCGCACGACCGCAATTGTCAGTTAAAGCGACGCAGTGCCTAATCGCAAAAAGGGGCCTGGTCTTTATGCTGCGTATTGGTCCGGGGCTTAAGTGGTTAAGCACTGTTATAATCGCTTCAACTAAGAACTGATTTACGAGTGCATCACTAGTGGTGCTTAGATAAGTCACAAACCCAAATAAATAAGGTTAGCGTATGGCCTGTCTTCACAATATCCGAATGCAGTGTGCAAAGGTCTCCAACTAACACTTAATTTCTGCCATTCTGGTCATGGACCGATGCATGCTGGGTCAGTGATGTCAGAAGGGGGCGGTGTCACCAGGTGACGTAGCCAGGGGGCCCTGTCCCTTTATATAAGAACTGTCAAACGACTTGGCCTGCAGTAGGCAGCCAGTTTTATTTTTCGGGTGTGGCAGGCAGCGTGATTGACGATGGATTTACAGGGGGGACACTTCTTTTTCTTTTTTTTGTTGCAACGGTGTGCGTGCTTTTATTACTTTGAGACTTTTGGTGAATGGGTAGGGGTACTATGTACCCCATACTCATTCACACGGAGCGGGGATCTGGGGGCCCCCTTGTTAAAGGGGGCTTACAGATTCTGATAAGCCCTCTGCCGGCCATGGTTGTGCGGATGAGGCCCTTGTTCCCATCAACATGGGAACAAGGTGCTTTAGGGTGGGGGGGCAGAGCCCCCCCTGCCCTAAAGCACCCACCTCCCCCATGTTGAGGGAATGTGGCCTGACATATTTCAGAAGGGGGGGGGCGCTCGCTCACCCCCTACCTTTCCTGACTTGTCAGGCTGCTTGCTCGGATAAGGGTCTGATATAGATTTGGGGGGCCCACGCAATTTATTTTTTCAAAATCCGGGTGCAACTGTGAGTCATTTTTAATTGTGATCTGACTTGTTTCTTTTCTTTAGAAATGTCATTTTTGCTGAAGCATGATCCGATATATATGCTACAGATGCACAACTTTACAGGCAGACTAAGGGGACCCCCCCCCCAGGCACTATATTTAAAGGAATCTCATTTTTATTGTTGCATTGTTAAAATCGCTGCTCATGAAAAAATAAAAATAAAAATTTGCATTGGTTCATGTCCACCAGGGCAGGACCCGGATCCCCATACCCCTTTCATGGCCAATTACTTGCATATAAGCCTTCAAAATGGGCACTTTTGATTCTTCCTATTTGGCTCCCATAGACTTCAATGGGGTTTGTCGTTCGGGTTTAAACTTTTCCCCTGTTCGGGAGTTCTGCTGCACACCGAACAGGGGGATGTTCGGCCCATCTCTAATCCTGGATGATCGAAGAAGCTTGTAAAAATCATTTAATTAACACAAACCCAAAGCCCTTAGGATTTAAATAATTCTGAATTGTTTGTTTTGTTGCCCTTGGCAGAAGTGAAATTTGTGCAAAACTGCTCTTCCTCCTGTAGCCCACTTGGAATATTGGATGGAATCCAGATTAGATTATAATCTAGCCCAAAGAAGATTTCAAATTTTCCCAATGAAAATATATAAATATATACAGTTGGGTCCATATATATTTGGACACAGGCACAGTTTTCACACTTTTGGTTCTGTATGCCATCAGAATTTTTTTTAAAACAAAACAATCGAAATGAATTTGAAGTGCAGACTTTCAGCTTTAATTCAAGGGGTTGAACATAAATATCAAGTACAGATTTTAGGAACTCCAACCATTTTTATACACGGTCCCCCTATTTTCAGGGGCTCAAAAGTAATTGGACAAATTAATATAATCATAAATAAAATTATCATTCTTAATATTTTGTTGAGAATCCTTTAACTGGCAATGACTGCCTGAAGTCTGGAACCCATGGACATTACCAAAGACTGGGTTGCCTCCTTTCTGACGATTTGCCAGGCTCTAACTGCAGCTGTCTTCAGTTGTTTTGTTTTGTGGGTTTTTTTGCCTTTTAATTTTGCCTTCAGCAAGTGAAATGTATGCTCAAATGGGTTGAGATCAGGTGATTGACTCGGCCATTGCAGAATTTCCCACTTCTTTTCCTCCAAAAGCTCCTGGGTTGTTTTTGCAGTGTGTTTTGAATCCTTGTCCATCTGTACTGTGAAGCATTGTCCAATCAACTTTGCTGCATTTGGCTGAATCTGGGCTGACAGTATATCTTTAAACACAGCCGAATTCATCCGGTTGCTTTTGTCTTCTGTCACATCATCAATAAACACCAATGACCCAGTGCATGCCATGCATGCCCATGCCATCACACTGCCTCCACCATGTTTTACAGATGTGTGCTTTGGATCATGAGCTGTTCCAATCCTTCTCCACACTTTTTTCTTCCCATCATTCTGGTACAGATTTATCTTCGTTTCAGCCGTCCAAAGCATGCTTTTCCAGAACTGGTCTGGCTTTCTTAGATGTTTTTTGGCAAAGTCTAATCTGGCTTTTCTATTCTTCAGGCTTGCACCTTGTGGTAAACCCTCTGTATTTGTCCTTGTGAAGTCTTCTCTTGATTGTAGACTTTGACAATGATACGCCCACCTCCTGGAGAGTGTCCTTCACTTGTCTTGATGTTGTGAATGGGTTTTTCTTTACCATAGAGAGGATCCTGCAATCATCCACCACTGTTGTTTTCCGTGTACGTCCAGGCGTTTTTATGTTGCTGAGCTCAGCAGTGAGTTCTTCTTTCTTCAGAATGTACAAACTGTTGATTTGGTCACCTTTTACCTGCCTAATTATTGAAAAAATAATGGAGTAGCCCACACCTGGCCATGAAAATCGCTTTTGTTTCAATTGTCCAATTACTTTTGGTCCCTTGAAAAGGGGGGGGGCTATTCTTAAGAGCTGTAATTCCTAAACCTTTCCTCCGATTTTGGATGTACATACCCTCAAATTAAACCTGTGTGTGTACTTTCAGCCCATATATAACTATAGTTTGAATATGTTTTGGTAAATACCTGAACAAATACAAAATTGTTCCTGTGTCCTATCTATCTAATTTTGAAGCACACTCCCTATGTTTCTAAAGCAGGCTCCCAGTTTTTGCCCTCTGAAGAGACAGGTAAGATATTGAAACAAATGATACCCTGTGTGGGAATGCGAGCCCTCCCAAGGTTTAAATTTTCATTCCCGCAGCCAGATATTTCCTTATTTACTGTATGTTCATTGTTTTGAGGGAGACATGACAAGAAAGCTGCTCTGAATACTTAGACCGAAACCAGAACTACAAAGTTCTCTAGATAAATTTACAGATTGCATACAAATTTCAAGACTGAACACAACTGAGATTCAATCTTGAAGAGACATTGCCTACACAAGCTCCAGACTCCAATGAAGCCAATCACTTTAAGAAGTTTTACATAGTAGGTTAAGGCCAATAAACTCAGGGAGAGAGGCGTTAGGGCACAGTATACCCCAAAAAACTAAATATGCAGACTCCGAATCTCTACTCAGTCAATACAGGACCTTTAAGCCAGACTCGCACTCTGTACTCGGACTGTGTAGAGCAGTGTTGCCAACCGTCCGTAGATTTACGGACAGCCAGTAAAAACAGGGCACTTTTCTCCTGTCCGTGAAAGTCCGTGGCAGGAGAAAAGTGGCAGTAAAAATTTATGGCGACTGGCTTGTGACAGAACTGCGCATGCGGAATTCGGCGAGAACAGACGATTTTCCTAAGCAAAGCCTTCCTGCTGCCTCTGCTAAGCCCAGCCCACCTGCCGCGCAACCAATGATGTGTCAGGCAGGGTCTGAGTGGGTGGATTTGAGGAGCCTCATCGTGGTGGAGTGGACAGAGCACTGAGCAGACGCTGGCGCGTGTGGGAGTCGGTCGCTGCACGGACTGGACTGGTACAACGGACCCCTGCCTGGCTGAGGCTGACTGAGCCTGGTGGTGAGTGCACTCAGTCTCAGAGAAATACTGAGACAGGCAGCCCGCAGGGGGGGGGGGTGATGGTGACGGGGGGGGGATGTCCAATGGTGGCAGGCCGCGGGGGGTTGACTGATGTATGTCTGATGGTTGCAGGGGGTGACTGATGTCTGATGGTGGCAGGGGGTGATGACCATCATCACCCCCTGCCACATCACCCCCTGCCAACCATCAGGTTGGCAGGGGGTGATGTCTGATGGTGGCAGGGAGAAACATTAATTGAACTAAGAATGGACTTTAGACAGCACATAGGTAAGTATTGTAAAAAATCTAGGGTTTTTTTTTTTATTTGTAGAAAAAAATTATTAAATCTTAATAAAAATACATTAATACATTTTGGAAAAATTACATTTATGATAATCATCAATATAGGCTCCCGAATAAAGTGCTAAACACACTTCCCAGAGATTACAATAACATATAAAACTCAAATAAAACAATGCATATCCAACAAACACAGAACCGGGTTGAACGATGTACACAGGGAGTGGATAGCCTTATTCATAGATCCGGTAAGTTCAAAGATGTAAATCTTGCTTTGCTCAACTAGTTTCGCGTTCCGAGACGCTTCGTCAGGAGCATAATATTCTGTCAGGATTATACACAAACAATTCATGAGAAATTTATCAATTAACATAATTTTAATACAATATATATATATATATATATATATATATATATATATATATATATAATCTAAAAATAATAAAACATTTTTGAAAAAGGAGAACACTAAATACAGTGATTAAAAAAGTTTTTTTGATTGACCACAAAAGGATAAGACACCAACCACCCATAAACCGCCAGCATAACAGTTAGATTGGACGCACAGCAGCTGGGGCAATGAGAGTGACTGTATAAGATTAATAGGGGCAGTAGAGAGAGTATAGATCAGCCCTCATCCAAAGAGAAAGCAGAGAGAATATATAGAATGGGTTGTTTAAAAAGAGTTATATCAAATAAAACCATCATAGCAAACAAAAAGGGGGAAGTGATGTCTGTACTCACAACAGGGCCGTGTTGAATAATAGCACAAGCCTGGGTATTTTTGAACTGGCAGTCCGTGTGTAACAGAAAGCCAGTGATGTATAAACACAGTCTAGAGACAAAACATATAGGCCTCATGCCCACGGGCGTTTTTTCAGCCGCGTTTTTGAGCGTTTTTTACAGCTTAAAAACGCCTGTCCATGTTAGTCTATAGCTTCATGTCCACCTAGGCGTTTTTGAGCTGTAAAGAGCATAGGCGTTTGTAAGCTGTAAAAAAAACCCAGGGCCAGTGCGTTCCTCAGCGTCAGAATTAGGCAGGAAAAAACGCGAGCGTCAAAAAACGCGCATAAACGCGCACTAATGCGCGGTCGCGTTTTTAGCTCCCTTTTTTTTTTTTTTCAAAAAAAAAAAAAAAAAAATATTTACAATAACATGGACAGGCGTTTTTAAGCTGCAAAAAACGCAGCTGTAAAAACGCCAGTGGGCATGAGGCCATATAGTAATTCATAAATATCTAAGGAGTAAACCAGGACATTTAGGAAAAAATCAACCCAAAATGTAAAAGTACATAGAGCTCACCGTAATGGACCGTGGTCAAGTAACTAAATGAGTGGGTAACATAGACAGTCTACTAGTAAGTAGAGTGATGGTGGCAGGGGGTGATGTCTGATGGTTGGCAGGAGGTGATGACTGATGGTGGCAGGGGGTGATGATGGTTGTAGTGGGTGATGGTGGCAGGGGGTCTTTAGAATTGGTAACATAAATTCTGGTGATCCTAGTAGCTACCAGGGATTTCCCCTCACTTTCTGTGGTGGTTATGGAACAGAAGTGAAGGGGAAATCTCTCCAGTTGGACATGGGTGACAAAAACTGATGGACTAAATAATCTGCCCTTATTATATCGAAAATAACAGAAATATGTTTTTTTTTCTACCTTTTTAATATCTACCTTAAATCGCATTGCTATTTGCCTAGTGTACGTGTTTGTAGCCTAAATACTGAAATTTGCGCTTAAAGATGTAGTTTTGTAACTTTTGTAAGCTGCCAGTAAAAACTTGGCTGTGTCTGTAAATTTTTGGTGTCCTGCCAGTAAATTTCAATCTGGTAGGTTGGCAACACTGGTGTAGAGTACAGTTGATTCAACATACAGTAAGCGTTTTTTAAATAGCTATACACTTTTCTCACTAGGCAAATTCTGGGCAATATGTTTAATAACCGAAAATATTGTCTAAAGCCCTGTACACGCGATCGGATAACCTATGGATTTTCGTCCGATGGATTTGTCCATCGGAAATCCGATTACGGTAACTGTTTTTCATCAGTCTTGCCCACACACCATCAGTCAAAAAACCGAGCGTTCCAAACGCGGTGACGTAAAACACTCCGATGAGCCGAGAAAAATGAAGTTTAATGCTTCTGAGCATGCGTGGGTTTTTGATCCGATGGACTTGCCCATAGACGATCTGAGTTTTCGATCGGTTTTTTATCCATCGGAAAAATTTGAAACTTGTTCTATTTTTTTAAAACCGATGGAAAAAAGACCGATGGGTCCCATACACGATCGGTTGGTCAGATGAAAACCATCCATCGGACGGTTTTCATCAGTCAAACCGATCGTGTGTACAGGGCTTAACTGTTAGGGCTCATGCATACAATGTTCTGTTAAGCATTGTATGCTATGGGCCCATTCACACTGCTCCACATTGGTCCATAGCAATTGGCTATTGTGAGGGGGTTAGCTCGGTAGCGGGTGTGTGTGACCCCCTGGATGGGCTCCCCACACAAAAACAGACCCAGCAGACGGAGGTTGTGGTTTTCAAGATCAAAAGGTGCGGTTTATTTCTCTATTTACAGTGACAAAAACACAGCAAAGAAAAAAGAAACATAAACAAAATAAATCCTGGTCAGCTTGACCTCTGACTAAACATGCAGGTTTCCCTAACTAACAACTGGGATCAGCCTGGTGCTGTCCTAGTCCCTAAGTCCCTGGTTTAGTAAATGTCCAAACAAATAGCCACACAGGCTTTGTCTCACCGCACAGGGGTTCACTCTCCCTAGACAGTCCACACAGGTCTGGGTCCAGGCATGAGCAAACACCTAATGAAGCTGGGAGTTTTTATAGAGGCCTTAAACGAGCTGACAAGCTTCAGCTGGTCTCATCAACTCCCTGCCTGCACGACGCCCAGCACTCTCCCTAGAGGTATGAATCATCCATGAGCCCACTAGCCTCAGCTGGGCTTCATCAACTCTCTCCCTAGTTGTATAAGTCGGCATAAAGCCTGAATCTGGGAGAAATATACCTACCCCCCTGGATGCAACCAGGTGACTTTACCTTCCTGCTGTCACACTATGTACACCAAAATTAGAAAAAAAAGGATTTTTTTTGTACTCACCGTAAAATCCTTTTCTCTGACGTCCATGGACTGACGCAGCATCTTCAATCTTGACAAGGTTATGTTCCTGCTCATAGGGGAAGACTAGGCAAAATGTTAGATGTGTTAACATACATTCCAAAACCAGAGCTGAACAGCCCCGCCCAGGGGGCGGTCCCTCCGGACATAACCTTTCTACCTGCAGCTAGCTGCCTTAGTTCGTAACAAAGCAGCACAAACCTAAAAATAGGAGGGGTGGGTGTTGTGTCAGTCCATGGACGTCGGAGAAAAGGATTTTACGGTGAGTACAAAAAATCCTATTTTCTCTTTCCGTCCATGGACTGACACAGCATCTTCAATCTTGACAAAGTGGGACGTCCCAAAGCAGTGTCAAAAAAAAGAGGGGTGGCAACAGTATCATGGGGAAAAAAAATCCAAACTTCACCCAAAACAAGCAGAGCTCCTCAACGGAGGAGTTGCAACATTAAACAGCCGCCTGCAAGCCTTGCGGCCGAAGGAAGCATCAGAAGATGCAGCCACAACAACCCTAAAGAACCTTGTAAAGGTATGTGCGGACGACTAGGTCGCCGCCTTGCACACTTGTGCAACAGAAGCATGATAATGGAAAGCCCAGGAAGCACCAATTGCCCTGGTTGAATGTGCCGTAACCGGAAAGGGAGGCACCCGCCCCTGAATGGCATAGGCCTAGGCCTGTATAAAGGCCTGCCTGATCCACCAAGAAATGGTGGCAGACTAAACCACTTGGCTCAGTGTTGGATCAGACACAGACACAAACAGTGAGTCAGACTTCCTAAATTAAGCCGTAACAGACAGGTACACCCGTAAGGCACGTACCACTTCTATCGTGTGAGGTGCAAACTCTCTGGGATGCGATGGACGAGGACATAAAGACGGAAGCACAAAGTCCACATTAAGGTGGAAAGCCGAGACCACCTTTGGGAGAAAAGAAGGCCATGGGCGTAGCACCGCCTTATCCTTATGGAGGACCGAGTATAGCGGTTTGCAAGAAAATTACGTCTATTCAGAAAACCTTTTTGATCAAAGTAATCTACTAGAAAAGCCACCTTCTGAGATAAAGTTTAAGAGAGGAATCTCTGATCTTTTTTCAAAAAGAGGTTCATGAAGAACCGAGAACACCAAAACCAAATCCCAAGGACCTGGCCATAATTCACGACATTGTGATTGAGTCGAGAGGCCAGTAGTCCCACATCCGGCGTGCCCCACCTCCAGCGAGGTAGATGAAACACTTCCGGATGTAAGGACCATTCCCTGGTCCAACAGTTGGTGGCTCAGTCCGCCTGCCAGTTGTCTATACCTGGAATGCAAACGGCCGACAGAACCTGCACGCTTTTCGCCCATTCCAGGATATGGGCGGACTCATACGCTACAGCCGAGTTTTGCGTATCCCCCTGATGGTTGACATAAGCCACAGCCGTGGCGTTGCCAACCGGATCCTGACTGAGCACCCCTGTAGTCTCCTTGACCCCGAGGAGAGATACAGACTGGTCACCCGAAGGTCCAGAATATTGTTCGGCAGACGGGAGTCGTCCGGAGTTCAAAGCCCTTGGGCTGACAGAACTTCCCATACTCTGCCCCAGCCCGTAAGACTGACGGCCATCGGGATCACCGTCCACTGAACAGGAAGGAACTATCCTGACCAAAGGGTCGGGGATTCCAGCCACCATGTCAGGGATGCCCGAGGAGTCCAGTATCAATCCTAGGTACTCCAGACGCAGAGTCGGAACCAGGACCGACTTCTGAATGGTCAGCAGCCAACCGAATCCTCAGAGGGCCAGACTGGCTATAATTGCAATTTTTTTCTAATTCTGAGCCAGAGTCTGCTCTCAGAAGAAGATTGTATAGATAGCCCAGGAGAGCAATGCCTCACTGTCGCAGCAAAGCTCGAATCGGGGCAAGCACCTTGGTGAAACCCGACGGTGCTGACGCTAAACCGAAGGGAAGAGCCACAAACTGATAGTGGTCTTTGCCTATCGCAAAGCGCAGAAACTACTGGTGACCCGTGCAGATTGGGATATGCAAGTAGGCGTCCTTGATGTCCAAGGACGGCAGAAAATCCCCCGGGTGGAGCGGAGTAATCACCGTTCCACGCGGAATCTTCAAACTTTTACAAAGGCAGTCAGGGCCTTGAGGTCCAAAATTGGACGGACTCCGTCCCTCTTTGGGACCACAAAGATTTAAAGAAAATCCCTGAAACCTCTCCTTTCCGGTATTGGCAAATTACCCCTCACCTCAGCAAGTCCTGCACAGCCCCCAATAGGGCAGCCCGACGCTCTGGAAGGAAAGATTTGAGGGAAAGAATCGGGCAGGTGGTCAGGAAAGGAACTCCTTTCTTGTACCCCAAGGCGACCACCTCACATACCCACCGGTCGAAGATCTGGGAGGTCAACCGATCCGTGAACCTGCAAAGTCGTCCCCCCACCCCAGAGTCGGGCGGGGGCAAGACTTCAGCTTGTACGGCCTATGCACCCAGGGACGCTTCTGTCCCCCAGCCGCATTCTTGTCAGTCTGGGAGAATTGTCCCTTGAACTGACGAAAAACACCTCTTCTGTGTGGGAAAAGGGCCAGGCTTACGGCGCGGCTCCTTTGCCTTAGTAGGCTGAGGAAGAAGGGTGCTCTTACCTTTCGTGACATTTTAAATAATGTCATCCAGGGAGGCACCAATAATCTTCCGCCCTGAAAAGGAAAATCCGTCAGCTTCTCAGAGGCCAGGTCAGCAGACCAGCATTTTAACCAGATAAGGCAACGCAATATCACCGCTGACACTGAGGCCCCAGAAATCAAGGGGGCAGCGTCCATAGTGGTATCTAGGGATGAGCCGAACACCCCCGGGTTCGGTTCGCACCAGAACCTTCGATTGGACCGAAAGTTCGCGCGAATTTTCGAACCCTATTCGTTATAATGGACGCGAACGTTCGAAATCAAAATTGCTAATTACAACGGCCAATATGCATGTTAATGTTATAAAACAGGTTTGGGGACCCGGGTCCTGCCCCAGGGGACATATATCAATGCAAAAAGAAATTTTAAAAACTAAAGTTTTTTCGGGAGCAGTCATTTTAATGATGCATAAAGTGAAAAAAAAAAAGTGAAATTTTCCTTTAAATATGGTACCTGGGGGGTGTCTAAAGTATGCCTGTGAAGTGGCATGTGTTTCCCGTGTTTAGAACTGTCCTTGCACAAAATGACATTTGTAAAGGAAAAAAAGAAGCCATTTAAAACCACTTGCGGCTTTAATGTCATGTCTTGTCCTGGCCGCCATATGGCTGAAAATCCTTGAGAAAAATGGCATGGCTACCCCATCACCCCCCCCCCCCACCCCAGCCCCTTTGGGTCTTGTATGGATACTAAGGGGGACCCCGCACCCAAAATAAAACCCTATACCTACAACCCTATATACTCTGAACAGCAGTATATAGGTGGTGCAAACAAGACATGGACTGTAGGTTTGTTCTTAAGTAGAATCTGAACAGGTACATTATGAAGTGTAGCTACATCCCAAAAAAATCAATTTTTAAGCTTTTTGGAGAACATAGGGAGGGGTTATCACCCCTGTAACATTTGCTGTCTTTGCACATCTGTTCAGAACATGTCACCTCACTTTCCGTCCCAATGACAAATGTTTTTGGAAAAGTGGGGTTTTAATTGAAACAAGGATTGGTGATAAAGCATCAGTAGAGAGGAGATACCTTTTTCCCAAATTAAATCTAACAGGATAGAATTTTCCTTCCTAGGGGTAGATTTCCTCTCACTTCCTGTTTTCTCTTGCCGTTTGCAAGTAGGAGTCGTTTGTAAGTTGGATGTTTGAAAGTAGGGGCCTGCCGTATATACTCTGCAGAAATTTGCCCTATTAGATGTTGGTGTAGCCACAAGACTGGTGGGCACAGGAATGGGCCCTGCTGTGAGTTAATAGATCAAGATTTGTACTTGCATGCACCTGTTGAACCGGGCAGAAAAATTGGGCCTTTGGTGGTGGTGGTGGTGGTGGACGGTGTTGCCACAAGACTGTAAGCCCTCACAGTTACTCTTGGTGGGTGCAGGAATGGGCCCTGCTGTGAGTTATTAGATCAAGATTTGTAATTGCATGCACCTGTTGAACAGGGCAGAAAAATTGGGCCTTTGGTGGTGGTGGTGGACGGTGTTGCCACAAGACTGTAGGCCCTCATAGTTACTCTTGGTGGGCGCAGGAATGGGCCCTGCTGTGAACTATTAGATCAAGATTTGTAATTACACGCCCCTGTTAAACAGGGGCTGAAAAATTGTGCCTTAGGCATTGGTGCTGGTGCCACAACACTGCAACCCCTCACAGATACTGTACTTGGAGCACAGCAGTCACACCTGTTGCGAAGCATCTTTTTAAAAAATTGTAATTACACGCCCCTGTTATACAGGGGCTGAAAAATTGTGCCTTAGGCACTGGTGCTGGTGCCACAACACTGCAACCCCTCACAGATACTGTACTCTGAGCACAGCAATGAGACCTGTTGCAAAGCATTGCCTAAAAATTGTAATTACACGCCCCAACAGGGGCTGAAAAATTGTGCCTTAGGCACTGGTGCTGGTGCCACAACACTGCAACCCCTCACAGATACTGTACTCTGAGCACAGCAGTCACACCTGTTGCGAAGCATCTTTTTAAAAAATTTTAATTACACGCCCCTGTTATACAGGGGCTGAAAAATTGTGCCTTAGGCACTGGTGTGGTGGCATGGATCATTGAGGAGGAGGAAGAGGATAGTCAGTGAACATAACAGGACAGTCACTCAGCATCAGCATAGGCAGTCTTGAAGGGATGTGACATTATAAATTATTCCGTTATATCCGCTTCAGGTGTCTGGTAGCTGGTGGTGATCCAAGACTGATTCATTTTTATGAAGGTCAGTCGATCAACCGAGTCGGTTAACAGGCGCACCCTATGATCGGTGACAAATCCTCCAGCAGCACTGAATGTGCGTTCGGAAAGAACGCTGGATGCAGGACAGGCCAGTAGCTCAATTGCATACTGTGCAAGCTCTGGCCAGTGATCCATCCTCAGGACCCAGTAAGCCAGAGGATTTTCGGTGGGAAAGGTGTCCAAGTCTGACCTTGCCCCTAGGTATTCCTGCACCATGTATATCAGACGCTGGCGATGGTTGCTGGAACCGATCATACCTTGGGGCTGCGGACTAAAAAATTGTCTGAACGCATCGGTCAGACATCCACCTTCCCCACCGCTCCTTCTGCTACTGACCGAAGCCTCAGCAACTTGTCGTCCAGGACCAGGAGTTTGTAACCTCCCAGTTTCTGGGAACGCGTTGCACAGACCTTTCTGCAAGGCCTCCCTGAGATGTCTCATCCTCTGCTCCCTCTGCGACGGCAAGATAAGGTCCGCAACCTTACCCTTGTACCGTGGATCAAGGAGAGTGGCCAGCCAGTAATGGTCACTCTCCTTGATCCGAAGAACACGAGGATCCTTCCGCAGGCTTTGCAGGATCAGGGAGGCCATGCAGCGTAGGTTAGCTGAGGCATTCGGTCCGGAGTCTTCTGGGTCACTGAGGATGACATGATCGCCAGCCACCTCCTCCCAGCCACGTACAAGTCCACTGGTTTGTTGGGACTGTACATCATCCCTAAAAGACTGCTGCTGCTGATGCTGAGTGCCAGGCTCCACCTCCATGCTCACACAATCCTCCTCCTCCTCTTCCTGTGTGATGGGTGGGACAGAAGGAACATTGTCTGGATAAAGGGGGCCTTGAGAGACAAGGAAGTCCTCCTCTTCCTGCCTCTGTTCTGCCTCAAGTGCCCTGTCCATTATCCCACGCAGCGTATGCTCCAACAGGTGGACAAGAGGTACAGTGTCACTGATGCATGCACTGTCACTGCTCACCATCCTCGTGGCCTCCTCAAATGGTGAGAGGACAGTGCATGCATCCCTGATCATGCTCCACTGGCGTGGGGAAAAAAAGCCAAGCTCCCCTGACCCTGTCCTGGTGTCGTAGTCGCAAAGGTACTCATTGATGGCCCTCTGCTGCGTGTGCAGTCGCTGCAGCATGGCCAACGTTGAGTTCCACCTGGTGGGCATGTCACATATTAGGCGGTTCTTGGGCAGGTTCAGCTCCTTTTGCAGCTCAGTCAGCCGAGCACTGGCATTATAAGATCGGCGGAAATGCACACAGACTTTCCTGGCCTGCCTCAGGACATCCTGTAAGCCTGGGAACCTGCCCAAGAACCGCTGCACCACCAGGTTGAGGACGTGAGCCATACAGGGCACATGGGTGAGCTGCCCCTGTCGCAGGGCGGAGAGGAGGTTGGTGCCATTATCAGAAACGACCATTCCTGGCTTAAGCTGGCGTGGCGTCAACCACCTCTCGGCCTGCCCCTGCAGAGCTGCCAGAACCTCTGGCCCAGTGTGGCTCCTGTCCCCCAAACACACCAGCGCAAGCACGGCATGGCATCTTTTTGCCTGCGTACTCGCGTAGCCCCTTGTACGCCTACGGAGCACCGCTGGTTCCGAGGACAGAGCACTCGAAGAGGACATGGAGGAAGAAGAAGAGGAGGGGGTGGAGGAGAGAGGTGTGTCACAACCAGTAGTAGCATTTTGGAGGCGTGGTGGCGGAACAACCTCCAACACTACTGCACCTTGTCCTGCATCCCTCCCAGCTACCAATAGAGTGACCCAATGGGCCGTGAAAGAAAGATAACGTCCCTGTCCATGCCTGCTGGACCATGAGTCAGCGGTAATATGCACCTTACCGCTGACCGCCCTGTCCAGCGAGGCATGGACATTGCCTTCCACATGCCAGTAGAGAGACGGAATCGCCTTCCGTGAGAAAAAGTGGCGTTTGGGAACCTGCCACTGAGGAACCGCACATTGAACAAACTCACGGAAGGGGGCCGAGTCTATCAACTGAAAAGGCAGCAGTTGAAGTGCTAGCAATTTAGCCAAGCTAGCATTCAACCGCTGGGCATGTGGATGGCTGGGAGTATACTTCTTTCGACGGTCCAGCAGCTGGGGCAGGGAAATTTGCCTGCTACAATCGGACGTCGGTGTACTGCAAGTACTTGGTTGTGACACACCTAATTCTACACCTTCAGTCCTCTCAGAGCAGCTTTCAGAGAGGACTGAAGATATAGTGGGGATGGAGATCCCAGCTGATGAGGAGCAAGGAGAGGTCCGCTTTGTTCTTTGGTGTGGGTCTTTTATGTGTGCTTGCCAACGAGCTGCATGGCAGGTCGACATATGTCTGCTCATGCTTGTGGTGCCCAAGCGGCTGATGTTTTGGCCACGCGAGATACGCTTGAGACAAATATTGCAAATAGCAGTGGTGCGATCTGATGCACTCGTCTCAAAAAAGGCCCACACCAAAGAACTTTTGTGATAACGTGCAGAGGCAGCGCCCTGCACAGGCGGAGCTCTGCGGTGTGGTACAGTTGCTGTGCTGGCCTCTAGCTGGCCTCCAGGGGGCATCCTGCCTCGTTGGACATGTGACGCTGCATCCTCCTCCTCCTCTCTCCCTTCAGGCACCCACGTGGAGTCAGTGACCTCATCATCCCCTCCCTCTTCACCACTAGAGCAAACCTGGCAGTAAGCTGCAGCTGGTGGAACACTACTGCCAGATTGCTGTCCTTCAGCATCCCCTCTCTCTGCGCGCACACTACTGACTTCCTCAAGCTGGGTATCATCATCCGAGCCTTCGAATCGTTGGGCATCCTCCTGGAGCATGTACCCAACACTGTGCTCAAACAGTTCGGGGGACTCCTCAGGAGGACATGGTGGGTCTAGGGAAGGGGTGGCTGATGATGCCATTGAGTACGCGTTGGCAGCTGCTCTGCCAGTACCCTGAGCCTGGGTGAGAGAGGATGAGGAGGATGAGGAGGGCTTGGTCATCCATTCTACCAAGCCTTCGGCATGATGCGGCTCCACATGTCCAGCTGCCGAAAACAAAGACAAGCGTGTCCCATGGCCACGTGCTGATGACGATGCACGACCACGTCCACGGCCAGCACTGTTGTCTCTAGAAACAGAGCCTGCCTGCCCTGTGTTCTTGCCTCGGCACGCTCTGCCTCTCCTTGGCGGTCTTCCAGCCATTGTAGTCGGTAGTGTATATAGTATAAAAAATAGAACTCCTATGTGTGCTCACAACACACTGTAGGTCCTATGGGTGCTGACACTAACACACTATAGGTACTATGTGTGCTGCTGACAAGAAAATATAGGAGCTCTGTTTGCTGCCACTAACACACTAGAAGTCCTATGGGTGCTGCTGAGAAGAAAATATAGGAGCTCTGTTTGCTGCCACTAACACACTAGAAGTCCTATGGGTGCTGCTGAGAAGAAAATATAGGAGCTCTGTTTGCTGCCACTAACACACTAGAAGTCCTATGGGTGCTGCTGAGAAGAAAATATAGGAGCTCTGTGTGATGCCACTAACACACTAGAAGTCCTATGGGTGCTGCTGAGAAGAAAATATAGGAGCTCTGTTTGCTGCCACTAACACACTAGAAGTCCTATGGGTGCTGCTGAGAAGAAAATATAGGAGCTCTGTTTGCTGCCACTAACACACTAGAAGTCCTATGGGTGCTGCTGAGAAGAAAATATAGGAGCTCTGTTTGCTGCCACTAACACACTAGAAGTCCTATGGGTGCTGCTGAGAAGAAAATATAGGAGCTCTGTTTGCTGCCACTAACACACTAGAAGTCCTATGGGTGCTGCTGAGAAGAAAATATAGGAGCTCTGTTTGCTGCCACTAACACACTAGAAGTCCTATGGGTGCTGCTGAGAAGAAAATATAGGAGCTCTGTTTGCTGCCACTAACACACTAGAAGTCCTATGGGTGCTGCTGAGAAGAAAATATAGGAGCTCTGTGTGATGCCACTAACACACTAGAAGTCCTATGGGTGCTGCTGAGAAGAAAATATAGGAGCTCTGTTTGCTGCCACTAACACACTAGAAGTCCTATGGGTGCTGCTGAGAAGAAAATATAGGAGCTCTGTTTGCTGCCACTAACACACTAGAAGTCCTATGGGTGCTGCTGAGAAGAAAATATAGGAGCTCTGTTTGCTGCCACTAACACACTAGAAGTCCTATGGGTGCTGCTGAGAAGAAAATATAGGAGCTCTGTTTGCTGCCACTAACACACTAGAAGTCCTATGGGTGCTGCTGAGAAGAAAATATAGGAGCTCTGTGTGATGCCACTAACACACTAGAAGTCCTATGGGTGCTGCTGAGAAGAAAATATAGGAGCTCTGTTTGCTGCCACTAACACACTAGAAGTCCTATGGGTGCTGTTGGGGTGCAATGCTGTGCTAACAGCACTGCGGTTGGTACTACTGCAATACTGTACTAACAGTAAGCACGCACCAGACTAATCCCCAGCAGCAGCTAATAACACACTAACTGTGCAATCAGCAGCAATGAACGATCAATGACTTAGGTAGCAATGGTTTAGCAAAGAAATAGCCAATGGTTTAGCAAAGAAGAGCAAATCTTTCAGTATCAAGCAAAGACAGAATCAGCAGACTAATCTCTCCTAAAGCCGGAACTCATGTGACCGGGGCCGATGGCGTGGCGGCCTTTTAAATGGTGGGGCGTGTACTAAAGCCCCTGAGCTGTAATTGGCTACAGCCGTCCTGCCTGTAGCCAATTATTGCTCTCCGAGTTTCGGGCGCTGTGATTGGCCAAGCATGCGGGGTCACAGTGCATGCTTGGCCAATCATCAGCCAGCAATGCACTGCGCCGGCCGCGCCGGCCGCAATGCATTGCGGGGCCGCTCGCATCACACGAATGTGATGCGAACGGCCCAAATAGTTCTGGGCTCGACGAGCGAGCGAACGCCCGATGCTCGATTCGAACATGGGTTTGAATCGAGCACCGGGCCCATCCCTAGTGGTATCGCACACATACACCAGGCCCTGTACCATGTGGTCGGCCAGTGCAATGCAATCCGGAGGAAGATTATGCTCCTGCACAGTCTGGTGCAAAATCTTAGCCCACGCCGTGAGTGTCAGACACCATGGTCGCTGCTACAATGGGACGTAGCGCGGATCCCAGCATGGTGAACATGGCTCTGCTCACCACTTCCGACGACCTATCGGTAGGGTCCTTTAAAGGCAGGAGTCCCCTCAATCGGGAGAGTCATGGCATTATTCAACCGGGCGACCGGGGGGTCCGACAACCGGAGGGGAGGCCCATATATTATATTTTTTTTTAAATTGGGGACTCCTCAAGGGGTACCTAACCGCCATACCCTGTGAGACTGCAAAGGTCTTCTGCGGTTTTTCCCAAACCTGGTCTAGGAATCAAAGGTGTGTGTGTGTGTGTGTGTGTGTGTGTGTGTGTGTAAAAAACATTGGCTTTAAATTAACCAAAGGAGATTACCTCCACTAGAGGTTCTTCAGCTGCCGCCTCCAGCTTGAGAGTGTCCCTCACAGTAACCATGAGTCCACTAACAAGCATCCTGTCATTTACTGACCCAGGTAAGGAGCCTTCCTTACAAGGAATTGGCAAAAAAATCCAAAAAAAGAATAGAGCTAGTGTCCTGTGCTGCCGCAATGCCCATATCTGAATCGGAGCACATCCCCCCCCCCCAGGAGATTATGGGGGGAGAGGGCGCCGCTCAGCCCTATGTGCTCGCATGCCGCTCCCCTCCTGCAACAATGATTCCAGGAATGCCAACAAAGTGACCATAGGGACCGCAGGTGCAGTAGCCCTGCCTGTCGCCTCTGACATGTGAGGGGAAGCAGGTGAGACTGACTCCATAGCAAACAGCACCCTCTGTGACTTTTATCACGAGAGAAGAAAAGTCCACCCACCTGCTGCACTGACTGTGGGGAGCTACCCAGGGGACTCGCCAACCCAGCGCAGGACCGCTCAGCACCGCTGCCTGTCATTCCGTCCATCCACGGTGTGTGAACAGTGAAGGAAACTGTGAGGAGATTTACTGCGCGCCGTCCGAGTCAGCCTAGAGGCCAAAATAGCAAAAAAGAGCGCGTGGCTACAACAAAATGGCCTCCGCAATAATGCGCCATAGAGAATCCACTGCAAAATGGCCACCATGCGGTTTTCAATAGTGAAGAAGAAAAAAAACACAGTAAACCTGGCGCCCGACGGCACGAATACCGACAATAGGCCCAGGCAGGCTTATTAGGCATCCCCACACAGAATACAGGCCCCTGACACCACAGACCCCCACCGGGACAGCGCGACCCCCAGGCACCCCACCAGTCAGCGCAATGCACAGAGTAAGGTGAAAGTGATAAAAAAAAAGGGGGGGACAGGAAAACCCCTCACCATAGGAACACAGCTTGTACTCACCTGCTGAGGCAGGAGAAACAGTACTTACCCGTCCAGCGAGGACCCACTGGTGTGTTCCTGGCAAACATATCACAGTGCAGTACTGAGTAGCTGTCGGCCAGTCCACTGTGAAAGATCCAGCATAACTGTTCAGTCATATGTTGACCCTGGAGCATAAAAGCTCACCGGCCACCCCTGGAGCCGTAGGGTATGTCGTGAACTGATCTCACGCTGATCGAGGATCAGCACGCTCGCTGGTTGGACTGGGAAGACTACGAGGATAGCGAACTACCCAACCTGTTGCCCAGCCGACTGTTGATAGAAGATCTCAAAAATAAAATAATAAAAGTTCAAGAGAACAAAACATTTCTTCAAGAGATTGGCTCTGAAGAGAGCCACGTTCTCTCCTCTGCTAGGCAGAAAAAAACTGAGGCAGCTAGCTGAAGGTAGGAGGGTTATGTCCGGAGGAACCGCCACGCTTTTCTTTTTTTTTTTTTTTTTTTTCGCGGGATTCCCCCCTCCCAAGATTCTCAGCACACAAGTCGCATCCTATTGATCCGACTTCTGGTGCGACCTCTATGCAAATCAATGGGCTCCCATAGGGAACCATTGATTTTGAAAAGAGACAAATGCCGGATGAGGCTTAACACAGGGTTAAGCATCGTTAAATCGCGTTTAACAACTTTTGCCGGCGTCTGACGTTTTTACAGCTCTAGCGCTGGAGCCTTAGGACGCACTGGTCCTGTTGATGATTTTTATTTTTTTTGCAGCTTAAAAACACTATGGGCATGAGGCCATAGGCTAACACGGAGAGGCGTTTTTAAGCTGCATAAAACGCTCATTAAAGGGGCTGTAAAAACGTCCGTGGGCATGAGGCCTTAGGATTAGAATTAAAAAAACGCATATACTAAGTTGTATATCTTGTTCTAACAGAGGGGCTGCCAGTAACTGAGAACACGGATTTAACAACCTCTACAGAGTAATGTGGGTAGGCTAGAAAAAAAATTAATTCAATGTGGAAATTATTTTATTACGTTTTTTTTTTTTTGACCAGATATACCTTAAAGTAAAACACTAAATCTGTGCATTTTGTCATGGAAACTAAAGTCTTAATTATATGTCCTGCTACTGTGCATCAATCGCCCTGCTATCTTTCTGAGTAGTAAAGAAATTGGAGGGTTTTCTATGGGCCACATAAATAATAAAGGGCGAGTACACAGCTGGATATCTGTGGACCAGACATGTAGATAAGTGCTGTTGATGAACACCAAAGCCTCAACCCAATCCTTAGATTAAGCTCATGTAGAACTGGGCTTCTATATTAACTGAGTCAGGTACTGCTGTCAAAATGAAACTCCTGGCAAATAATTATAAAAAACGCATTTCAATGTTATTTTATACATATCGAAAAAAATATGTATATTTACATAGAACTAATTCTTGAATGTGCCTTGCGAACAGCTTCCTGTAATCTCCTACACAGTAGCACTTTCAACAAATCAAGTTTTACTGCTCACCACAATGCTTATCGGCTTAAAACAAAGAACACGCTATCAGTTTTTTTTTTTTTTTCTTAAACCCAGCAGGCTGAATGGGGGAAAAAAGAGGCTCGAGAGGAGCCGCTGTACTAACCAATGTTAGTACAGTGATTCCTCCAACTGTGTACGGGGCTTAAAGTTGGCAACATAAAACAATGCAAGCAGGAAGGAGGGTGGGAATTTATATGAGGCATGCATCCAAGGAGATAACACGATAAAAATGAGTATGACAGGTACCTAATATAATAGAACTAAGAACGTTGCATGAAAGCATGGCATAACAACAATTGGCAATCAATAGTTTAATTGTATATAAAATATAACAATGATAACATATAATAACAATTGGTTAATACTGTAAACATTATAAAGGACCACGAGGTAGCTGGTGCCGGATGGCGAGTAGCTTGCGCTGCTCAGTTGTTTGGCGCCGTCTCTTCCTATTGGCTGGAAGGTAATAGTACAACGCTACATATAGGCCAGTAAAAACTGGACTGTAACTCAAATGTGACCATAAATGGAAACACACAAAAAAGTGAGAAGGGGCAGGCTGAACACCCTACCCAATATATATATATATATATATATATATATATATATATATATATATATATATATATATATATATATATATATATATATATATATATATAATGTCCACAATAATAAACAAAAAAATTTTTTTTTCAGAGTGTCCAAAACAGTGGGTAAATAACAAGGAATGGATGTAAAACTTCTGGCACAATTCTTCACGTGGATGGTGACATTCATGTGTGCCTACCAGAAACGTTTGACCCGAATGTCATACGACAGCGGATCAATCGAGCTTGAGAGTATCTCCAACGGCTGCTCCACAGGAACGTCCCCTATTGGCTGCTAGCCTGTTGTTGGTGGACACCCACGACCACATTGGAGTATTTATACTCCCAGTCCATTCATACCCCCCTTTTGGCTGTCACCCCTGTGGTCATTGTGCACCATTGGACCCCTATTGTTAACACTGCTTTCTAGGTAATCTTCTTGGCCCTCCTTAACCCTTTTGCCTCTAAAATAATTTTATTTCAATTGTATTGTGTCCCAATTTCCCCTCTGCTTTTGGTTTAACACCTTAGCGTTGGTTTGGTTTGTACTCCCATTCACTATTTATTTTGCCATCACAATGGGGCATACTCTGTCATCCCAACTACTCTGCACCCATCCTACACTTTGTTTTACTTCTCTACCACTGACCGGTCCCTGCACTAATATATTCCCCTTTATCTGTCACTCGTATATTTCCACACTATATTTTATATTTTACTATATACCCCCTTTTTTTTATTTATTTTTTATACATGGTTACATTTATGTCGATTATACTAATTTTCAAATCTATGGGGGCTCATCCCCGGGGACTATTGTCTCTCAATGGATTTCCATCAGGGCTAGTCCACCTCCGCTCCCGGGGGCTGATGTTCTTCTGGTCGGCTTACGCCCAGATTCGTAGGCATATCTGTAAGTAGTTCCCGGGAAATCGTTTTTTCCCCTCCCTATAGAAAGACCTACCAAACAATTTTTCCTTTTAATTTAAAAAAATATATATGTTTTAATATTTATAGACTTCTACCTCATACCTGCTTCTGAAGAAAACAAACGCGTCGAGCCAATAGATGCCCCCTCACTTATATATTGCATTATTGCCATCAACTACCTTGTATACCAATTGGATTGTACTAACCAATCCGGGTTAATTATTTATTATGGAGACACGCTTCAATGAATTTGGTCCTTTTATAATGTTTACAGTATGAACTAATTATGTTATTATATTATGTTATTATTTTATATACAATTAAACTATTGATTGCCAATTGTTAGGCAATGCTTTCATGCAATGTTCTTAGTTCTATTATATTAGGTACCTGCTATACTCATTTTTATTGTGTTATCTCCTTGGATGCATGCCTCATCTATAAAGTCCCACCCTCCTTCCTTCTTGCTCAAGTATCAGGGATGGAGGCGCTTGTCCCTGAGCCTCATATAAAGTCACAACCTTTTTGGTTTTCTCTTTATCAACTGTGAGGGGGTTAGCTCGGCAGCGGGTGTGTGTGATCCCCTGGATGGGCTCCCCACACAAAAACAGGCCCAGCAGACGGAGGTTGTGGTTTTCAAGATCAAAAAGGTGCGGTTTATTTCTCTATTTACAGTGACAAAAAACACAGCAAAGCAAAAAGAAACATAAACAAAATAAACCCTGGTCAGCTTGACCTCTGACTAAACATGCAGGTTTCCTAACTAACAACTGGGATCAGCCTGGTGCTGTCCTAGTCCCTAAGTCCCTGGTTTAGTAAATGTCCAAACAAATAGCCACACAGGCTTTGTCTCACCGCACAGGGGTTCACTCTCCCTAGACAGTCCACACAGGTCTGGTTCCAGGCATGAGCAAACACCTAATGAAGCTGGGAGTTTTTATAGAGGCCTTAAACGAGCTGACAAGCTTCAGCTGGTCTCATCAACTCCCTGCCTGCACGACGCCCAGCACTCTCCCTAGAGGTATGAATCATCCATGAGCCCACTAGCCTCAGCTGGGCTTCATCAACTCTCTCCCTAGTTGTATAAGTCGGCATAAAGCCTGAATCTGGGAGAAATATACCTACCCCCCTGGATGCAACAAGGTGACTTTACCTTCCTGCTGTCACACAACATAGAACAATGTTTGTACAACCTCCTTTGTAGTTATCAGGGACTTTATAGTTTGTAGGCCTGACTGAATAATATAAATTGAATGGTTTGTTTACGCAGACCCATATGTTACATAGTTGTTGGTAAATCAAAATTATATTAAATAGGGATTGAACAATTCATATTGTAACATATGTGGACAAGCTAACACTGAACATACTTACCAGTGGAGCAGTGAGATGGCCAATGGGCTGCTGCTTTATTGTTTGTTTAGCATGGTGGGGCAGGGCAGGTGACTAAAGCTGGTCTAATGGATCAATCAGCTTTTCTGATGAATCGGACAAAATTCAACCTGCGGGTGGTCCTGTTGGCATCCCACCTAGTTGTTTTAAATTGAAGGAGCTAGCCTGAACATTCTTGGCCAAACAGCACTGGAATCAAATTAGATGCAAGTACTGTTCAAGTATTTAGCACCTCCAGGAGCAGCAGTTTACAAATACAATAGCCATCAGCAGACATTCTTCTATTCACGCTGCTCAGCATGGATGTGGAATCAATGGAGCATAACATGCACCCGCCAGTGTGAATAGATCCTAATTTGGAAAGAAAACCTAATCTCTGATGCAATGGGCACTTCTGGTATTGCTAGTCATTTACTCACCTTCAACTTGTTCTGTAATGTTGAAGATGTTTCACCACTTATCCAAGTGGCTTCCTCGGCTTATACCACTTTGATGATTGGTGTGTAGCGGGGTCTCCTTTAAGGACCCGGGACTACGTTACCCAGAACCCCGTTCGGCACCCAGGGTGCATGGAGCCACCGCAGAGACTCATGGGAGGGGCTATATAGGAAGAGGGAGAGGCTGAGCTCGGCCTATTTGGACACCGCGCTGCAATCAACAGGTCTTCCTGTGCGGATCTGCTGCAGTGCAGGGCCTGAAGCCAGGGCCTTGCACAACTTCCAGAGAGCCTTTCACCCCACTGCGGAGCCTGGGTGGCACCTGACTTTATCGAGTTTGGACATCAGTTGGACCGGAGACCTGGCCATTGCAGACTCTGTGTGCGGAGACACAGGTGGAAGTCCCAGACTGGGATCGCGTCCGGAGTGGTGAGCGAGCACCTGCTCATTCTTATAAACAGTACTTTGGCTAGGCCTAGAGACTGCCTTGGCCCTCCAGGTTCTACTTTACTGTCCCGCAGGAGACTAGTGGTGGAACAGTTTTGAGTAGTCTCCTGTGAGGGGTTCATTCCGCCCTCTTCATTTTTCTACCCTTTGGATTACAAATTACTGTTCCTGTTGTGCAACACCAGTCAAGTTGCATGCGAAGAAACTGTTCTTCTAGAGACTGAGTTTAAAATCTGGATCAGGCCTGATCTGCAGTTAGAATTTAAGTTGCTGCTCCATAAGGGCGCATAGATAGAGATAGCAGTACTTGGCGGGTAATCGCCTGTGTTAGATTTTCTGCTGCAGTGTTCTGCAGATATATATGTGTTAACCTTATGCCCTTTTACTCAAAGTAAAGAAACGTTATATTTTATCTCTTGCTATCAGTGTGTTGCCTTTATGCAAAGAGGTTACCCATGCAATACAGATAGATTATGTGCATATACTGTTAGATTGTGATACTAGAGAAATCCCTAGACTAACTGTGCCAGAGTGGTTCGAGTAAATTGCCGGGGGTTGGCGGTGCTGTAGACAGGGCCCGAAACAAAATCCAGCGGCTCTCTTAACTGGGGGTAGCGCTACAGGTGAAATGTCTTACAAGTACAGAACTAATCCAGTTGAATGTGACTAACTACTAACCGCAATATCATCACCTGGACACATGAGAACATTCACACACAACTTCCTCTATGATAACGAATAGCCTAGCCTAGGGGAAACAAAGCAGTGGTGGCCATGTTTCTTCTGGTCAATTGGCCAACAATCCCTACTGCCAGCCAGGAATTATTTGTAAGTGTATGCTACCATTTGACTTTTAAACAATAAAATACAGAATTCCGCTATGTAGTTCCCCCTGGTTTTTCTTCTCATCTTATTTCCCCACTTGAGATGCAGATCCACTGCAGATGAGTAGTGATGGTGTAACGGCCCAAAAAAATAAAAAAAACTTGATAGACCTGCCTGAGTGTAGGCTCAGAGGGTCCACAACAGCGGATGAGTGCATACCCTGTGCAGGGGGGGGGGGGCACAAGTGGCGAATGCATGGAGCACTTTTTGATGAAGATTATAGAAAGCAAGTCACTACAGCACCAATCACTTAGTGAGTATGGGCTTTTGCATTTGGACTTTTTTTTTTTTCTCTTTATCTAGAAGGACTCGCATTATATGTGCCTTTTTGTATTGGTATTAAGGATCAGAGTCATTTTACTGTATTGCATTTTTGCACAAGTTTTTTGTATTGGTATTAAGTATCACAGGCACTTTACATTGCAATTTTGCACAAGTTTCATGCACACAGTGAGGGTAGCACAGCTTTCCATTTATTTTACGACTTCCCCGTGTTTCAGAATCCTTTCATGGTAACAGAACATTTTCACATGGGTCAGTACTTATGATGTTTTAAAGTAATTCATTAAAAACGCTAGAATAGCAAATAGGCAGTTTTACAAAGACAAGCCTATATTCATGCGGTTTGGTGTCCTGTGGTTGCAGTGGTTAGTTTTTTAGGCACCATTGCATGTGTAGCTGTGACTCATACACACACACACATACTCGCACATTGCAGGAAGTGGGTCACTGTATGTGTATTAGGCATTGACACATTCATCTCCAGACTAAATAATATCAATGATGACTGCATGCTTAGATTACATTTATAGAGGGAGGGATATACAGCCATTGGAAATAGGTCAAACCTTTTAGATCGCACTGTATACGGACATGTGTTCTTCCTTAAAGCTAAAGCGATGCAGTCCAGAAACCAATCTGATGAAATGCCACAATGCAGTAATCCGCTTTTGGTCACTAAACCTTCAACATGTCTGTATTTGTGCACCCTAACAGGCAGGGAATCTCACAAGAGGTGATGAGTCAAAATAATTCCTGAATGTGCACAGGAATGCGTTGGATTGAACAGGGAGACGAAGTAACATTTTTTTTTTTTTTTCATCAAGTAACCTTTCTGCATTCCAGCAGATCAGCCAGTTCCAACTGCCTGTGTTTATGTATGCAGCAGTGAAAGCTGCACTTCATACTGGGGGGCCCAGTTGACAGGGATTATGCTGCTGTGTTAAACGTGTGCGTGTGTGTGTGTGTGTGTGTGTGTGTGTGTGTAAAAGCCAATTAATCTTAAGACATTTTTGTCATATTTAACATAATATCTCCCAGTGATGTTATACAGAATTTTGTATTTTGATTACAAAGCAGTAATCATTCCCGGATAGCAATGCACATTGGTTCATGGAATATCCCACCCTGGCCTACTATATTGAAGTCTTTTTCTGCATCCCTGGACTTTACATATATTTCATACTGCACAACTCCTTCAGCACATACCAGCCTAACACTTAGCATTGCCTATGGCATAACGCCTAATAGACATAAGCACCACATCTTGATGTCATATAGCACAGTGGTCTCCAATATGCGGCCCTTTGCCTTTATCCTGCCCTTGGGGCACTATTCTATTCTGACACCAACAATGTAGCATAATTTCTGTCACTGACACCAACAATCGGGCACTCTTTATTTCTCCCACTGATGCCATCAAAAGGGCAAGACCCCTACCACTGACACCAAAGGTGGGGCACAATTCCTTCCATTGACATCAACAACGGGGCACTATTCTTTCCAGTGACACCAAAGATAGGGCATTGTTTAATGCCACTTGACACCGCAACATTTTCCACTCCCACTGGCCTAATCCTTTCCCCCTAAAGTCTGAGGGACAATAAACTGGTCCTTTGTTTAAAAAGTTTGGAGACCCCTGATATAGCATAAAAAAGAAGAAGAAACCATGGATTTTACTGGTTCCAGGGAAACTACAACCACTTTATAAAATACAAAAAGCTTTATTGCATCTGCAGCGGGTGTTTGCTTTAAGGCCCAGAGACTACCATACCCAGGATGCATTTTCCCACGCAAGGACTGCTGGGGCGGGGTATTTAACCAGGGGGCGGGGCGGAGAACTTTCTCTTTTGGACACCGCCCAGCAAGTGGAACTCTGTGCTGAGAATACAGGGCCTGAAGCCTAGGCCTGTATTATTCCAAAGAGCCTTCCGTACCGACTGAGGAGCCTGAGGGACGTCTCATCCTGCTGCTGTTCTGCTACTACCAGGAGGACCGAAGACCCGGGTGTCGTGGAATCTGTGTACCAAGACACAGCAACGGAAGATACGGACACTGACTGTCTCGGTTGGGTGAGAGAGCACTTGCTCTTGAGAATACAGGATCTCTAGACCCAGTAACTGTTGTTCGGAACTAACGTTAGTGCTTGCAGTTGCACACCGGAGGGGACAGTGCATTGAATAACGCTAGTAGATTTGTTCTGGGTCACCAAGTTATCACATTCCTTTTATTCTTGTGGATTACAAATTGTTCCGGAAAGTGCACCACCGTTTGCTAGCGAAGATCTTTCTCTGCAGAACTTTCACATAGTACAGTCAGGCCTGACTTAGTAGTAGTAGTGACATTGCTGGGCGCCATCTTGCCCACGAGGGAGAAGAGCTGCAGCGGGGTCCGTTAGTTTCTTGTTATCGAATTGTATATCTGTCTGTGTGCTAAAACACTCTTTCATTGCAGGGCTCTGCATATGTCTATGTATACTGTTTACCTGCTTAACCATTATTTTCAGTAAAGTACCAGGGCCAAGTATCAGTTGTTGGTGTCATTTACTGTGCAGGAGAAACGGTTAGTGATAGCTATACTATAGTGTGCCCTTTTTATTGTGGGATTGCGCTGCCAAGAATCGCAGGTTACACAATCCCATCATCCCCTACTAACTGTACCAAGGGAGGGTAGAGCCAATTGCCAGTGGTTGACAGTGAGTGCTTCAGGGCCCGGAACAAATCAAACCAGCGACCCTCTTAGCTGGGGGTATCGCTACACATCGTTTAAAATTATACACACAAGATAAAATACCATGGGGTAACATATCCCTTATGTGAGGTTGCATTTCTCATTATTGTGGCAAATGATGAAGAATACAACAGAGGAAAGTGAATAGCTCCAAGACTAACAATCCAAAAAATGTCAACAGGTCTTGCAAAAGTGCTTCCCCAGGACCTGTTCCAGATATTCACAAGAGAGTCACATGTCATCTAAGAGTGAAGCCCTGTACACACGGCCGAGATTCTCGTCAGGAAAAAAAGTATTTTTTCCTGACGAGAATCTTGACAAGAAACTTGTCCCAGCCGAGTGTACACACGTACGATTCAAAAGAACCGCCGTTCTTTTGAATGGCGCGAACGCGGTGACGTCATCGACTACGACGAGCGTGCGCTCGTCACATTCGATGCTGTCGCCGCCATCTTGCTACACCCTATGCCTAGGAAGCTACCGCGCATACGTCAGTCATTTCGAGCATGCGCGGGTTTCCACGGCGACAGGTAAGTGTACACGCGCTCGGGTTTCTCGTCGAGAAACAGGCCGACGAGATTCTCGACGAGAAATAAGACCGCAGGTCGTCTTTTTTTTCTCGTCGGGGAATCTGGGCAGTTTTCTTGACGAGAAAACTGAAACCCGCGTACACACAGCCGGTTTTCTCGGCAAGAAAGCTCTCCTGGCAGTTTTCTTCTCGTTTTTTGCCGAGAAAACTGGTCGTGTGTACGCGGCCTGAGAATTGGGGACAACGATCTAGCAGCAGCTGGCAATATCTCGAATTGCGGTCACAACCATATATCTCATCTGGAGCAGTTACTCACCAATGCTGGTCAGTCTATAAGACAGGGGTCTCAAACTGGTGGCCCTCCAGCTGTTGCAGAACTACAATTCCCATGAGGCATTGCAAGGCTAAACGGTTACAAGAATGACTCCCATAGGCAGAGGCATGATGGGACTTGTAGTTCCGCAACAGCTATAAGAGAATGGCATGCATGGAATATACAACCAACACTCCCCAACCCCCAAACCCCATCCACCACCTGACCCAAACCGCCCCGTATAAAGACTCCCTGGCCAATAGGGACTTCCTGATTTGCCGGGAGGAGAATAGGGAAGCATAGCGAATATTCATTCACTTGTGTCGCACAACTGGGTGGGATCAGGGCACAGTGCTCTGAGCCCACCCTGTTTTGAAGCCTCTGGCTCTAATTGCATGCTTCAAAAAACACACCTCCGCCATTGAAATCCATGCGTCCGGCGCTCTGTATGTAGATCAGGAGGCCGGACGCATGAATGAGGGGCGGTGCCCCTGCCCGCCTTATGGAGTGGCCGCCACTGAACCAATGTCAATTGTAAGTTACTGAGTTTTTATTGCTAAAAATCCTTAAGTAAAGATACTTTTGGGTTCACTACAGCTTGTGTCCGTTTACTGTTGCGTTCACAATAACATATTTGCCAGGTGTGCCAGAGGGGTTAAGACTGTTCTTGGGGTTGGGAAGCAGAGCGCAGAACCTATTGTACTCAAGTGGCTCCTTCGGGGTGGCACTACACATACTATTAGACAACTAATGTGTGTTTGTATCCCAAAAAATCTAAATCTAACTTCAGCGTTAAGAGGTATGTGTTTTTTTTTTTTTTCAGATTCATACTTGCCTAGGTGGATGCAGCATCGGTCCCCCGGCGCCTCCAACACTGAGAACCGATCAATCGAACACCGCTGATCGCTCTGCTCTGCCCCCTCCTCGCTCACTGGAGCGCTGTGCTGTGGATGGGGTGGAGCGGCCAGCTCAGCCTCTCAGCGGCTCACTGAGAGGCTTCACCTGGGATGCCGGTCTAAGGATCTGGCCAGATCCTGACTCCATGAAGACGCAGAGCCTGGACGACTCAGTGATGTTGGCAGAGAGCGGACTTTAGCCCGCTCTCTGCTGAAAACGGGTCACAGGAGTGCAAAATGAACTGCACTCTTGTGATTCATAGAAGTACAACCAAACAAGCTTTGGCTGTACTTCTCTTTTTAACTATTCTTTACTATATACAAACTAAGAAAAAAAACTTCTGGCTATAGATACAATATGATGCCTTTTTTAAATTATCCTCAGAAAAAGGGCAGCTTCCCGTTTTAAGCCTGAGGCCTCGTACACACGGCCGAGATTCTCGTTGAAAAAAACATGTCGTTTTTTTTCGACGAGATTCTTGGACAAGAAACTTGTCCCGGCCGAGTGTACACACGCTCGTTTCAAAGAACCCGCAGTTCTTTGAAAGGAGTGTACGCGGTGACGTCATCGACTACGTCGAGCATGCGCTCGTCACATTCGATGCCGTCGCCGCCATCTTGGTCTACCCTACGTATGCCTAGGAAGCTACCGCGCATGCGTCGAATTCATTTCGAACATGTGCGGGCTTCCGGGAGGACAGGTAAGTGTACACACACTCACTTTTCTCGTCGAGAAACATGCCGAGGAGAATCTCGACGAGAAAATAGATAGCAGGTTCTCTATTTTCTCGTCGAGGTTTCTTGTCGGTTTTCTCGACGAGAAACCCGATAGCAGCGTACACACGACCGATTTACTCGGCAAGACCTCTCTGCCAGGAAGTTTCTTGCTGGTTCTTGCCGAGAAAATCGGTCGTGTGTACGAGGCCTCAGTCTTCCTTTCCTGGGGCGAGTTATTCTAGTTTTTCTATCTCTGGTACCAATGAGTGACATACTTTACAGGATACTCATAGCATGAATAATTTTCAGTCTGACAAACACTATTTGCATATTGTTATTCCTCTACACCCGTAAATAATGAGGGACAGTTCTAGACTGGCAAGTTTTGTATGATGATGCTCTCCCATATTCCATTTTTTAGGTCTGTAATTAGCAGCACTGGGACAAGGTCCTTAAGAACCCACTGTGCTCACCTCATCTATGAGCATTTAGCAGCACAGAAGCTTGCCCTTTCCCTTTTTACACCCCCTCTCCTTGTGAAGCATCCAATTCGGTTGCCTCTTCTGCTTTAAAGAAAAGCCCGGAGCAAAAAATGAGAGAAAATAAATGAGCGGAGGGCTGGCATGACTAGGGAAACAGGGTACAGGATGTTAGAAGTATTAGGATTGGGTAGGAAGTTTAGTGGGAGGGGGAGTAAGTAAGAAAAGGAGTTGTCCCCTCCCCCAGGTCACCACAGTGTGAAGGAAAGTTCAGGGAGACAGAGCTATGGCAGATGGGGAGCTGTTTTGGGCCTAGCTGCGGTCGGTAGCGGCACCAGGGAGCGCAGGTTGGCTACAGGAGACCCTGGGGCCAATGCTTGCTTGAAGGGTGGTGGGGGCAGGTAAAGGGGGGGAGGGAGTCCACGCGAGCTTGAAGGTTACTGCCTTCAGAGCGCTTCTTACCCGACTATCCCCTAGAGCCCAGCGCCAGCCAATTAGTCTCCCCATGGCCCCATTCAGGCCCCCCCGCTAAGCGTTCACATTGCTCACAAGGGGGGGTCCCGGGAATCATCCCCCTCATAGTCAGGGCCCGGCGGGCGGCCGCACCGGCGGTTCGGGGTGGCCAGGCAGCTCGCTCGACACATGGACCAGAAGAGTGCGGGCCTCACCCCTGATGGGACGGTAGCGGGGGGTGGAGCCTCAGCGGGGGAGATCGTCGGTCGCGGTCACTGTGCCCTCTGCAGCCTCGGCCAGGTGACCCCCAGGTGATGATGGATCGCCAGGGGAGGGTGTCAACGCGCCTGATGTCTCTCGGCAGGGCGGGGGGGGGGGGAAAGTCCCCGTCCCCCCCGGCCCGCGAAAAGCGACAGAGAAGTCCATGGGCGGGTCTGGAGCTCAGTGGCGGGGCCGGAGGGCTGCCAGATCCTCAGCATCCAGAGACGCTGCTCCTGGAGGGCTTTCATCAGATGTGGGCTAGCCGGCTGTCCTATGGTCGCAGGGCGAGCTGACGGCTTCGGAGGACGATCGGTTTCCCCTGAGACGATCGGCAGCGATGGAGGCGAGACGGTCGGCTGGTGGGAATTTTTCCTAGGCAGCCCGGTAAGTAAAAAAAAAAAAAAAAAAATTTTCGTTGCCATATAGGGGATAGTATAGTGGGTCCGTGGGGGGTGGTCCTACTGCAGGTGCTGGGGAGACATTGGTAGCGGGGGGGGCTACTGCAGGTGCTGGGGAGGCATCGGTAACGGGGGGGCTCGCAGGGTGATTCTCCCCGGGTGGACACAATGGATGGGGCTGCACTTGGGGGGGAGCTTCAGGCTCGCAGGGTTTTTTATTGGTGGGGCTCAAAGATTTTGGTTGGCGGATTTGAGAAGGTGGTCGGGCCGTGTGGTCCCGCTTGCAGGGAGGGATAGTATATCCTCATCACCCGTAGCGGTGCCGGCTGTGTGGGAATCTGCGCATGACAGCTGATAGTGGGGTGCAAGTGGAGCAGAGGGTTTTGAAGTTCGTGGTAGCAGGGGACGCCGCTGGAAAACGGGATGTCATACGTTTGGCTGATTTAGCCACAGGTACAGTTGGTTTTAGGGTCCGCTGGGTGCTCACTTAAAGCCTGAGGTCCGGGATAAGATCTAAAAGGGTGAGTACGTAGAGATGTTGTTCACTCCTGCTGTTAAAAAAAAAAAAAAAAAAAAAAAATTAAAATTTGGGGTTACGCCAGGGTATTCCAACAATGGGAGGTGGTGAGAAGGGGAGGTATTGGTTGATTACATGTACTATCGGAAATAAGTTGCAAGCATTGGGGGGGAAGAACCCCGAACCCTGTCGGAGCTCTTTTGTTACCCAAATTCGGTAGGGGATGCTTACAGGGTTCACGGAGGTGCGGTTTGGATGCGGTCTAGGAGCAGTTTGGCGTAGGAGGGGATACATCCGGCACTACGGTGGGATCACAACGACATCAGGCTGGGAATGCGCCTTGTGACATCTGCTAGGCCCCAAGGGCAGTTGTTTCCTGGTAGGGGCGGGTGTTACTCCACCCAACCCACCCCCCCCCACAGTATAACAGTCCGGCTGGAGTAAGTAGGCCTGTTAGCGGTGCACGGGTAAATTCGGTGGAGTGTGTCGGTACAAGCACTAAGGTTCTGGGTTTGGGGGGGGGGGGATCACACCCTGTCGGTATGCTTCAAACACGGGAGAGGAAGGACGCCGGTGATGGGGGAACGGCGGCGGCCGTTTCTTGGTAGGTATACGGATGGTACAGCAGCGTAGCTGTTAGACTAAGGTTTTTTCTTTTCAGTGGGGTTTCACATGCCGTGTGATTTATGTTCGGCCATGCTGCGTCCCAATGTAGTTTCTGAGAAACTGCCCAGGGAAAGTAGCATTGGGACGCATAGGCGGCTCTTTCCCTTCCCAATCTTTAGTTGATTTGGGGGTTCCCCTTTGGGGTGTAGTGCCAAAGTAGGAGCTCAACAAATTTGGGCTGATGCACCACCTTTCTTCCCAAAAGGGGGGTTGGTCAACAATGCCATTGACATGGGAGGACACACAGTGAGTTACGCTTCCTTGGATGCGGCACTGTATTGGGCTCGTCGGATTGGTCAGGGCCGCCCGGACAGCTTCCGGTTGTGGGGTTGGTGGGGTACTGTTTTTTTCTTTATGTCGATATGGGTCTGCCGATTGGTTGCTCTGTCTCCAGGGCACTGTTTAGCAGTTCAACTCATTGGGGGAAGGTGTGATGAGGGATGTGTCGGGAGTATCGCCCATCAGCCATTATTTGGACGATTTTCTGTGCGTAGGCCTGGCGTCGCCAACTATCTTCGGGGTGCTCCTGTCTACATTGGAGCACGTCGCAAGGATCAGATCGCCTAAGCATTTTGTGCGTTGGGTGGACTCACAGGGAGGATTTGCGGGTGTGCCTCATTACTGGACGGGTTTCCCAGGAGGGGACTGGGGGGTTTGGTGCGGTTAAGAACTTTGAGTGGGGGTGGTACACAGTGTCGGGTGGCTCGACAGGTTTGGGGGCATTCTTTCAAGGCGGGTGTAGTGGGCCTTCGGTCTTGGATTGACAGGGGTTTTCACACAAGATCTGGTGCTGCTGGAGTCATTTCCAGTGGTATGGTGGGGCGCCTCATTAAGGGAGATGAAGGTTTGGTTCCACGGGTATAACCTGGGTATGGTACGAGTGATCAAGAGTCGCTGTGTCGTCTCCCCCGGTCATTTCAGCTGTTGCCACACTCGGTGTGGTTATGCCTGCAAGTGCATGTGTCGTTTACTTGGTGCATCTAACGCCAGTGGAGAACGTCATAGCTGGAGCGTTTCCTCGCTTTTCAGTGGGGATAGTTTCCGGGTGGTGGAGCTGGTGGCGGGGTAACGTGGGGTGTCCCGTCCTGTCTGGAGGTGTGAGATTCCATCGGAGTCGTCCGCTTCTCAGAAGGCTAGGCAGGAGTGGCAGGTGGTAGTTCACATGAGTGAAGTGGATTCGGTGGGGCGAGGGAGTTAGACTGTTGATGTTATACTTTATTTCTAGAAATAGGACCAATGGGGTGGCCGGGCTCGCGTTAAAAAAAAAAAAAAAAAAACTAGCGGGTTTGACGTTTCTGGTCAAAGGCTGGGTTGCCCGGAATTTACGGAAGAATTTTGGGTGTCTCCTGGTTATATCATAAAAAATAAAAATAAAAAAAATAATAAAAATAAAAAAAAAATGTTTGGACAGCTGCAGGGTTTGGGCAGCAGCATATGAGGTTTCCCTAGTTAGAGGGAGTTGTTTTCGTTGGCAAGTTTATTCTCGTTTTCCAAAAAAAAAAAAAAAAAAAGGAATAATAATAATAAATAAATTTGGGGCCTTTTGGTTTGGGGAGCTGGTCAGCCTTTCCAAGTCCGTCAAAGGGGGAATGTGGGTTTATGAGATTAGGTGCAAGAAGGAGGGGGTGTCGTTGGTGTTACTGATATACAAGATGGAGCAGGTAGGCAGGGGTCAGTTGGTGCGCGCTTGGCTCCGCCTGGCTAGCAGTGGTGTCCGGAGGGGGCCGTGACGGGGGTTTTTATTTGGGAGGTGCGTCCCGGGGCAGTCGGGTCCTTCTTAATGCACACGGACGGGTCCCCCTTTGTTGTTCAGGTTTCACAGGGTTTCAGTTTCCAGGAAGTGCTGCCGGGTTGGGGCTTGGATGAGAGGGCATGTTCTTCTCGTTTCTTTCAGGGTTGGGGCTGCGACCGAGGCGGCTAAGGTGGGATGGATGCTGAGGCGGATAAGCGCTTTGGTAGGTGGGAGTCTTGTAGATTTGTGCTATACATTCGCCCCCATCAGCTGGTGGGATTCGAATAGTGGTGGGCTGGGTGGAGAGAGTGTATGGGGCTGTGATGATTTTGGGCTTGCTGAGGTCTTGGTGGCTTGTTTCTTTCTCTTCTTGCAGGTTCGGTACAGGCCCTGGCCTGGATACTGGGCCATTCGATAGTGTTTAAAAATACATAAAAAAATAAAATAAAAAAAAGGGGTAATGAGGGGCGGATGTGGGGCCAGAGGGTCAGCAGGTGGGGTTTCCAAGCCAGGAGGTTTGTGCTAGATGGCTGGGAGTTCCGGGAATGCTATGGAGTGGAGGGGCTCCAGAGGTACAGCTTTGCACGTCTGTATAGGCCGCCTGACGTTTTGGTCCTGCACGTAGGTGGTAATGATTTAGGGGTAAGGTCGATGGCATTCCCGGACATGGTCATTGGGTGGTTGGACATTGTCACTCGGACCGCATGGAATGGGGCTTGGTCTTTAGAGGGTATCTACAGGGCCCGTACGAAGCTTAATTGGGAAGTGAGTAGATTTGTAGTGAGGAATGGAGGGTTGGTGGTAAGGCACATGGAGTTGGTGGTGGATGTCTAGAGGTACCTGCGGGGCAATGGTGTGCACCTCACTGCTGTGGGGAGTGACTTATGGGCATTGGGAATGCAATATGGCATACAGTGAGCTCTGGGGTGTGGGGGGCCCCCAAGGGTAAGGTTTTCCCCTTGGGTGCTGTGGCGGGTGTTGGTCTTTGCGGATGAAGGAAGATACCTTGGAAGGAATGAGTTCAGGACCTATCGTTGGTATGGGTCCTGATGGTTGGATTTCAGCTAACGGAGGTTTAGCTAAAATGTGTTGGTAACGGGTGCACTGCGGTCCGTGGTTGTCTCTGAGCCAGCCGGTCGGCGTGAGGCCTATAAGCATATGAGAGGTACCGCAGTGCAATATTTTATCAGATGGTTATGGAGGTTCCCGCAAAAGACCAACGCTAGGATTTTGATATTGTTTTGGAAATATATTTATTTAATAAATAAGGCTGCTACGGCCTTTGTTTTACTCCAATTTCGTTGTGGTCTCGTTAATTTAGGATTATGAGTAAGAAGTTGGAGCAAACAGGGGGTAAGCAGTAAGTACATCTGTTATACATTAGTCAAGCAAAGTTCCACACAGAAATGGAATCTCTGATCGGATTCCTCCCCCCTCCGGTGTCACATTTGGCACCTTTTCAGGGGGGAGCGGATACCTGTCTAGTACAGGTATTTGCTCCCACTTTTGGTGAAAGATCGCCACAGTATCCATCGCGATGTTCGCCATGTCCGGCCCCTCCCCCCCCTTTGCTGTCTTCTGGGAGACACACAGGTCCCAGAAGAAAGCAGGGACCACTCAGAACGCGCATGTGCAGTAGAGAACCAGGCTGTGAAGCGGGAAGGCTTAACTTCCTGATTCCCTTACTGAAGATGCCGGAGCCGAGAAACGGGTCGGCTTCAGGTGAAGACATTGCAGGCGCCCTGGAGAGGTAAGTGTCCTTATTTTAAAAGTCAGCAGCTGCAGTATTTGTAGCTGCTGACTTTCATTTTTATATTTTTAATTTTTTTTAGGAGGAACTCTGCTTTTAAAGTGATATTAAAGTCTTGTTTTAAAAAAAAAAAAAACAAACATGTTATTCTTGCCTGCTCTGCGCAGTGGTCTTGCACTGAGCAGCCCAGATCCTCCTCTACTCGAGTCCCAAGCCGGAACTCCTGGACCCTCCCTCCTGCCAGGTGCCCCCACAGCAAGCAGCTTGCTGTGGGGGCACCCAGGCAGGCGTTGCTTCCGCCCCACCCCCTCTATCTCCTGATTGGTTCACTGGCTGTGAATGACAGAAGCCGGAGCCAATGGCTTCAGCTGCCAAAAGCCAATCAGAAGTGCGAGTCCCCGGAGAGGCAAGGCTCTCGTGGATATCGCTGGATCAAGAGGGGGCTCAGGTAAGTATTAGGGGGGGGGTGGGGGGCTGCTGCACATAGGTTTTTTACCTTCATGCATTGAATGCATGAAGGTAAAAAACCTTGTGCCTTTACAACCACTTTAACCCCAGGTCTGGCGCTAGCCCTTAGTTAAAGGATTCTGAGCTGAAATATGGCTATAGTCCAACTTTTATTATCAGTACCCTGGAATTTACATATTGCACACAGTGTTTATATCTACTTATTTATTACCTAACTGGATGAAAGCACCGTGTATCAAAAAAAAATGCCATGTTTTTTTGTTTTCACCTTTTTTTTATATAATTTCTTCTCTTTCCTCTTTCAGCCACTTTTTATTTAAATGAATGAGTTCCTGCATCAGCGGCACATCAATGCTTTGGACCTGCTTTTTGCAGAACATGCCTGCACAATGTGTCTGGCTTGTTAAGCCAGTTTCTGGAGCTACACGGGGCTATCACTACCTTTGCAGGGATGGTGCGCTGAAGCACCACCTCATCCCTCTGGTTCTTATGCCGCGTACACACGATCGGAATTTCCGACAACAAATGTTCAATGTGAGTGTAGCAGTGCACTGGCATGAGTTCAAAAGATCCACCCATCACCCTGCTGCCTGACATCATGCATCCATCTTGAGACACTAAGCAGTCATTTACGTTGCTTTGCTGCATTTTTATTGCGGGATAAAACTTGGATAGGATAGGGATGATATGAGATGCTCATAGCATTTGGCACATTGGTAAAATAATTTAATTCTGGTAACAAGACACAGAAAATGTTTACAGTCTATTGCTCTGCTTTGCTTCACTGCAGACTATTGCTCCTTTGCTGCACTGTCTCCTGCAGATTATCACTTTAAGGTTCCTGAGTAAATCCTTTGCTGCAAAACGGTTAGTTTCCTGAATTGCTTTCTTTACTATGAGGAGTCACTCTGAATAACTTCCCAACTTGCTGACAGGCACTCAAATGCTGGCACTGAACCAGAGGTGCAGCCACACACCTCCCCCGCCCCCGACAGTCCAGTACTTTTAGTAGCACATGGCGACCGATGGACTACTAACTAGGCCCAGCTAGTCCAATCTTGCAGAAGCTATGTTCCCCGGCCACAGCAATCCGCACTAAATTTAAAGTCTCTTCCGGAACTGCTGCCTTCCCCGGCCACAACAGTCTACACTAACACTTCAATAGTTTCCTCCGGTTCCATTACTTGCTGAAGTGTACACACTGACCTTCTCCATGTTCCCCGGTCCATGGAGGAAACCGCAGTTCAGCCGCACAGTCCAGCAGTAGCAGTTTCTCTAATCCTTCCTTTCTGTCCTGAATTCCTCCTCTGCGGTGTTGGAGAGGAATGGTCTTCCCCGCGACTTCCCACTCAGCACATGGTAGGCCCCAGGCTGGGGACCTACACACAGCAACACTACTGCTCCATCTTCTTTTCCCTAAGAACTCCCCCCAGCAGCATGTGACCTCAGCTTATATAGGAGGCCCGCCCCCTGCCAATACTAGATGGGGGATTGGCAGAACCCCCTCACATGAGCTAACTGACACTCCAGCACGAGACCCAGCCTCTTTCTCCAGAACATTCTGAAGGAAAACAGGGGAGTTGCCCCTGAGCCTGAGCACAAGTGGTCACACCCACTGCTACACTGGACACTCCCAGTCCCAGATCAAAACAAACAGGACTAGCTTAACCACTTGGCGCCCGCGCTATAGACAAAAGACGTCTACAGCATGGTGCCTACCTGCCGGGTGGACGTCCATGGACGTCCTCCTGTTTACTTCCACGATGCGTGCCTCCGCGGGCACACCGGGGAAAAAGCTGTGCCCACTATGTCACGCGGGTGCCGATGCGCGTGCCTGGCGGCCGCGATGTCCGCCAGGTACCCGTGATCGGCAGTCACAGCCAGGGACGTGGATCTCTGTGTGTAAACACAGAGATCCACGTTCTGTCAGGGAGAGGAGACCGATGGTGTGTCCCTTGTACATAGGGACAACCATCGGTCAGTCCCCTCCCCCCACAGTAAGAATCACTCCCAGGAAACACCTTTAACCCCTTGATCGCCCCTAGTGTTAACCCCTTCCCTGCCAGTCACATTTATACAGTAATCGGTGCATATTTATAGCACTGTTCGCTGTATAAATGTGAATGCTCCCAAAATACTGTCAAGTGTTCCGATCTGTCCGCCGCAATATCGCAGTCCTGACAAAAATTGCAGATAACCGCCATTACTAGTAAAAAAATAAAATAAAAAAAAAGTCATCCTATCCCCTATTTTGTAGGCGCTATAACTTTTGCGCAAACCAATCACTATACGCTTATTGCCTAAACTGAGAAAAAAAAAATTTTTAAAAAACAATTGGGATATTTTATTATAGCAAAAAGTAAAAAATATTGTGTGTTTTTTTTTTTTTTTTTTTTGCGCTATAAACAAGACTGAGAATTAAAAAAAAAACAAAAAAACACAATATTTTTAACAATTCTCAGTCTTGTTTATAGCGCAAAAAAATGCAGAGGTGATCAAATACCACCAAAATAAAGCTCTATTTGTGGGGGGAAAAAAAGGACGTCAAGTTTGTTTGGGAGCCACGTCGCACGACCGCGCAATTGTCATTCAAATCGTGACAGTGCTGAAAGCTGAAATTTTGCCTGGGCAGGAAGGGGGTATATGTGCCCAGTAAGCAAGTGGTTCATGCACAGGCCTGCCTAAATTTTCCTGCACCAATACCTGAACATAGAAAAACCCCATTCTAGCACCTTCCAAAATGTAGTGGGTGCTACATGAGCTTTTGGTCGGATATTCCGACCGTGTGTAGGCTCCATCGGACATTTGCGGTCGGAATTTCCGACAACAAATGATTTGAGAGCTGGTTCTCAATTTTTCCGACAACAGAAGTCCTTGTCGGAAATTCTGACCGTGTGTATCCAATTCCGATGCACAAAAATTCTATGCATGCTCGGAATCAATTCGACGCATGCTCAGAATCATTGAACTTCATTTTTCTTGGCTCGTTGTAGTGTTGAACGTCACCGCGTTCTTGGTGATCGGAATTTCCGGCAACATTTGTGTGACCGTGTGTATGCAAGACAAGTTTGAGCAAAAATCCGTCGGGGGGGGGGGAGACACCCCCCACAGTTTTGTTGTCGGAAATTCCGATCGTGTGTACGCGGCAGTAGTACTCTGTGTCTCGTAACAGTTTTCTTTGCAGGCCCTAGGGCTGAATAGAAGCACTACACACATTCTTGCAGAGGCCAATACTACATTGGTTCAGAAGCAATTAACAAACGATCACATCAACAGCTTACCCGGTCACCAATTTGACTGACCACTGTATTGATCACCACCAGTTCTATCCAGAAACCGGCTGCTAATGGGATTTTCCCAAGTATAGGTTGGCCATGAGTGTATGTCAGTTCGATCTGCTTTACTTGCAATGTCCTAGGGCTTTACAGCTGTACTGTCATCAGCCTTTAAAAGGGTAACTCCACTTTCGTGGGAAAAAAAAAAATGGCAAATAAAAAAAGAATAATATTCTGTATACATCTGCAACTCAAGTCACATTGTACTTGAATGTTAATAAAAATTACCTTTCCTTTTCAATCTGCAGCACTGTAATTTTCTGTAAAATGCAATATGGCTACCTGGAGGCATTCTGTACACAGATGGTGTACAGAACGCACCCCAAAAATGAAATTTTCTGCTTGTGTGATTGGCTTACTGATTTTCCCAGAAGTCTGCACTAAGACTCAAGTCAGATTTTTTGGCATCCCCACAACACAAATGTAATTTTTGGTGAGATACTCCCAAGAGAAATCACGTCTAAAGGGATGCAGAACCTACTACTTTTCCCATTAGAGCCCTGCAGGTGCAGCAGCTGATTGGTTCTAAAACCACTGCCATACAGATGAAGGCACCAGCTTAAAGCGGTATAAACCGCATCCTTTTAAAAAAAAAAAAAAAAAAAACCTGCAAGACAATGGCATAATGTGCTAGTATGCATCGCATACTAACACATTATGAAATGCTTACCTTATCACTGCTGACAGGGCTTCCATCTTCACCCGGTCTTCCTTCTGGGTTTGCATGCTCTGGACATCTGATTGTCCAAGCTGTGATGACGTCACTTCCGTGGTAGTCACTGCCGTGGCACAGAGCCCTAAAGGGATGGCACAGGTATGTTGTCCCTTCAGAGCGCATGTGCCAGTGATGTCACCGGCTGCATGCAGTGTGAAGATCTCCTAAACTGTGCAAGTTTAGGAGAAATTCACTGTACCTACAGTTAAGCCTTTATTATAGGTTTACCTGAAGGTACAAGTTTTAACCTCTTCCTGACCGCCGCACGCCGATATACATCAGAATGGCACAGGCAGACAAATGGGCGTACCTGTATGTCCCTTTAAATGTAAACAAGGCATTTCCCTGTTCTGCCTAGTGACAGGAAAGTGATCTACTGCTCCCTGTGATCGGGAGCAGTGTTCACTGTCGTCACTGGTAGCCCATCCCCCCCCCCCCCACTATTAGAATCACTCCCTAGGACACACTTAACCTAAGGTGACCAGATTTTTAAAATGAAATCCGGGGACGTGTTTTTTTTTTTTTTTTTACTAGTAATGGCGGCAATCAGTGACACTCTGCCGTTGCCGCCACCGCCCGCCTCACAGCCTCTCAAGTCTCACTCCTCTGGGCCCCAGCTACCACTGGGTGGGGAGCGGAGGAAAATCACTCTGCTAGGGAAGGCAAGGAGATGAGCAGGCAGGTGGCTGGCTGGGACTTGAGCCAAGGCAGAAGAACACGCGAGCGGAGCTGAATGGGCATGCACCCGAAACTGAAGACTTATTCCCTCCGGTCCGACCAGCACATGATCATCAGAAAGGGGCACAGATAGTGGAAAAAAATACACCCCCCTAAGCTAGTAGGAGTGGCGGAGCGGGGGGGGGGTGTATTTCTGAATTTTTACTTTTAATTCTGCACTGACTGTCTTTGAAATTGCCCCAGCCCCTGTTGAAATCCAATCCGGGGACAGACTTAGTCCGGGGACAATGTCCTCAATCCGGGGACTGTCCCCGGAAACCGGGGATGTCTGGTCACCCTAACTTAACCCCTTCAGCGCCCCCTAGTGTTTAACCCCTTCCCTGCCAGTGTCATTTACACAGTAATCGGTGCATTTTTATAGCACTGATTGCTGTATAAATGACAATGGTCCCAAAAATGTGTAAAGTGTCCGATGTGTCCACCATAAATTCGCAGTCAAGATAAAAATTGCAGATCGCTGGCATTACTAGTAAAAAAAAAAATAATAATAAAAATGCCATAAAACTACCCCCTATTTTGTAGACCCTATTACTTTTGCGCAAACCAATCAATATACGCTTATTGTGATTTATTTATTTATTTATTTTTTCCAAAAGTATGTAGAAGAATACATATCGGCCTAAACTGAGGAAAAATCGTTTTAAAAAAAAAAATTGGGATATTATAGCAAAAAGTAAAATATATTGTGTTTGTTTATTTCAAAATTGTCGGTCTTGTTTTGTTTATAGTGCAAAAAAATTAAAACTGCAGAGGTGATCAAGTACCACCAAAAGAAAGCTCTATTTGTGGGGAAAAAAAAGGGGCGTCAATTTTGTTTGGGTGCAACGTCGCACGACCACGCAATGCCGAATCGCAAAACATGGCCCGGTCATTGGGCAGCCAATTCTTCCGGGGCTGAAGTGGTAAAGACTTTACTACCACTTTAAGGTGATTGTAAAGGCAAACACTTAACATTTTTTTTTTTATAGAAAAAAAAATGTTATACTTGCCTGCTCTGTGCAACGGTAACCTCCTTTTCTGGAGATCTCTGCTGGAGCTGTCCATTCCTCCTTTGCTCCAAGTGCCCCTTCAGCAAGTACAGTACTAAGGGGGCACCTGTTTTGGCAAGCTCCTAAGCTGGGCTATGTGCGTCCATAGACCCACACTATGTGATCATATATGAACCGAGCCTCACACACAGTTGTATCTAGGGATGAGCCGAACACCCCCCTGTTCGGTTCGCACCAGAACCTGCGAACAGCCAGAATGTTCGCATGAACTTTAGAACCCTATTAAATACAATGGACTCGACCGTTCAAAATCAAAAGTGCTATTTATAAAGGCTAATATGCAAGTTATTGTCCTAAAGTGTTTGGGGACCCGAGTCCTGCCCCAGGGGACATGTATCAATGCAAAAAAAAGTTTTAAAAACGTCAGTTTTTTTCGGGAGCAGTGATTTTAATAATGCTTAAAGTGAAACAATAAATTTGGTACCTAGGGTGTGTGTGTGTGTGTGTGTGTGTATCGTATGCCTGTAAAGTCGCGCTTGTTTCCCGTGCTTAGAACTGTCCCTGCACAAAGTGTCCATTTCTGAAGGAAAAAAAGTCATTTAAAACTCACTCGCGGCTATAATGAATTGTCGGCTCCCGGCAATACATAGAAAAGTCATTGATAAGAAAGAAAGAAAAAAAAAAAAGCGTGGGGGTTCCCCCCAAATTCAATTACCAGGCCCTTCAGGTCTGGTATGGATATTAAGGGGAACCCTGCCGCAAATTAGAAAAAAAAATGGCGTGGAGTTCCCCCAAAAATCCATACCAGACCCTTTATCAGAGCACGCAACCTGGCAGGCCACAAAAGAGGGGGGGACGAGAGAGCGCCCCCCCTCCTGAACCGTACCAGGCCACATGCCCTCAACATGGGGAGGATGTCCCCATGTTGATGGGGACAAGGGCCTCATCCCCACAACCCTTGCCCGGTGGTTGTGGGGGTCTGCGGGCAGGGGGCTTATCGGAATCTGGAAGACCCCTTTAACAAAGGGGACCCCCAGATCCCGGCCCCCCCTATGTGAATTGGTAAGGGGTACATTGTACCCCTACCATTTCACAAAGAAAGTGTAAAAAAAATGTAAAAAAAAAAAGACACCTTGGAAAAGTCCTTTTTTATTAAAAATAAAAAAAAACATTCCAGCGATCCGATGTCCAGCGCTGTCCACACGAAACGTCATTGGCTGAGCCTGAGCGGACCTGATGGGGAACTTCCTCTGCAGTGTAATTAAATGAATAGACCCGCCCCTTCTAATGTTCCCCATCAGGTCCGCTCAGCCAATGACGTAGGTGTAAGGCTAAGCGGACCAGATGCGGAACGTGAGAAGGGGCGGGTCTATTCATTAATTATACAGTGGAGGAAGTTCCCCATCAGGTCCGCCCCCTCCAGGGCCGATCCGCCCTATAGGCTTGCTAGGCAAGCTGCATAGGGCCCCGAGTAATTACTAGGGCCCCCCGAATCTTCGCCACCGCCGCCGCCGCCACTAGAGGTCCGCAGGCCGGGCGGAGACAATTTTCATTTTCTTGTAGACCAAGAGGAGGGTCAGGGTGGCTGCCAATAGGAATTGAGCTGCGGCACCGCCCACCTCCCGCCCCGCTAATGTCTGTCTGTGTGTGAGTGAAATGTGGGAAGGGGCGGGCGGCGGCGCCGCAGCTTAATTCCTATTGCCAGCCACCCGGCCGACTCCTCCACTGTCCCCTTTGCGTAATGGCGGCGGAGAGAGTCTCTGCTGCTGGGGCATCACACCTGGTGTAAGGGGGGCCTCTGCTGGGAATGCCTGGTGTAAGGGGGGCCTCCGCTGGGAATGCCTGGTGTAAGGGGGGCCTACCCTGGTGTAAGGCCTCCCCTGGGAATGCCTGGTGTAAGGGGGGCCTCCGCTGGGGAGGCCTGGTGTATAGGGGGGCCTCCACTGGGAATGCCTGGTGTAAAGGGGGCCTCCGCTGGGGAGGCCTGGTGTAAGGGGGGCCTCCGCTGGGGAGGCCTGGTGTAAGGGGGGCCTCCGCTGGGGAGGCCTGGTGTAAGGGGGGCCTCCGCTGGGGAGGCCTGGTGTAAGGGGGGCCTCCGCTGGGAATGCCTGGTGTAAGGGGGGCCTCCGCTGGGAATGCCTGGTGTAAGGGGGGCCTCCGCTGGGAATGCCTGGTGTAAGGGGGGCCTCCGCTGGGAATGCCTGGTGTAAGGGGGGCCTCCGCTGGGGAGGCCTGGTGTAAGGGGGGCCTCCGCTGGGGAGGCCTGGTGTAAGGAGGGACTCGGGGCTTCCACTGATTCTGCATTATGGTGAGTTGAATAATTTCATTCTATATTACAATGTAATAATAGAAATAATGCGCTTCAGTCATCCTGACACCATAACAACCATGGTGCCGGGATGATTGAAGCGCTAACACCAGGTGTTTGGCGTATCTTTATCTGCTGATTTGTTAAACTTTCTGGAATACACATATTTCTATTGTGGTGTAGGATCTGGGCCTGCTGTCCCTCCACCCCTCTTTCTTTCTATCTCTCCCTCTTTCTTTCTCTTTCTTCCTCCATCCCTCATTCATCTCCGACTCTAACCACACCCCTCCGAGCCACGCCCACGTAAGCCACGCCCACCATTCTGCGTAAACCACACCCATTTTTTGCCACCGTAAAGGGCCCCTTAGCAGAATTTTGCTTAGGGCCCCAGGGAGGTCAGGATCGGCACTGGCTCCCTCGTATGTCAGACCCCGCCTACGTCATTGGCTGAGCGGACCTGTGGGGGACTGCCTCCGCAGTGTAATAAATGAATAGACCCGCCCCTTCTCACGTTCCGCATCTGGTCCGCTTAGCCTTACACCTACGTCATTGGCTGAGCGAACCTGATGGGGAACTTTAGAAGGGGCGGGTCTATTCATTTAATACACTGCGGAGGAAGTTCCCCATCAGGTCCGCTCAGGCTCAGCCAATGATGTTTCGTGTGGACAGCGCTGGACTTCGGATTGCCGTGGGACATTGGATTTCATCGCTGGAATGTTTTGTTTTATTTTTTTATTTTTAATAAAGGACTTTTCCAAGGTGTCTGTTTGTTTTGTTTTTTTTACATTTTTTTTTACACTTTCTTTGTGAAATGGTAGGGGTACAATGTACCCCTTACCAATTCACATAGGGGGGCCGGGATCTGGGGGTCCCCTTTGTTAAAGGGGTCTTCCAGATTCCGATAAGCCCCCTGCCCGCAGACCCCCACAACCACCGGGCAAGGGTTGTGGGGATGAGGCCCTTGTCCCCATCAACATGGGGACATCCTCCCCATGTTGAGGGCATGTGGCCTGGTACGGTTCAGGAGGGGGGGGCGCTCTCTCGTCCCCCCTCTTTTCCTGCGGCCTGCCAGGTTGCGTGCTCGGATAAAGGGTCTGGTACGGATTTTTGGGGGAACTCCACGCCATTTTTTATTAAATTTGCGGCAGGGTTCCCCTTAATATCCATACCAGACCTGAAGGGCCTGGTAACTGAATTTGGGGGGACCCCACGCTTTTTTAAAACAATTTTTTTTTTATTAATGACTTTTCTATGTATTGCCGGGAGCCGACAATTCATTATAGCCGCGAGTGAGTTTTAAATGCCTTTTTTTTCTTTCAGAAATGACACTTTGTGCAGGGACAGTTCTAAGCACAGGAAACAAGCGCAACTTTACAGGCATATCATACACACACCCCCCAGGTACGAAATTTAAAGGAATATTTCACTTTTATTGTTTTACTTTAAGCATTATTAAAATCACTGCTCCCAAAAAAAACGGCCATCTTTAAAACTTTTTTTTGCATTGATACATGTCCCCTGGGGCAGGACCCGGGTCCCCAAACACCTTTTTGGACAATAACTTGCATATAAGCCTTTAAAATTAGCACTTTAGATTTCTCCCATAGACTTTTCAAATTTGCCGCAAACGCCCCAAATTGTTCGAGTCAAACTCATGTTCAACTCGAACATTGCCTGTTTGCCGAACTCGAAGCTCATCCCTAGTTGTATCTGACAGCAGCTGAATACCAATAATCTGCACTTGAAAAAGTGGAAACATTTTCCTGCAGATCGTTGCAGTTTTTAAATGAGTTTAGCTATGCTTGGATGCCTTTTTAGGTGTCGTTTTTTTTTTTGCTTGTTTTTGAATTACCCCATTCATGGGGGGATGTTACACCCCAGTACACCCTCTTGTACATTGTTGGTATTTTTATGAGCAAGGAGATTGAGAGTGCAGAGCAAAGCTGGTGCTAATCATTGTGTGCCTGCTTGAGAGGAGAAGAGTGGCCGAATAAAGTCTGCTTGCACAAACTGCACTAATTGGCACCTGCATGCAGATTGCAAGGGCAGTGCAGTCATCTGCAATGGGGGAAACATGCAAAAGACTTGGCCTAAGGCTGGCCATACAAGGTTTGAATCCTGCTGAACCGGCCGAGATTCGAACCGTTAATGAGCAGGCTGAATGTACCAAGTTGATTGATCATAAGAAACATTATTAGATAACTGAAAAAGATAAACATTTGACCCCTCCAGGGAACTTTCTTTTATATTTAGCCTATGCTGTATTACTTTTATATTTTTATTATATACTGCTAACACCACATTACAACCGGGTTTCTAACAAGTTACACAGCTGAAGGCAAATGACCCTATTCTTCACTGATTTACATTTTCAAATTGAATAGCAAGCCTTTATTTGCTCTTTGCCTCCTCCTACCTCCCATGTTGTATTATAACATTACCTGTTTTGTTTATTATAGCTTCGCCTTTTTTGTATAATACTGACACCAGATTGACAGTCTGTACATACAGTACCTTTATGAAAACATGGTCAATTCTCTGTGTGTGTGTGTGTGAGCAAGCTTGGTAAAAGGCTTGTGCCATTTCTACCTGATGATTTGGAATGTATCTAGCGAAGCAGGTGGATTTCCATCTGCCTAATTTCTTAATCACATGGTCTGGCACTCCGTGCCGAGATGCATCTGAAGCTGCTCCGATCGTCTGAAAGAGGTTGATGTCGACCCCAGGTCTGGATTGTTGAGTTTTGGAGACATAAAGGTGAAGAATGTAACAGTTTGGTAAGCGAGTCAGGTGGCGTCTGTATAGTATCTGGCTGCCGGTGCCACTAAATGTGAATTCACTAGGCCATAGAAGGCCAGGTAAATGGCTGCTTGGATGACCAGGCTTGGCAGAACCCCCGAACGGTGAATGTGCAAGGAATTTTAGACATGTCCCTAAAGATGGCACTTGTGATGGGCAAGTGTTTGCTGTTGGCTACGGGCTGATGCTTATGGATGCCACACAGGAGGAATCTTGCTGTATGGGCCATAAACACAGATGGCTTTCCGGGGTCCTATAAAGATAGTAAATGCTGGATGTCGGCTAGGTATAGCCTGATAGTGTTATGAGAGAGAGCCAGCTGTGTGTGGCAATATGATACGAAGGCTAGAACGAGCCTAATGTCACCTATCCTTGTTCCGGGGCATGAGGCTAGAAACCTGCAGTAGGTGTTCCAAGCAGTGCGATAGGCCTTTAGTGTGTTGCGGGACAATGAATGGTTGATGAGCTAGGTTGCGTTGGCAAGATGAGGCTTCAATCCATTGTTGGCTGTGACCAAGGTGGGATAGGAGTAGTTGTTGGATCGGCTCCAGGTTCCTGCTGGAAAATGAAATAAAATTTGAAACCGGACAGCCCATCTGTGCCATTGCATTTGCCTGGAATGTGCATACAGTGAACATTAAATTGGTGATGTAGTGACAACTGCACCAGCCTGCGTAGGAAGGACATAATGGGGAGCGACTAGGACCTACCCTTGTGGTGATGTCGGCCGTAGTCTGATTATTTGTAGCGAAGGCCACCGTTTGTCCTGTCCATGTGTGGCTCCAGACAATGGGATACAGCTCAAATGGTAATGATGACTGAGTGAAACCGGGAATTTAGAAGGATTTCTGGAGGCCAAGGTCCTGCGAACCAGTGATGGCCAAAAATTGCAGCAAAGCCTGTGGAGGCTGTGGCATCCGTAACTACCTGTGGTGACAGAGTTGATGCTGACGGGATGAACATCGATATGCCGTTCCAGTTTGTAAGGAACTCATCCCACATTAAGTTCGCTATCGCTGCCGGGTCTAGCTTGAGAATTTGATCAGGGTCTTGTACTTGAGTGAGAAAAACCAAGAGCCGTGAAATGAAAGACCGCCCCTGAGGAATAATCCTCATGGCAAATTAAGCATCCCTAACAAGGACTGCAGCTGTCTTCTTAGTACATCCTTGCAAAAGGGTGAAGTCGTGAATAACCGACCTAATACGGGCTAGTTTGTCGGAAGACAGGCTGGCCTGCATGGCACACACCAAGCCCTGACCGATACCGGAGGTGGAAGGGGAATTGAAGGGGCGCCTTGTGGCTGCATCAGAGCACCAGTTCGCTGTGTGCGTAGAGGACTGCAGATAGCGGAGAGCGTAGACTGGCAAAGTGGTGACACTCCAGTCTGGAACTGGGCAAGCCTCGCTGCTGCTTTGACCGAAAAAATGACCGCTGGTAATCAAACTTGTATCCTAATATATCCTTTATATACTTATATCCTAAGTCTGTCACTGTACAGAGCTATAAGTCCAGCTCTTCCCTCCTGCTGGGGGAGGCAGAGCAAAGGACATCGCTGAACATCCTGAAAGCCAGGAAGAACTCGGTGACCGTTGGCTTACAGTTGGGCCTGGGGTCTTTTGATTTGATTTAACGACCACTGAGACTTCCCCCAGGCGTATGACTTATTACTCTTTCGTCCATGGACCGACACAGCTTCTCTATTGACAAAGTGGGTATTATCCGTTAATTAGGAGTGACTAGGCAGAAAAACTTGTAAAAAGTGTTGCATCACACCTTCTACAGTACCGCCCAGGGGGCGGACCCTCTGGGTATACCCTCTCAGTCTGCATCTTCGCAGATCAGTTTTTTTCTGTCTAGCAAGGAGTAGGACATGGCTCCCTTCGGGCCCATTGGTCCGGGGAAAAAAGAGATAGGATAGATAGATAGATCTATCTATCTATCTATCTATTTTAATTTTTTTTGCTACATTTGTTGTTTCCTGCGATCTTCGATCAACTGCCGACTGGGTGACAGGCTGGATCCTCGATCCTTGTAGTCTCCCCAGTTTCGGCCATCGAGCGTGTGCCGACCCTAGCTACGCGCTGGGTTTTCCACGACATGCCCGTCGCTCCACGGGTGGCCGGTGAGCCTACGCTCCAGGGCCTGCATCGGACCGCTCAGCTTCGGCTGACCTTACGGCCGAGTCGCAGCAGCCTGGCCGGTGAGCTTACGCTCCAAGGCTTGCATCGGACCGCTCAGCTTCGGCTGACCTTACGGCCGAGTCGCAGCAGCCTGTCCGGTGAGCGTCATGCTCCAGGGCATACATATAATCGTCCCTTTTGGGTCCAATGACAGCATGCCTGGCCAACAGTCACCTTCCGTGCACGGACGATGATCTGTTTGGAATGTCTTCCAGCATAATACATGCAGGATAGGTAAGTAAAACTCCCCTGCCTCTGCTGGGTGATTTAGCTGGACATTCCTGGAGAGATCAAGTAAGTGGTTGTGGCCCCTTTCTTCCCTCTCTCCCTGCCTTTCCCTCCTCCCTGGGCTTCTAGCTAAAGGTTGCTGGGTGCTGGGGGTCACCTAGGGGGTCCCACTGGAGCGGGGCTGGCTGTAACTAACATTTAAAAGAAATGTCATTTTTTCTTACCTGTGTTTGTGTCCTTCCTCCTCCATGCTGTCGGCGGCCATTTTGAGGTGGTCCATGCCAAGTTTGGCCTCTTGTGACTGCCCGGCTGCCATCTTCCTGTGGTTCGGCCACACCCACTGGCCCCTATCAGCTGATCGGCGGCCATGTTTGTCCACCCTGTATGCAGATATTGCCGTTCGGCGGCCATCTTTTTGTGGGCTATGGCTGCTTGACCTCTATCTTCTGTCGGCGGCCATTTTCTTAGAGCCCACATTATCTTCCATACAGACGTTTTTGGCAACCATTTTTCGAGAGCCTCCGGCCTCTAGGGTGCATTACACTGGCGCGAAAATTCACACAGGAAGTGCTGATAAAAGAAGCAGACTGACACAGCAGCAGCGGACAGCATCACAGGCGCAGCATAGCAGTACCTATCCAGGGTGGTGAGTCCTCTGGGTGACCCGGCCTCTCTGAAGCACAGGAGGGTGGCCTATTGATATCTTGCCTGGAGCCCTGTGAGTGTCAGCGTGTGGTCAGCATGGCATCTGAGCCAGATGTCTTCTCCCCTGAAACACCAGATTTAGCAGCTGGTGCCCCTGAGGTGTCTATGGACGCTATGACTGCAATCCTAGAGGCGTTTGCTGCCAGGGTGGAAGCAGCACACGGGAATACAGGGGGTAGTAAACGCCCCATCCCCTGCAAGCTTCTGGGGATAATTCTGGTGCAGAACCAGGTCCAGCTACGGCTCGGGGCCCAGATTCTGACGCATCAGAGACTGCAGACCATGACCGGACAGTGAGAATGACTCAAAGTCCAGGTCAGTACGCGAGACGGCTTTGGTATCTGACCTTATTACTGCAGTGCGGGATATGCTAAAATTGGAAAATACTGCAGAAGCAGCAGAGACTCCGGTCCACTTGGGTTTCATAGACCTGCCTGCACTGCTAAGGTGTTCCCTTGTGTGTCTTTTGATAAACTCTTATACAAGTAATGGGAGAACCCACTGAGGGTCTTTACAGCCCCAAAGAGGTTTGCGGTAAGGTACCCCTTTTGAGGAGAGTTTTCTGAAGAAATGGACCCCTCCCCCCTATAGTGGACCCTCCGGTGTCCAGACTTAATAGAGCCACCACAATTCCTGTAGAAGGGGCTCCTGTTTTCTAGGACCCTGTGGATAAGAAGGCTGAAGCACTCGCTTGCTACCTATACTCAGTGGTAGGCTCGGCAGTACGCCCGGCATTGGCGGGGGCCCTAGTGTCTCACACACTTACTGATTGGGCAAGATTGCTACTCCAGGGGTTAAGGAGCGAGATGCTCCTCCTGCTGAGATAACATTGGCCGACCTGTTGGTCCAGGGCCTTAGGTTTGTCTGCGAGTCAGACATGAATACTATTCCCCTGCTGTCTAAAACTTTGGTTTATGCAGTAGCAATACGCCGCCTGATCTGGCTAAAAGGCTGGTCTGCGGACCAGACTTCCAAGAAAGCCCTGTTGGATCTGCCTTTTAAGGGCGACAGACTTTTTGGGGCTTTTCTGGATGACATCATCAAGGATGCCACAGGAGGTAAAAGCACTTTGCTTCCCCAAATTAGCAAGGGTAAGGGGCCACGCCAAGGGCAAGGGCCCTCCTTTACTGCACACAAGTGGTTTTTTCGTCCCCCTAGGGCGACAGGGAAAAGACCCCAGGCCGATAAAGCGCCTGCCCAAGGACAAAAGCGTCCCTGGTCCCGCATACCCAATAAGCCTGCGGACAAATTTGCGTCCGCATGAAGGTCCACCCCCACCCAGCTCTCGGGTGGGGAGACGTCTTCGCAAATTCGCGACTCAGTGGACAGCACTAATCTCCGACAGGTGGGTTTGCGAAGTAATCTCCTCAGGCTACAAGATAGAGTTTCTCTCTTGTCCACCGGACAGATTCAACACCTCCAATCTCCAGCTACTACCGACCCGTCGGGAGGCCCTGTATGGGGCGGTCCAGGGTCTACTGGAACGCGGGGTAGTTATTCCAGTTCCAGAACTGGAACGGGGTTTTTACTCAAATCTGTTCATTGTGCCGAAGAAGGAGGGGGTTCGTCCAAGCTTGGATCTCAGAGCCCTCAATTGCTTTGTGAAGGTACAAAGTTTTCGGATGGAGTCGGTTCGATCTGTAGTCACGGCTCTCCATCCGGGGGACTTTCTGGCCTCCTTGGACATCAAGGACGCATACCTGCATGTCCCCATATACTCCAGACACCAGAGGTTTCTGCGATTTGCTATCGGGAAGGACCACTACCAGTTTGTGGCCCTCCCGTTGGGCCTTGCCTCAGCACCCAGGACGTTCACCAAGGTGCTCGCTCCGATTCTGGCACTTCTAAGACAGCGGGGTATCGCTATCACAGGCTACTTATACGACCTTCTGCTGAAGGCCCCTTCAAGCTCAGAATTAGAGGTAAGCGTGTCCATTACCTGTCAGACTCTTCGAGACTGTGGTTGGATACTAAACACGCAAAAGTCAGTATTGGTACCCACTCAACGCCTAGTGTACCTGGGGTTGATTCTGGATTCCTCAGAGGCAAAGGTATTCCTCCCTGTGGAGAAATTGCAGACCCTCCGGGCTGCAGTACAGCAGCTGACTTCCAGGAATTGGTCGTCACTCCGTTTTTGCATGCGAGTGTTGGGCCTCATGGTAGCCTCCTTCGAGGCGGTCCCATATGTTCAATACCACACTCGAGTGTTACAGAAGGAAGTTCTGTCCAGATGGAACAGATGCCCTTCATCTCTGGATTATCAAATCCGAGTGAGCCACCTAGTCAGGAGATCCCTGGTATGGTGGCTGACAGCACCGGCTGTAATGGCCGGGAAGTCATTTCTTCCGGTTTACTGGATAGTGATCACGACGGACGCCAGCCTTACAGGTTGGGGGGGAGTCTGGGGTGTCCAGTCGGCGCAGGGTCGCTGGACCCCAGAGGAAGCCCTCCTGCCGATCAATGTCCTGGAGATCCGGGCGATCAAGCTGTGCCTCTTCAAATGGTCTCAGACTGCAAGGGCGTCCAGTCAGGATCCAGTCAGACAACGCCACAGCAGTGGCATATGTCAATCATCTAGGAGGAACAAGAAGCTCAGCTGCAGCATCGGAGATCGCTCGCATCCTGAAGTGGGCAGAGAGGAGCGTACCGGCACTGTCGGCCGTGTACATTCCGGGTGTGGAAAACTGGCAGGCGGACTACCTGAGCCGCCAGATGCTGGACCAGGGAGAAGGGTCCTTACACCCGGAGGTGTTCCAACTCCTCTGCCAAAGATGGGGCACACCAGACGTAGATCTTCTGGCTTCCCGACTCAATCGGAAGGTATTGAGATTTGTGGCCCGGTCAAGAGACCCATGGGCAGACGCAACGGACGCGTTGGTAGCATCGTGGGGTCAGTATCGGCTAATCTATGCTCCCTTAAGGCTTCTTCCTCTTCTGCTCCGCAGAGTGGAGGCAGAGGGAATTCCAATGATCCTAATCGCTCCAGATTGGCCTCAGCGTCCTTGGTACGACGATCTAGTACGTCTGGTAGCAGACGTCCCCTGGCGCCTACCACAACGGAAGGACCGGCTATCGCAAGGTCCCATATTCCATCCTGCTTTACAGTCATTGGCTTTAACGGCATGGCTGTTGAGAACCGGGTACTGAGAGACCGGGGCCTGTCAGACTCAGTAATCTCTACTATGAGAAGTGCTCAAAAACCGTCCTCTAGGAAGGTCTATCACCGCACTTGGAGGGCCTACATCTCCAGGTGTGAGGAAATGAAATGGCATCCGCGTACCTATTTGGTTTCCAGAATCCTGCTGTTTTTACAGCATGGGGTGGACCAAGGGCTTTCCCTAAGTACGATTTAAGGGACAGATATCTGCCCTGGCTGTCTTTTTTCAGCGACCCCTGGCGACTCACTCTCTCGTGAGTACATTTGTGCAGGGGGTTCGACAGGTGGCCCCTCCGGTCCGTCCCCCGTTACCTCCGTGGGACTTGAACCTGGTCCTCTCGGTGCTTCAGAAGGCACCGTTTGAGAATATTAGAGATATTCCCCTGTTGACACTTTCTCAGAAAGTGGTCTTTTTGGTGGCTGTTACGTCAGTTAGACAAGTCTCTGAGCTGGCAGCCTTGTCCTACAAGGCTCCCTATTTGATTTTCCACAAGGATAAGGTGGTGCTGCGGCCGCAGCCTTCCTTTCTTCCGAAAGTCGTTTCGGCTTTTCATCTCAACGAAGACATTGTACTTCCATCCTTGTGTCCTCAGCCGTCGAATCCTAAGGAGTCGGCGTTGCATTCCTTGGACTTTGTCCGAGCTTTGAGAGTATACCTATCTGCTACTTCCCTGTTCCGAAAGTCAGACTCACTGTTTGTTTCGGTGGCTGGTCCCAAGAAGGGCCAAGCAGTCTCATCGGCCACCATCTCTAGGTGGATTCGACAGATAGTAATCCAGGCTTACGCCTTAAAGGGTCAGGCGCCCCCCTTTCCTGTCACGGCGCATTCGACCAGGGCAATAGGTGCCTCTTGGGCTTTCCGACATCAAGCGTCTGTTTCCCAATTATGTAAAGCGGCGACTTGGTCGTCCGCTCACACTTTCACAAAATTCTACAAAATTGATGTAGGTGCATCTTCGGATGCCTCTTTTGGCCGCAAGGTTTTGCAAGCGGCTGTTTAGAGTTGCAACTCCTCCGTTGGAGGAGTGCTGTTTTGTGTTTGGGGTGAAGTTTATTTTTATGCTGTTACTACCCCTCGTTTTTTCTCTGACACTGCTTTGGGACGTCCCACTTTGTCAATAGAGAAGCTGTGTCGGTCCATGGACGAAAGAGTAAATAGGATTTTTTACTCACCGTAAAATCCTTTTCTCTGAGTCCATGGACCGACACAGCACCCACCCCTCCTTTTTAAGTTTGTACTGCTTTTTGACGAACTGATCTGCGAAGATGCAGACTGAGAGGGTATACCCAGAGGGTCCGCCCCCTGAACGGTACTGTAGAAGGTGTGATGCAACACTTTTTCCAAGTTTTTCTGCCTAGTCACTCCTAATTAACGGATAATACCCACTTTGTCAATAGAGAAGCTGTCGGTCCATGGACTCAGAGAAAAGGATTTTACGGTGAGTAAAAAATCCTATTTTTCAGCCAGCTCATGTACTGAAATGAGAAGGGACGCCAGATTGATGTCCTTGCAATCCAAGATGTCCTTCCTGATGCTGGCTGGGTGAGCAGGGAGGATGGAAAGTGTAGTCTCTGGCGTACCTGCAGGGGGAGATGCTAGTACCACGACCGGGTCAGGGCAGAGCGGTGGGTGCGTGCACTTTCAGAACTCACTCTGGTCTGGACATCAGAGACTGCTGCGGATAAGGAGGTGACCAAGGAGTACAGCTGGGAGATGGCCCCAGAGATGAAGTGCAGGGATGTCTGCTGGGCCCGGATTTTGCTGGCGGAGGGAAAAGGAGCTTGAAGAGCTCTGCCTTCCTGGCCGTAGCGGTGTAGGAAATGCCCTTATGCCTCAGCTCTGCTATGAGCCTGGGGATGGTCCATCCCCTGAGGGACTGCACGCTACCACTCTGAGACCACGGAGGGTGACAGAGGGGCGGGTGTGAAGTTCTCACTGCCGGCCTGCAACATGGCTCTGGCTATAAAACAAAAACAAGGGGGTGCATGTGTTTAGAAGAAGGCGTATCGGTAGGTTAGCGAGCGGAGTGGGATACAGAAAACTTGAAGCTTCCTGAAGACACAATACTCCTTTCGATACGCGTAGAGACTGCCAGGAAATCACAACATCACTTCCTGTTGATACCCGAGTGAGAGCGAGGCTTGAACCACAGGCGAACACAGGGGAACACACGCTGTTGTATCAGCCCCACGTATACCGTTGGAAAGGCTCTGTAAGGCTCTGGAAATTGTGAGTGCAATAACTTTTTATTGGTAAAAAAAAAAATTGTAAATATACTGCGCAATGATGGCTATTTATTTATTTTTGAGATTCTGATGCAAGCTAGCAAGGATGCTTGAGAAGCCAATGCTGATACACTGATTGGAAGGAGCTTCAGGCTGATGTCCATGAGTGGCGTGGTTATCCCTTAGATGAACCAAAGGCGCATATGTAGCTCATCTCTGGTGAGTGGCTTATCTAGAAGGTGGTGGTGTTGTCACAAATTGGTGGAAAAACTGTTCTAATTACGGATGAGGGATTGAGCACTTAAAGAAACAGTCGAATAGCATTGGAGAAAAAGTCACTGGGACTTACCTGAATTTTGGCACTTTGATTAGTATATTGATTCAAGTAGATTCTACAAGTTTAATGTGGCACTTTCACAAATATTGTATATTTCACTGTGTTGATTAGTGGTGCAACGGATCGGTGGTGATCCGAACGGGTCACCCTGTTCGGATCGGATCACCACGCGATCCGCGGAGCGCTCCGGAGCCTCGGCCATAGGAAAGGCCGCGGCTTCGGCCTACCCCCGGAGCGGCGGCCATCTTGGTACACCCGGCGGCGCCTCTGTAATGACATTTCGTCGCCGCCATCTTGCTCCACTCACACTCCTGCACAGTTATGATAGTAAGAAGGGGCCAAGCGGACATCTTATTACACCCAACGGAGTTTTAAATTTCAGTTATTTTCAACACAAAATGTAGTTTATATGCTTTAAACATTTAGTTAAATGTGAAAATCAGAGGTGTTCTGTCACATTAGCAACCATGTAAGGTCAGCAGGTTTGCTGCTGCTTTTAAAATGTAACATGTAAACAGTCCGTTGGATTTACAAATACTGAATTTAAGCATATAAGCTCAGTTTTTGTGTTTGAAAATAACTGTGAAATCTAAAACTCCGGTGGGGGTAACAAGATTTGTGTTTTTTTGCTGATCCGAAAATGATCCGATCCGTGACCCCTGATCCGAGGATCGATCCGATCCGTGAGTTTTTTGATCCGTTGCACCCCTACTGTTGATATAGAAATGTTTTAACACATAGCAATTTATAGTTAGCGCAGTTATCACAATTTTTTCCTTTTTTTTCCCCCTACCAACACGGTGGGAAATATTTTAACTGCAGCAAACATTTTAGAGTTTTATAGAATTTAGTTTTTTTGTTTGTTTTTTTTGCGCCGGTGACACATTTCACAAATGGATCCGGTACAAATCGGTTGTAAAGTGTATGAAATGAAACCGGCATGAATTCGGACAGTGGAGAGTGTTGGGGCACCACCTCTACTCTAAAACTGAACACCTACCAACCTCCCAGGCTAATCAAAGTGCAGACAAGGCACCAGGTGGGTCTAATTACCACCTCAATCAGCCACAGAACCCATGCAATCAATACATGCTAATCTCCAAATGGATGAGGCGGTGACCCCATAGACCGTGAATCCTATAACCAGCGAAGCCTGTGTCGAGTGATATCAGACAACGACCGACAGCAACTCGGAGGCTTGAATCTACGCAGGCCCATCGCAAAAGGACAGGCAAACCAAGCAATTGCTTGGGGCCCCCGCAGAGCTGGCCCTTGCCACGCCGCCGCTTCCTATAAATGCTGTAGCGTGGCCAAGCGCCTCTTCATTCCTCCTGCAGTCCGGCCGGGTACCGCACGTTACAGGAGATTCAGTTTCCTGTTCCCAGCCGGACTGACAGGAAGTGCACACACTGAGGGCTCACTTCCTTTCAGTCCGGCCAGGAACAGCAAACAATCTCCTGCCGTGCGGTAGGGTGGGGGGGGGGGTTAAAAAGAACATGGGGGGGGGGAGTAAGGGGGGGGAGGCAGTCATCAAGACCCATTTAGTATGAAAAATATGGTAGCTTGCTGACCATAACCCTACCTACCTGGATGATATATGTATCATAAACAAAACAATTACCAAAGCTTTCTTTCCGTTTTTTTTCTTTCTTTACCATCCCATTTCCATCTTATTGTTTCTTTTTTGAACCGGGTAATATTTCTTAAAGCTTTTTGCAAAATTTACAAAGCAGAGAAAAGACTCTACAGTAGACTCTACTGTAGAGTCTTTTCTCTGCTTTGTAAATTTTTGCAAAAAGCTTAAATATTACCTGATTCAAAAAAGAAGCAATAAAATGGAAATGGGATGGTAAAGAAAGAAAATGGAAAGAAAGCTATAGTAATTGTTTCTATGGTAAAGCTATGGTAAATATTTATTTTTTGCTCATTAGATATCGTTAGATATACTGTGTCCACTGTACAAGATGTTTATCCCTTATCCATTATATGCCCAGCCATTAGGGTGACCACATTTCCAAACTGCCATTCAGGGACACACCCCCTCTCTCACCTTTCCCCAAAAAAGATGAGGGGGGGCGGGGGGAAATGTAGTTTCGTGTTGATGGAGAATTTGGCGGCGGGTTATTTGTCAGGTGAATGTGCCACTTGCCACCAGATGCAGTGCCGCTTGCCACCCATAGCCTGCCGCCAGATGCAGTGCCGCTTGCCACCCATAGCCTGCCGCCAGATGCAGTGCCGCTTGCCACCCATAGCCTGCCACCAGATGCAGTGCTGCATCACTATCTGGAGTGGCATCACTATCTGGAGAGTGAAGATCACACCAGTCCCTGCTGCTTGCCGCTGGGTGCCGGAGAAGGAGGAGGTGCTGAGGTGGGTGGGGACAGCAGTGCTGCACTAGGCGCAGGCCTCGCTCCCGGTCTCACTGTCTGAGAGTAAATTGTCACTGGTTGCAAGATGGCAGGCAGCGCTGGCCCTAGCAACCAGTTCCGGAAATGTAGTTATTAGTAGGGGGTGGCTGTGTCCTCCATTTCATTCCAGGACATTGTATTGTCCAGGAATGAAGGTGCCCGGGACCCAGGACAGACATGTCAATTGCGGGACAGTCCCGGGCAATCCGGGACACGTGGGCACCCTACCAGCCATATGGGTGCTATAAGACCTCATTGTTTACTGCCACAATGCTTCCATGTTGGTGTGTACGTAATCCTGATATTTTGGTTGTTCCAGAGTGGAACAACCAAAATAGCAGGGTTACACTGTGGTACACACCAACATGGAAGCATTGTGGCAGTAAACAATGAGGTCTTAAAGCACCCATATGGCTGAGGGATAAACATCTTGTACAGTGGACACAGTATATCTAACGATATCTAATGAGAGAAAAAAAGAAAGACCGTGCCATATGTATAACAAACCTGTGGACACAGATGTTTGTGTTGTAGAGGACTACTTGGGTCCTGACTCCTGCTACTAGTCCAGAGCAGAGACGGCTGGAGATGTCAACAAGGAGGATGACAAGTTAACCACACTTTTTGGATTTTTTTTTGGAGAGCCTCTATGCTGGTAGGTAAGTTTCTCTCTCTCCAATATAGTGTTAACTGCATCTCATTAATGTATATTTGATTTTATGGTACAGTGGTGTTTTTTGCAACTGTTCAATTGTTGAAAATGTTCAAATTTAATGCACATTATATGCAACAGCAGTATTTGCACTGTAAACCTTTTTTATTTATATAAAGTGTGGGTGAACTTAAACTATATCGCTATGCTGTGGTTCCTGTAGGCTTTGTGTGCGTGCATGCATGGGGGATTGGGGGGGGCCCTCCATGTCCATTTTGCTTGGGGCCCCCAAATTCCTTCAAACGGCCCTGAATCTACGAACAAATCGTATGTTTGTAGATGGGATGACACCTAAAGGCAGAGGGAACCTACGAATAAACTATGCCTGTGCCAAATTATGTCGGGACATGACCGACAACAAGTCGGAGGCAGCCAAGTACAAAAAGGGATGTGCGATAGGAAACTTAACGAATCGCAACATTGCGTATGACACAAAAAGGATTCAAATTCTACCTGCATCAGAACCCGCAACACACTTGTAATCGCATGTACAGACTCGCGAACACTAAGTGAGCTGGGAAGAGTCGGCCCATTGCCGTGTAGTATTGCGCACTGAACCAATAAGGCTCCACAGAAGCTCAAAAACTGTAGTTTTGAACGCCAGATTTCTGGCAGAAAGCTGCTTTAAAATATAGCTTTTATCAGTGTTTTTTACTAGCGTGTGTTAGCGTTTTTCAGTGTTAGCGTTTTTTTAGCTTTTTTTTTTTTTTAGCTTTTTTTTTTTCAATGGATCAAAAAACGCTAAACACTGGCAACCTGTGTTTTTGAGCGTTTATAATCGTTTTTCAGCGTTTTGCGTTTTTTTTCCCACCGAAAAACTGCACTTTGAACGCAAATTTCTTGCGTTCAGAAAAAAGCCCATTAACTCCACTGCTCATTATCGCTAACAAACGTCCATGTGTACATGAACAAATAGGTTAACATAGAGTGCAGTTAATGGGCTTTTTTAAAAAACGCCAATAAACTGCAGTTTATCAGCTTCAGTGTACATGGAGCCTTAGGAGCATGGCTTAAATACCCACCCTCCCTCGGGCTCCTCACATAAATTCAGGCCACCATACTGGCCTTCTTGTGTGTGTGTGTGTGTGTATGTGTGTAATATAAATTGCATACATACATACATACATACATGCATACACACACACACATATATACACACACACACACACTATACTTGTCAGCTGTTTAAAATGGATGTAACCCTGTGTGCTTGAAACGGGCAGGGCAGGAAGCACTAGTAAAGATAAAAATTATACCGTCAACAATGCTTCAGAACTATTGCACTTTTTAAAACGTTACAATGCGTTTTTAGAGGTGATTTTTTTTCTTGCCCAATCTGGCCAAATATGACTGGACAGAAATGAGATCACATGTTGAAGAGCATGGAAATAATTGGACTCCAGTAGAGTGGCATGTGAATTGCCATCATCCCTTATTAATTAAATAGGTTTTACCTCAAATAGTGGGATTTTAAGGGCAATTGATAAGGGAAAAAAAAATGTATATAAAAAAATTCTTTATTACAAAAATTAACATGAGACCAAAGGTACTCCACATATATAGAACAACAGAGTGTTAAAATTTGAATACATAAAAATGCATGAATATCTGACAATGATACATGGTAGCTACATCAGAATCCAAGAACCTTTTTATACAGGCCATTCTCAGAGATACAAGGTTGAGAAGTCCAGGACCTTTTGGTCTCATGTTAATTTTTGTGTAGCGGTACCCCCATGAGGGCTGCTGATTGACTCTATACCCCATAGGCTATCCCGACTCTGCAGATTATCTCTTACCTCTGACACCTTTGGGTTCCATTTTTGGCTGACTTATGGTAAACAGTAATACTCTTAGTTAGATGTGCTTAACCACTTAAAGAATGTTTACTAGACAAAATGAAATACAATTATTATGCAAACATAAATGACCGCAGATTTCTGTTATCACTGTACCCAATCACCATGTAATGGAGGTAAATGTGGATAGGTGTGTGGTGGAGAAATCCCCAATACTATAAGGCCTGTATTGGAACACCTTTTCCACCTAGGCCCACACACACACACACCAAAACTGACACAGCAGCAATAACAGTGCAAACAATTCACATTAACTGCTAGAGGCTTATGTCACTAAATGGCTCCCTCTAAAGGGCAGTTCAATGTTGCGGTGACCATATGTGGTAAACTTGAAAAGTAACAAAGTAATAGCTGCTCCTTTCTATCTCCGTCTTTCTTCAGCTCGCTCTGTTGGTGCACTTAATTTGTAATCCAAAGGTGTAAAGAATAACTGTGAAGATATGATATACTTGTAACAGAACCGCTAACTCTGTCAATCCGGCTGTAAATACACTCAGGTATAGTGGGTTCCTATCCGTGGGACTACAGGTGTCAGCAAACAGTCTGGATAACAGGAAACACTTCTCAATATCTGTCAACTACTTGGTAGGCAAGTGCCTTCTCACCGCTATGGCTCCTCAGCCCTCTGGTATACTCCGTCCAGAACTCCCTTGCGGATGTCTCTGGAAAAGTAGATTGGGGCCGGTACACAGCGCGGCCGCTCCCAGAGTGTTGGCGAGCAGGTAACTTCAAATGCTATGAAGCGCGGGCCGATCCGCCTGTCCAATGGGACAGGGCCGTCCATCAGGGATACCTCCTGAGGCGATTTAGCTGGCTCTCCACTGCAGGCCGCAGGCCTTCACTTCCAGTCACATACGCAGACCTCCTGCTGGCAGTTGAAAGGTGTGTCCCGAGAGCGAGCGCAGGCCCCACTTGTCCTTTATATCTCACTACCCAGCAGGCTGTGTTCTGGCGCGTTGCATTCTGGTCACATAGTGGCATTATGGGTTTGTAGTTTTCAAACTAACTTGTGTTTATAGAGTCAATTCCTCATTGAACTACACATCCCTCAATGCAGCACAGTTCAATTCTAAACCTAGAAAAGAAACATCTTGATAACGTTCAGTGGTCACCAGAGGGAGCCAAACCCTTTGCCAAATAACCATGCATAACTATTAACATAACAGCTTTCAGTAGCAATCTCCTGGCTACATTTGTAATCAATATAATTTTTTATATACATATTTTTTCTTATCAATTGCCCTTAAAATCCTACTAGTTGAGGTACCTATTTAAAGCAGTAATAAACCCTCCGGTACAATCATAACAATTTCCATATTCTTAAAGACCATATAGTTCTACATCGATTGATCGCTATGTTTATCCACATTAGTAGTCTTACTGTATAAACTGTTGATCTTGTAAAGTGTAAGCCCGCGCCATTTCGTTTGTGGTCTTCCGCGTCTCATTCAATTAGAATTTCCGCCCACAGTGCCTTCTGTCTGTAATCCCGCGCGTGCACACTATGGTCACAATATTCAAGCCTCTTCTTCGTTTCCGGTTACTATGGAAACGAAGAAAAGATATTCACAGCGTAAACCAGGAAGCTATAACCATACCTTCTGGAGCATGATGCGGAAGCGAGGACTATAAATTACAGTAATTCCCTAATCTAATTTTTTATATGGAAAGCTATCGCGCGCCTTCTGTCTCTCTCATGTAATCTGTGACGTTTAGATCACGTGCTAACCATCATGCTCTTGGATGTGGACGAAGCATCGCGGGCTGACGTCTACATTAAGGAAATTACGGGAACTGGCGCATGTGCTGTACACATCCCCACTCGTGAATGCAGCGATAACTTTACAATGAAACGGGTAAAAAAAAAAAAAAAGCTACTAGCAAACGATTTTAAATAATGACATGCACAAATAAAGCAAAAGTCAAAATTTTGACTATACAACCGCTTTAACATGTTGAAGAGCACTTCCCATCCTATGCAGAGTGCTGTTGGTTGAGTTGGTTGACAGACCCCAGTAGAATATTCAACCATTCAAGAAAGATGTTTCCAGTTTAATGCTACTGGCGTTTCTAGGATCATCTACAGGTCAGGGGTGTCTGCACAATGTATAAACATGCATGCTCATCAGATAGACAATTTACTAAAACTGGAGCATACACATTCAGCTTCTAACCTTGTGATATTAAAGTCCAAAACTTTTTTGTTTTTAAAGCGAAGGTCGAAAAAAAAAATTACTGCAGCTGCTGACTTTTAATATTGGGGTACTTACCTGTCCATGGCGCCCGCGATGTCGGAAGCCGATCTGGCTCTCGGCTCTCGGGTGCTGGGAATCGGGAAGTGAAGCCTTGCGGCTTCACTTTCTGGTTCCCTACTGCGCAGGCACGAGTCGCGCTGCGCTATCCCACAGGTCCCTGCTTTCTTCTGGGGACCTGTGTGTCTCCCAGAAGACAGCGGGGGGGACGGAATAGGCGCCGGACGTGGCGTAGGTCACCACGATCACTGAGGTGATCTATGCCCGGAAGTGGAAGCAAATACCTGTATTACACAGGTATCTGCTCCCTCCTCCCCCCTGAAAGGTGCCAAATGTGACACCGGAGGGGGGGAGGGGATTCCAAAAAGTGGAAGTTCCATTTTTGGGTGGAACTGCGCTTTAAATAACAAACACGTTTTAAACTTGCCTGCTCTGTGCAGTGGTTTTGCACAGAGCAGCCCAGATCCCCCTCTTAGATACTACGCTGATGCTCCTGGCTCCTCCCTCCTGCCCCCAGAGCAAGCAGCTTGAGGAAGATTGGGCTCAGATAAGTATTAGGGGGGCCGGGGAGGATCTTGCACGCTTTGCTCCGCTGGCGCCTCCATTCTAACTGTGGGCACCCGGCCGTGACAGCTTTCGGCTTCACGGCCGGGCACTCACTGCGCATGCGCGAGCGGCGCTGCACAATCTGAGTAGACAGGCGATCGCCTGGGACCTGTCACGTGTCCCAGGTAATCGCCTACAGGGAGGGGCCGCCTTAGGCGATATGATGAGTCGCTTAAGCGGTCCCTGGGCGGAAGGAGGAAGTGGGAGAGGAAGTCCCACTCCTACTGAAGCCCCCACTCTCGCCCCCAAAAAATGACATGCCAAATGTGGCATGTAAGGGGGCGAGGAGTGGTTTAAGCGGAAGTTCCACTTTTGGGTGGAACTCTGCTTTAACTGACTGTTGTGCGGTCGTGCGACGCTGTACCCAAACAAAATTGACGTCCACTAGGGGGCGATCAAGGGGTTAACGGTGTTCTAACTGTGAAGGGAGGGAACTCACTATAGGAGATGACAGATCTGCCTCTCCTCACAGAACGTGTGTGTGTGTGCGTGTTTACACACACACAATGTCCCTGTTCTTCCTCTCGTGCCCATCATCGCGACCGCCGGTCATTAGCATCGGCACCCCCGTAGTGCAGCAGGCGCGCGCGCGCCTGCTATCCCGCTTAAAGGAGCCGATGTACAGCTACGACGGTTTGCTGGATCGTGCCGATCTGTCGTAGTAGTATAATGATGGCGGCAGGTCGGCAAGTGGTTAAAAAAAAGGCATACTTGCCGCCTTTGCAGTTGGTTTTGCACAGAGCATCCCGGATCCTCCTCTTCTTGGGTCCCTCTTCGCTGCTCCTTGTCCCTCCCTCCTGTCGAGTGCCCCCACAGCAAGGAGCTTGCTATGGGGGCACCCTAGCTGAGTCACAGCTCCGTGTGTCCATTCAGACCTGGAGACCTGGCCCGCCCCCTCTCTCCCCTAATTGGCTTACTGACTTTGACAGTTGTGGGATCCAATGGCGCGGCTGCTGTGTCTCAGCCTATCAGGAGGAGAGTACCAGATGACTAAGACACTCGTGGACATTGCTGGAGAGAGATGGGGCTCTTCTGCCTTTTACAGCTTCTTTTAAGCTTTAGGCCCCTTTCACACTACCGTGACCGCGTTGATTTTACCACGATTTCACGGACACGATTTCAGGGAATGCTTGTGTAAACCTGAAGTACAGTATATGGACCTCCAACTCACATGAAAGTCACTTCAAAGTCGGCACGACTTGAAGTCGCACATATATGAATGGTTATTATTGAAAATCATGGGGAATGACTTGTCATGTGACTTTGCAGTCCCAAGTCGCAGGATAAGTCGCACAAGTGTGAAAGGGGCCTTAACAATAAAAACTAGAAGTCAATTGGTTACTATGCACAGCTGCACCAGATTGTGTGCTACAATTTTAGTAACCCCCCCCCCCCCCAATTACTACATACAGTGGCAGCCAATTCTACCAACACAGGTTCATGGTCACCCTAATGCCATTGCTCTAGTTAGTAGTGCTCTACTTAGTGGAGCACTAGTCAGTTATTTGAAGGGTATTTAGTGTCAAATGTAACTAATACTTATACTGTATATGTAGGCTCTCAATACTGAAAGTCTGTAAATTAAAGTTATTCAACATTCAGGTGGTTATGCGCATGTGATACACTCAGCATTGTTTTAGTTGAACTTGTGCGAGCTTATGGTCATATGCATCCTGGTTTTTACACAAGTTGCCAAGGTTGCACAGAGGCAATATCCCAATGCATGCCCTTATGGACCCGTATTACAGGGCACAAGCCAAAGATCAGCCAAGTGTTTGCAGACACATGGCACCAGCCTAATGCCCCGTACACGTGATCCGAAAATCGGACGACAGATCGCCTGACTTTCTCTTTTCGTCCATGGACGGACACTTCTTCCTAAATCTTGAAATGTGGGTTATGTTCCTGTTCATAGGAGAGGACTAGGCAGAACATGTTAGTTATCTTAAAACATGTAACTTTAACAGAGTTGAACAGCCCTGCCCAGGGGGCGGTCCCTCTGGTCATAACCCCTCACCCTGCAGCTGGCAGCTCGGTTTTTTCTGCCTAGCAGAGGAGGACGTGGCTCCCTTTGGGCCCAGAGTCCTGAAGAAATTTTTATTTATTTTATTTTTGGATTCTTCTATCAACTGTCGGCTGGGCGACAGGCTGGATATTCTAGATCCTTGTAGTCTTCCCAGTCCGGCCATCGAGCGTGCCAGTCCTTGGCTACGCGCTGGTTCTGCCACGACATACCCCATAGCTCCTGGGGTGGCCGGTGAGCTTATGCTCCCGGGGTCCACATATGACTGGGCTGCTTGCGGTCTCACTCGCAGTGGACCGGGCCGACAGCTACTCCGTACCATCGGTTGTGGGTCTGTCAGGGATGCGCCAACGTCCTCGCAAGGACGGGTAAGTACGGTTCCTCCTGCTTCGGCAGGATGGAACAGCTGTGCATTCCCGGGATTAAGGGGTTCTCCTGTCCTCCCTTTCCCTTCTCTGTCGCCCTTTCCCCTCCTGCCCTAGGGCCCACTGCAACCGGGGTGTACCTGTGGGGGGGGCTCCGGGTCCCTGTGGGGCGCCGGGGTCTGCCTTCTGTTAGGGGGTCTGTCTCCTGGGAAGTCTCTGCATGGCCTTCTCGTCCACATCCCGGGGCTCGGGCACCATTTTTAGTGTGCCTGTTTTTCTCTATTGAAATTTCCATTGGTGGCCGTTTTGTTGTGGCCGCGCTGTGGCACAGGACGGTATTGCGGGCGGACATTTTCTTGTGGTCCGCGCCCTTTTTATCGGAGGCGTCTGGCGGCCATTTTGGAGTGGGTTTTGGCCTCTAGCACTGGCTTTCTGAACGGCGCACAGCTCATTTTCAGTTTTTTTTCCTCACACACACGCTGTGTATACAAGGAAGGTGGGCAGCGGTCTTCCTCTGGGTGGTGAGTCCCCTGGGTTACCCCCCCCCCCCTGGTCAGTGCAGCAAGGAGGGTTTTTCACTTGGTCCCTGAGGGCTGTCAGTGGGTGTTAATGGAGTCAGTATCTGGCCATTCTTCCCCTAAATTGCCAGAGGCAGCTAACGGTGCCCCTGCACCTGTGGTTCCCATGGATACGCTGTCTGCAGTCCTGGAATCATTTGTTGCCAGGGTAGAAGCGGCGTGCGACTTCCGCAGAGGAGTCTGTCTCCTTTGGGTCACACAAATCTAACCGCTTTGTGAAAGTTTTTCCTTATGTTACTTTCTTTTTGATAAGTTCATAAATAAGGAATGGGAACGGCCACAGAGGTCCTTTGTGGTCCCTCAGCGCACGGTGGTACGTTATTCTTTTGGGGAGAGCCTTTTAAAAAAAAAAAAAAAAAAGATGGGCCTCTTCTCCGGTCGTGGACTCCCCGGTCTCTCGGCTAAATAAGGAACCCCTGCCTTTAAGGACCCTACTGATGGGAGGTCCGAAGCAGTGACCCGCTCCAGGTTCACCATGCTGGGGTCAGCGTTGCGACCTATATTGGCTGCGACTTTGGTGTCTCAGACATTCCCTGAATGGGCAAGGTTTTTGCAACAGACAGAGGAGCATCAGCTTCCTCCAGAGTGCGTAAGGCTGGCTGACCAATTGGTACAGGGCTTTGTGTATGCCTGTGATGCCACTCTGGATGTGACCCTCTTGATTTCCAGAGCCTCGGTATCTGCGGTGGTACTGCACCGCCTGATTTGGCTGAAATACTGGTCCGCTGACCAAGCATCCAAAAGAGCTCTGGCAGATTGCCTTTCAGAGGCTTTTTGGTACCTCGCTGGACAACGTTATTAAGGATGTCACTGGAGGTAAGTGCACACTTCTCCCGCAGTCCTCTAAGGAGAGGAGCCGCGCCATTGGCCGTGGCCCTCCTATTCCGTGCAGAAGCGGTATTTTCGTCAGTCAGGGTCAGCCGGCAGATCCTCCCAGACTGACAAGGCTCCAGCTGGGGGACAGAAGCGCCCCTGGGTGCGTAAGCCGAACAAGCTGGCTAACAAGCCTGCTACCGCATGAAGTTTTGCGCCCGCCAGACTTAAGGGTGGGGGGACGGCTTAGCGAGTTTGCAGCTCGGTGGACCTCTTTTCGGCCAGTGGGTCTGCGAGGTGGTCACTTTGGGGTACAAGATAGTTTCTTTCTTGTCCACCAAACAAATCTTCCTCTCCTTCCGGCTCGTCGGTCTGCTTTAATGGGAGCAGTACAAGACTTGCTCCGGTGCAGAGTAATTTTACCCGTGCCCCTGGAGGAACGGTTTCAGGGATTCTATTTGAATCTGTAGTGCCAAAGAAGGACCCTAAATACCTTTTTTGTGAGGGTGCGAAAGTTCAGGATGGCATCCATTCTTTCGGTGGTTGCTGCGCTCCATCAGGGGGATTTTCTGGCGTCCCTGGACATCAAGGACGCATACTTGCATGTCCCCATCTGCAACAGCCATCAGGTTTCTGCGCTTTGCGATTTGGCACAGCGTCGGCACCAAGAGTTTTTAACAAGGTGTTTGCCCCGATCTGGCTTTGCTGAGACAGCGAGGCATTGCTTTCGTGGGCTACTTGGACGATTTTCTTCTGAGAGCTGCTTCTGGCTCAGAATCAGAGGAGGACATGTCTATAGCCAGTCAGACCCTTCGAGGAAATTGGTTGGGTACTGGACATACGGAAGTCGGTGTTGGTACCGACTAAGCGTCTGGAGTACCTAGGCTTGATCCTGGACTTGATCCTGGACTCCTCGGAGGCGAAGGTCTTCCTTCCTTTGGAGCAGTTGCAGATGCTCCAGTCGGTGGTGAAATTTTTAGCATCCCGCAAATGGAGGCAGTACCGTAAGCCCAATTCCACACTCGAGTATTGCAGAAGGAAATCCCGTCCAAATGGAACAGATCTCCATTGTCTCTGGATTCGGGTAAGTCACCTGGTCAAGGCTTCCCTGAGTTGGTGGCTGAGATCCCCGGCTCTTCAGTCCGGGAGGTCGTTCTTTCCTTTCCATTGGACTGCGATCACAACGGACGCCAGCCTCATAGGTTGGGGGGGTGGAGTCTGGGGGGTCCAGTCGGCCCAGGGTTGCTGGACTCTGGACGAATCTCGCCTGCCGATCAATGTCCTCAATCTTTGAGCGATCAGACTGTGCCTCTCCAAGTGGTCACAGAGACTTCAAGGGCGTCCTGTCAGGATCCAGTCGGACAACGCCACGGCGGTGACTTCTGTCTTCCATCAGGGAGGAACAAGGAGCTCGGCCGCAGCATTGGAAGTAGTTCACATCCCAAGATGGGTCGAAAGGAGCGTGCCGGCTCTATCGGCTGTTTACATTCTGGGCGTAGAAAACTGGCAGGCGGACAATCTGAGTCGCCAGATGCTGGACCAAGGGGAATAGTTGTTACACCCGGAGGTGTTTCAACTCCTTTTGTCAGAAATGGGGCACACCAGTTGTGGATTTCCTGGCCTCTCGACTCAATCGCAAGTTGTCAAGGTTTGTGGCCAGGTCCAGGGATCCCTGGGCAGACGCGTCAGACGCGTTGGTGGTTCCATGGGGTAGTATCGGCTAATTTATGCCTTTTCCCCCAATGAAATTGCTTCCTCGTCTGCTCCGCAGAGTGGAGGCCGAGGGGATTCTGGGGATTCTGGTGATTCTAATCACCCCAGACTGGCCCCGGCGTCCCTGGTACGCTGACCTCGTGAGACTGGTAGCAGACGCTCCCTGGCGGCTGCCAATGCGGGAGGACCTTCTGTCTCAAGGTCCCATACTTCATCCTGCTTTACAGTCACTGGCTTTAACGACATGGCTATTGAAAGCCAGGTACTAAGGGACCGTGGTCTGTCAGATTCGGTAATCTCCACCATGTTGAGGGCCCGGAAATCTTGTTCCTGGAAGATTTACCATCGCACTTTGGAAGGCCTACATCTCTGTGTGAAGAGATGGCTTGGCGCCCACGGGCTTATTCGGTTTCTCGGATCCTGCTGTTCTTACAGCGCGGAGTGGATCTGAAACTCGCCTTAAGCACCATTAAGGGGCAGATTTCAGCCTTGGCTGTCTTCTTCCAACGATCCCTGGCGGCTCACTCACTGGTAAGTACGTTTGTACAGGGGGTCCGACACGTGGTTCCCCCTATTAGACCACCGCTTCCTCCGTGGGACTTGAATCTGGCACTCTCGGTACTTCAGGTACCTCCCTTTGACAACATCAGGGGAATTCCACTCGACGCTTTCTCAGAAAGTTGCCTTTCTAGTTGCCATTACATCGGTCAGAAGGGTTTCTGAATTGGCCTGGTCTTGCAATTCGCCTTACTTGGTCCTCCATAAGGATAAAGCGGTACTATGCCCGCAGCCTTCATTCCTTCCAAAGGTAGTGTAGCGCTACCCCCAGTTAAGAGAGCCGCTGGATTTGTTTTCGGGCCCTGTGTACAGCACCACCAACCCCCAGCAATCTGCTCGACCCACTCCGGCACAGCTAGTCTAGGGGTTATATTTGTATCACATTCAAATAATATTGCAAGGAATAACCTCCTAACAGTAAGACAACACACTGAGGCAAGAGATTAAATATAACAGTTTACTCTTATATTAAATGTAGCATAAGCAGAACACAACACATGCAATTGGCTAGCAGAGCCCTGCAGAAATCAATACAGCATACAATAATGGCGCTGCGTGGTACTTCACCACGTGTAGCTATTATGGTATGCGCGCCCTATGGCGCACTAAACAATATCCTAACTTCCCACCCCGGTCAGGCCTGACATGGAGTAAATCTCAGTCACCTCCTATATGGAGTTCTTCGCATGCCAGCTTTCGGTGGTGCACTTGATGAATAGCAATTTGTAATCCACAATCAGGCAATACTTGAAACACTATACTGGGGGGGACACTCCAACTCTGTCCTGCTACCGGTCCCCCCGGGGAACAGCAGATAAACGAAACTGTGGGCCTATGCAGTCTGTAGGCCTGAACACGGCACAGTCTATTGGTCTGGGCAGGTGCCCGCTCACCACTCCGGATGCGATCCTAATCTGGAACGTCCACCCTGCTGTGTATCCGCACACAGCGTCTGCAACGATCGGGTCCCCGATCCAACTGATGTCCTCACTCGACACGTCAGATGCCACCCAGGCTCCGCAGTGGGGTGGAAGGCTCTTTGGAAGTTGCGCAAGGCCCAGGCTTCAGGCCTTGCACTGCAGCAGATCCGCACAGGAAAAACTCTTGCTTGGTGTCCCAAAGAGGCCGAGCTCCGCCTCGCCTCCTCCTTAAGTAACCCCTCCCATGAGTCTCTGCGGTGGCTAACTGCACTCTGGGTGCCCAACAGGGTTCTGGGTAACGTAGTCCCGGGGCCTTAAAGGAGACCCCGCTACAGTAGTTTCGGCCTTTCACCTAAACGAGGACATTGTACTTCCATCCTTGTGTCCTCGGCCGTCGCATCCCAAGGAGGTTGCGCTACATACTTTAGACGTGGTACGTGCCCTACGGGGGTACCTGTCTGCTACGGCTCCGATCCAGAGATCTGACTCGCTGTTCGTGTTGGTGTCTGGTCCACAGAAGGGCCTGGAGGTCTCTTCTGCCACAATTTCTAGGTGGATCAGGCAGACCGTAATCCAGGCCTATGCCCTTAAGGGGCGGGTGCCTCCCTTTACTGTCACGGCGCATTCAACCAGGGCAATTGGTGCCTCCTGGGCTTTCCGACATCAAGCATCTGCCTCAAAGGTGTGTGTAATCCGGCGACCTGGTCATCTGTTTACACTTTCTGAAAGGTTTTTTACAAGGTTGATGTGAGTGCATCTTCGGATGCTTCCTTTGGCCGCAAGGTTTTGCAGGCGACTGAGGTTGCAACTCCTCCGAGGAGCTCTGTTTGTTTAAAAAATAGGATTTTTTGTACTCACCGTAAAATCCTTTTCTCTGACATCCATGGACTGACACAGCATCTTCAATCTTGACAGTGGGTTATGTTCCTGCTCATAGGAGAAGACTAGGCAGAATTAGATGTTTAAAACATACATTCCAAAAACCAGAGCTGAACAGCCCCGCCCAGGGGGCGGTCCCTCTGGACATAACCCTTCTACCAGCAGCCTCAGTTCGTATTAAAGCAGTACAAACTTAAAGAAAGGAGGGGTGGGTGCTGTGTCAGTCCATGGACGTCAGAGAAAAGGATTTTACGGTGAGCGCAAAAAAATCCTCTTTTTTTTCTCTCTCTGTCCATGGACTGACACAGCATCTTCAATCTTGACAAAGTGGGGCATCCCAAAGCAGTGTCAAAAAACTAGGGGTGGGAACAGTATCAAGGAAAAAAAACAAACTTCACCCCAAACAAGCAGAGCTCCTCAACGGAGGAGTTGCAACCTTAAACAGCCGCCTGCAAAACCTTGCGGCCGAAGGAAGCATCAGAAGATGCGGCCACATCAACCTTTTAGAACTTTAAAAAGGTATGTGCGGATGACCAGGTCGCCGCTTTGCACACTTGTGCAACAGACGCTTGATGTTGGAAAGCCCAGGAAGCACCAATTGCCCTGGTTGAATGCGCCGTAACCGGAAAGGGAGGCGCCTGCCCCTTAAGGGCATAGGCCTGTATGATCCACCTAGAAATGGTGGCAGACGAAATTGCCTGGCCCTGTTTTGGCTCAGACACAGACACAAACAGTGAGTCAGACTTCCTAAATGAAGCCGTAACAGACAGGTACACCCGTAAGGCACGTACCATGTCTAACGTGTGACCAACCCAGTTAGGACCACTCGGTTCCGCTGTCTGTGTCCCGCTCACAGCGCGAGTTGAACAGAGATATAACTGAGGTAACGCTGAGGAGAATCGCGCCGTTCTGAGGCAGCGATAGCGGCCAACCAGCACAAAAAAAGCGCGCACCTACTAGAAAACGGCCACCGCAATTACAAGTGCGCCATAGTGTGGCCACGGCAAGATGTCCGCCAATGCCAGTTTACATAGTAAAGAAAAAACACAGTAAAACATGGCGCCTGACGGCACAATGAAAAACAGAAGGCCCAGGCTGGCAAATAAGCATCCCCACACAGAGTGCAGACCACACGGACCTCCACCGGGCAAAATTACCCCCAGTCAGCGCGCGCCAGAGCAAGATGACAAAGTAGTAAAAACAAGGGGGAGACAGGGAAACCCCCCCTTACCATAGGAACACACAGCATGTACTCACCTGCTGAGGCAGGAGAAACCGTACTTACCCGTCCAGCGAGGACCCACTGGTGTGTTCCTGACAGGCCTATCACAGTGCAGTACGGAGTAGCTGTCGGCCCGGTCCACTGTGAAAGATACAGCAAAACTGTTCAGACATATGTGGACCCTGGAGCAATAAAAGCTCACCGGCCACCCCTGGAGCCGTGGGGTATGTCATGGACTGATCTCACGCAGAGCAAGGATCAGCACGCTCGATGGTCGGACTGGGAAGACTACGAGGATAGCGAACTATCCAACCTGTTGCCCAGCCAACAGTTGATAGAATCTCAAAAATAAAATAACAAAAATTCAAAAAGAATAAAAATATTTATTCGAGACTGGCTCCGAAGAGAGCCACGTCCTCTCCTCTGCTAGGCAGGAAAACACTGAGGCGGCTGGCTGCAGGTAGGAGGGTTATGTCCGGAGGAACCGCCCCCTGGGCGGGGCTGTTCAGCTCTGGTTTTTGGAATGTATGTTTTAAACATCTAACATTCTGCCTAGTCTTCTCCTATGAGCAGGAACATAACCTACTTTTTCAAGACAGAAGATGCTGTGTCAGTCAATGGACAGAAAGAGAAAATCCTATTTTTTCCGCTAAATAGTCGCAAGTAGAAATTTAATTGGTTTCTAAAGTCACAAATTCTCGTACGACAGAAAAAAAAAATTGGAAGTGATGTCATGTGCTGTAGTGTATTTTCAGACGAAAACTGTACTGACTAAATGAAAATCGTACGATCTGGTATTGTACGAGGAACGTTTTCGTGCTTGTCCAATCAAATAATATCGGATGAATTGTGATCGGCTCTCGAAAGCTCTGTACTAATAATCCGATTATCGTATTAATTCTTCCTCGGACGACAGTTTTCGTACGATAGTTGGACAGTGTATATGGGCCATAAGGATGGGCAGCTGGAGCAGTGAAAACAGTTGGTGCAGAGAAGTTTACAGTAAACCTATTACTGATGATACTGTTGATAACTTGGCAAATTTTTATAAAATACAAAAATGCATTACAGTTCTTTAAATATGCAGCAAATTGGGCCTTGAAATTTAAGCATGTTCAATGTGGCCAGAAAATTAGTCAATAATAAAAATATGTATTTATTATCTGGACAGCGAAAAAGTGTCTCATATTGAATACAGCAATTGATAAAACATACAAAAACAATACAAAAAATATACATTAAAGACCATCATAGCATAAAAGTACACTACACAATGTGGCATAAAAAATCGTCCTCCATGTTTGACTTTCGAACAGAGTGGTATAATAATAAATCCAACTGAGCGAAAATCAAATGGACTGTCCATATAAGATGCATCCAAATATGCCCGACATGTTTTGTGGCTACTTCCTCGGGGGACAGGTGCATCTAAATAGAGAAATATAAATAAGCCAGTATCATAAAGTGTAGACATATAAAATTAATAAAATTTATGCAAGACAGTAATAAACCATCCCCACATATACTCATACGAACAAAGCCTGCAAGACCCAAACCTGGAGGCTGTCTATAGTGTCCTTACCAGGAAATGTGGTTGATTGGACCCACCAGGGACACACACACACACACACACACACACACACACACACACACACACAGTTTGATGTGCAAGGTGGAATGAGGTGTTGGAAAAGAACCAATTGGTAAATTTTTTGGGCTCCATTTCTGTAAAGTTCAAAAATCAACTAAGTAAATACTCCTAGTAAAGAGCATACTACTATCTAAAAAAGCAGGGGAAAGAAAAGTAATGGAGGGTGGGCGGTTCTGCTGCTCAGGGGTGCGCACCCCTCCTGTCGTAATGTCCATGTGACGCTGGTATAGGGCCCCCTGGGTAGCTCAAGCGCAAATTAAATCTCCTTTTTGGTGCTAGTCCATCTGTACGGCACCTTTCTCACACACCTTGTATCTGATATTGATATTTGAGTTTTCCCTGTTATGTTAATAGGTAATTTTCCTTTATCCATATGTCTAGTATTTTTTGGGGTTGGGCTCCATTCCCTTTCTCTTCTCCCTTTTTCTAGAAAGTACTTACTCTTTATTAATGGTATTTACTTATAGTTGATTTTTGTATGTCACAGAAATAAAGCCCAAACTAATCTACCAATTGGGTTTTTTCCAATACCTGAACCTCCCCCTTGTACATCAATTAGTGTGGGACCATGTGTGAGTGCTTGACTCCCTGATGGGTCCAATTAGGGCCTCCTGGGTAGTTCAAGCACATATAACATCTCCATTTGGTGTCAGTCTGTCCATATGGCAGCACCTCTCACACAACTTGTATCTGCTATTGGATTTCAGTCTTCCCTGTTGTGGCAATAGGTAATTTTTCTTTATCCATATGTTCAGTATTTTTGGGGTTGGGCTCCATTCCTTTTCTTTCCCCTGCTTTTTTAGATGGTAGTATGCGCTTTATTATGAGTTTTTACTTACCGGTATATTTTATTTTTGAACTTGATAGAAATGGAGCCCAAACAATTTACCAATTTACCGTAGGTCTTTTCCAACACGTCATTCCCCCTTGCACAACAAACTGTGTGTGTGTGCTTGACTCCCTGGTGGGTCCAATCTACCACAGTTCCTGGTATGGACACTATAGGCACGGCAGCCTCCAGGTTTGGGTCTTACAGGTTCCAGCCTTTGTTCGTACGTGGGGATAGTTTATTACTGTCTCCTTCGATTTTTTTAAAATAAATTTTCCATATCTACACTTTATTATACTGGCTTATTTATATTTTTCTATTTATTTAGATGCACCCGCCCCTTAGGAAGTGTTTTTTAGCCACAAAACATGTCGGGCATAATCTGGATGCACCTTGTGTCTTATATAGACAGTATTTGATTTTAGCTCAGTTGGATTTATTATTATACCACTCTGTTCGACAGCAGCAAACATGGAGGGCGATATTTTATGCCACATTGTGTAGTGTACTTTTATGCTATGATCTATTTCTAGGACCAGGGCAGCCATCAGAAATTTTGGGGCCCCTTACACAGCTTTAGGCCTAGTTTTAGCAGGGCTCTACTGTCTTATCTGCACCCCAAAGATGCTGCTTGCAGGAATTTTTGTTTCCTGTCCTGCAAGCGCACCGCTACAGTGTGAAAGCACTCAGGGCTTTCACACTGGGGCTGCAGAAAAGGCAGTTTACAGGTACTATCTTTAGCACAAAAAACATCTGTGAAGCGCCTCCAGTGTGAAAGTAGCCTTCCGGGACAGATTCTATAAATAGCAGACCCACACGAAAAATTACCTGGGGGGGGGGGGGGATGCATAAATTGTGAGATCAAAGTAATTTAGTCACTACCTGTAAGACCCCTTTCACACTGAGGCGCTTTGCAGGTGCTAGAACGCTAAATATAGCGCCTGCAAAGTGCCCTGAAAAAGCCTCTGCTGTCTCTCCAATGTGAAAGACCCGAGGGCTTTCACACTGGAGCGGTGCGATAGCAGGACGGTAAAAAAAAGTCCTGCCAGCAGCATCTTTGCAGCAGTGAATACACCGCTCCTAAAGCACCCCTGCCCATTGAAAGCCGAACCACTGGCAAACCGCTGCTGCAGCGGCGCTTTGTGGCTGGTTTTAACCCTTTCTTGGCCCTAGCGGGGGTTAAAAGCACCCCGCTAGCAGCGCTTTTACTGCCGATGCTCCCACTGCCCCAGTGTGAAAGGGGCGTAACATTAACATTCCACTTAGTACATGTGTGTACAGAGATGGCTACTCACCAGCATCTGTAGAGGGGAGGAGCCAGGACATTGATGCAGAAAGGGGTAGAAAGTAGCCCTGTCATTGCATGTTGATGACTGGAGGGGCGTGTCAGGGAGAGCTCTTCCTGACAATCACCTCCGATTCCTCCTCAGCACTCCGCTCCCCAACTCCTTCATCTGCTGCAGGGATGAGCTCCGTGGAATGTAAGCAGCAATCTCTGTCTTCTCCTCCTGCCGCTCGATCTCCTCAATGACTGCAGCTCTACCACTTGTGATGTGAAGGAAATCGGGCACTGGGGGTAGCGGCAGGAAGAGAACATCAGATGAGACCAGCAGGAGCCCCCCCTTTCAGTCCTCTTCCTGTGAGACCCTCCATACTTTCGGTCACTACGCCAAGCTCACTCTTCACAGGCGCCGCAGATTAGAAGCCTCCGGAAGCACTAATGCTGCGATTGGTGGAGGTGGGCGGAAACTTTTCTGCCCACCTCCCCCTCCACCAATCCCAGCAGAAGTGCATCTCAAGGTGTCTAATCGGTGGCGCTGTGAGGAGTGAGCTTGGCGTTACCCCGGCAACAAGGAAGTGTGACGGTAAGTGGCTGTCAGGCATCAAGTGGAAATGCCTTGGGGGCCCCGAATCGCTCGGGACATCCGGGCCCCTTACATGAGTGTGGGCTGTACCCTTCTGATGGCAGCCCTGTCTAGGACAATGGTCTTTAATGTATATTTGTTGTATGTTTATCAATTGCTGTATTCAATATGAGACAGTTTTTCACTGTCCAGATAATAAATAAATACATATATATTATTATTATTATTGACAAACTTTCTGACCACATTAAACATGCTTCATTTAAAGTCCCAATTTTCTGCTTATTTACATTATATTAAGGATCGAGACGTAGGTTTTCCTGTGTCTCATTAAAAGTACTACATTCCCCCCCACCCCCTTCTTCTTTTTTTTTTTTTTTTTTTTTTTGCATTTTAGTATAAATATGAGAATTTTGACCCCAGATCTCATATTTAAGAGGTCCTGTCATGCTTTACATTTCTTGTAATAGGAATAAAAGTGACACAATTTTTTAAAAAACAGTGTGTAGCGGGGTCTCAAAATTTAGGTGGGACACCCAGGTGTATAAGTATGGGATTAGTGGACCACTTGTGTTCGTGGAGGATTGGATGGTGTAATAATCTCCTTGGCCTCTGGGTGGTGGGGTACCTGGAGGCTCAAGGTAGATTTGCCATTACAGTGCTAGCCTTTTTGTCCCTTTCCGGAGATGGTACGGTGAGGGCGGGGAACCTGCCGTGGTGTCGATGGGAGGAGATAAAAGGGGGATACGCCCTAACCACAAGGTCTTCTGGAGGAAGTTCTTCACGCGCCCAGGCACCTTAGGCCTGGGTGCGGGCGATTCCGGCCCAGGCACCCTAGGTCTGACGGGAATGGAGTCGGAGTCCATCCCAGGCACCTTCAGCCTGGGGTGAGGTACTGAACTAGAAGGCCTGGGGTCCAGTGACTTCGACTGGATCCCACGAGTGTGGAGACGTCCGAGGGTCCCTGAGGTGGACGGGGCCCATGTCTGAGGTGAGGAGGCCGGGGAGGTTACCCGTCTGGAGAGTCTGGAGCAGCATCAACCCAGTAACGGATGGGCCTCTGGTAACTCCCTTGGAGGGACATCTTCCCCTGATGGGGGCCGCAGTGCAGCGAAGGTACTCCTATCTACGTTCTCTTGAGTCGCTGGTAGAGACTCTCAGATTCTAAGTCCTTTCTAGCTGAATGCTATAGTAACCGCTGGCGAGATGGCAGTGGTTTAGTTGATAACCAGGATAGTGCCCCGACCTGCTCACCCCCGTATCAAAATGTTATCAAGTCGCAACCAGATGGCTACTGAAGCACTGTTTATTGTGAGATGTACAATAAAGCAAGAGTTGGACTGTGATCGATGTGTGGAACTCTGGTTAATGGGAGCAGAGGGGAGTGTTGACACAGCGGGACTGTATTCTAGAACAAAGCACATAGGCCCGAGGAAATATCTGGTACTGGCCTTCACCTCGCCCACAGCTATGGGGAGGACATGGGCCGTAGCGCATCTCACCCTGTCGTGTGACATACCCCTAGACAAAGGAGATGGGGTGAGGCCGCTACAAGTGTAAAAATCAAAGGTAAAATAAATACATTTTTAAATGCGCGCTGAGCTCGCGTGCAGAAGCGAACGCATATGTGAGTAGCGCCTGCATATGAAAACCACATATGTGAAGTATCGCTACGATCGTTAAAGCGAGAGCAATAATTCTAGCCCTAGACCACCTCTAACTCAAAACGTACAACCTGTAGAATTTTTTAACCTTTGCCTATGGAGATTTTTAAGGGTAAAAGTTTGTCGCCATTCCACGAGCGGGTGCAATTTTGAAGCGTGACATGTTGGGTATCAATTTACTCGGCGTAACATTATCTTTCACATTATAAAAAAAATTGGGCTGTCTTTACTGTTTTTATTTTTTAAAAAGTGTATTTTTCCCCCAAAAAAAAGTGCGCTTGTAAGACCGCTGCGCAAATACAGTGTGACAAAGTATTGCAACACCTGCCATTTTATTCTCTAGAGTATTAGAAAGAAATATAATGTTTGGTGGGTTCTAAGTAATTTTCTACCAAAAAAACTGTTTTTAACCACTTCCCTACCCAGCCATAGACAAATGACGTCCACAGATGGGATCTCCCATCCTGGGTGGACGTCATATGACGTCCTCGGCTTTGTAGGGGGATATCTGAATGATGCCTGCAGCTAGAGGCATCATTCAGATATCCTTTTGAAGTGCCGGCGATTCTGTGCACCATAAGAACGATCATAGCGGCGGTTCCACCGCTTGATCGTTCTTATAGGCGGCGGGAGGGGACACCCCCCCTCCCGCCACCATCCGGTGCTTCTCCGGGCTCCCCCGTGCGATCGGGGACCCGGAGCGAATCTTCCGGCATCGTTGGTGGAGTCACGTGATGAGCATAGAGATGACTGGTGACCAGTCATCTCTATGATCGTCGGAGGCCCGGGCGCGATGTGATGACGTCACGCCCGGGTCTCAAATGTAAACAAAGCCGCCATTGCGGCTGTAAGTATGAAATCAGTGAAAAAATTTTCACTGATCTCATGCTTTCCAGCCTGGAGGAGAGATGTGGGGTCTTATTGACCCTGCATCTCTCAATAAAGAGAACCTGTCACACACATTCCTATTACAAGGGATGTTTACATTCCTTGTAATAGGAATAAAAGTGATCAAAAAAAAAAAGTAAAATCATTGTAAAATTTTTTATAAATAAGTAAAATAAATAAATAATAATAAAAAAAAAATTAAAATGCCCCTGTCCCCGGTAGCTCGCGATCAGAAGCGAATGCACACGTAAGTCGCCCACATATGTAAACGCCGTTCAAACCACGCATGTGAGGTATCGCCGCGTGCGTTAGAGCGCGTGCAACAATTCTAGCACTAGACCTCCTCTGTAATTCTAACCTGGTAACCTGTAAAAAAAATTAAAGCGTCGCCTATGGAGATTTTTAAGTACCGAAGTTTGGCGCCATTCCATGAGTGTGCGCAATTTTAAAGCATGACATGTTAGGTATCTATTTACTCGGCGTAACATTATCTTTCATATGTTTCCAAAAAAATGGGCTAACTTTACTGTTTTTTGTTATTTTTTAATTCATGAAACCATTTTTTTTTTTTTAAAAAGGCGTTTGAAAAATTATGTGCAAGAAAAAATGTTGCAATGACCGTCATTTTATTCCCTAGTGTGTCTGCTAAAAAAACATATATAATGTTTGGGGGTTCTGAGTAATTTTCTAGCAAAAGAATGATGATTTGTACATGTAGGAGAGAAGTGCCAAAATAGGCCCGGTATTGAATAGGTACAAAAAGCCCTGTATTGAAGTGGTTAACTTGTAAACACAATCTCAGAGTCTCGGTCCTTAAAGGGGTTGTAAAGATTCGTTTTTTTATTTTCTAAATAGGTCCCTTTAAGCTAGTGCATTGTTGGTTCACTTACCTTTTTCCTTATATTTCCCTTCTAAATGTTTTTATTCTTTGTTTGAATTTCTCACTTCCTGTTCCTCCTCAGTAAGCTGTTCAGTAAGCTGTTCTGGCTGACTAAACACCGCTCGGATGATGGTGTGAAGTTTAGTGAGGAGAAACAGGAAGTGAGAAATTCAGACCAAGAAAAAAAACATTTAGAAGGTAAATAGAAGGAAAGGGTAAGTGAACCAACAAAGCACTAGCTTAAAGGAACCTATTTGGAAAATAAAAAACAAACCTTTACAACCCCTTTAAGTGGTTAACCGTTACTCAGCATCCTTGAAATTTAAGAGACATGGGGAAGCAACAACCAGCCGTAACTGGATAGTTGGCAGCTCTAACTGAATTTTTCTGTGCCCTCCCAACTATCAACTGTCTGGCTGTGGCTGGAATTTACTCCCCCATGGCCATTCAATTAAAGTATTTCTGATCCCTCTGTAGCGGGTACATTTAGGGGGAAGCATCTGAGTGGTAACTAGGCTCAGATGCACTAATTGTTAGGTCTCATGGACCATTTCTATCCCTGGGAGATAGTACTGGTGTGTAAGTTCACTGGGGCCTATGGGTGGCGCTGTTGCCGTGGGCCCGGGTTGAACTGCAATACGAGGTTGTGTCCTTTTTGTCCCCTCACAGCAGCAGTACAGCGGGGCGGGGAACCTGCTGTGCCTGTCGGGAGAGGATATAAAAGGGGGCGGCCATCTTCCAGAGGGGTCGTCGGTTCCGCGCTCAGGCACCTTAAGCCTGGGTGCCTTAGGCCCGGAGGCCTGGTCGGGTTGTCTTTGGGTGCCCTAGGCCCAGAGACGGAGCTGCTGTTCCATCTCAGACACCTTCAGTCTGGGGTGAGGTACTTTGGAGAAAGGCCCGGAGCCCAGCAGCCTTTGGCTGGGATCCGCCGGGGACCGAGACTCCCAGGGATCTGCCTTGCGAGGGGACCCGTATCCAGGACGAGGAGGCCAGGGAGGTGACCTTGTCTGAAGACCCAGCGCAGAGTCGTGGTGACAGAGGGGGCCTCTGGTAACTCTCCGGAGGGATGTTCTTGTCCTATAAGGGCTAGTTCACTAACAAAAGGAAGTGCGTGTTCTTTAAGTCACAGTGGCAGTGATACTACGCACCCAAGGTCAGTAGCAGTGACTTTCATCTTTTTTTTTCCACCCGGTCAGTGGCAGTGACCAACCTCATGGTCTGTGGCAGAGACCGTGCGCCAAGCCTGTTCGTGCTGATCAGAGCAGGAGAAACCCAAATTCAAGTTTGTGCCTGGACCTCCTCCCACCTTATCTGAGTCTGACGTGTTTGTCTCAACCCGTCTGCACTTGAAGAGACTGTTTATTGTGCATGAAGGAATAAATAATTGTTGGACCTTTCAGTTGGTGTGGACAATTGCTTACTGGGGAGAATTAAAGACTTGTTTCTGATTACTGCAGAAACAAGATCAGTACTGGAGGCTTTTTGACACCAGCTGCAAGCAGGCCCGAGAAACTAACACCGCTCAACCTCCCTATTCAGGAGGGTACGGGCTTGTGGTGCGGTGTGCCTCATTCTTTTCCTGCGGAGGAGCCAATCAAAAGAAAAGCAGGTAAAGTCTGGGGTTGGTGCGCTACACCTCTATACCTGCTATATTCTTCAGAGAGCCCACCAGAGGCTGTGTGTTTGTAGGGCAGGCCACACTAAAGATTTAAAGATGGCAGTGGTATGCACAAAAATAATTTATGGTTCTTTTAAGTCCACCCAACAAAATCATATAAACAGGTAATTTGTAGGCTAAGGGGTTAAAATGATACTAAAACACACCCTGTTTAATTTAAATTGTCCCTTCTATTTCTGTATGTGGATGATGGCACTGTAATTATTTTACAAAAAATAATAATCTGAAGTACCATTTTCCTAGTTGATATACAGCTTTCACATGACCCAGATCTTTCCCAGCCTATCTGCAGGGAACTATAAGCAGGAGGAGCTTCTAGTCCTCTGCTGCTGGTCACATGTTAAAAAAAACGAAAAAAAAAAAAACGCCTTTGGAATACAAAGTAAACCTAAATCAACAATATCAAACTGTTTTAAATTGTCATACAAATATATATTTGAAATAAAAAAAAAATCGGATCTTTATTTACATTTTTTTTGTGGAAATAACAAGGTGTGGGCAGATTTCTGCCAATCACAGGCTGTGTCACACCCCTCCAGCCTGTGTCCTAGAATTAGAGGGAGGTGAAGCCTCTGTTTAATCTACATGTAATATCCCATCCCAATTGTGTTTAGCTGGTTAGTGGGCATGGAGGAGGGAGAGAGTGGGCTGTCATTTACCGCTGCATATACGCCCACATGTGACGCTATAGTCACATGGGCTGTTCAGATGTGATACAGAGGCTATGCATAGAAACTCACTGAAAACTGAGCATGTGCAGTGTTGCCACCACAGCTGCAAAATCCCTAGCTGAATTGGGGACATGGACAGAAGGTGGAGATGGAGAGCAGCAGGATCAACCAGATTTTTTTTCAGAAAACAAATCTCCGTGACGAGTGATTGATTATGAACAGCATGTAATACACCATTTATTGATAGTTTTTTTATGATGTGGGTTTAGTGACACTTTAATTTGTTGCAAGCTCAGTTCCTGGGCTTTTGGTCCTAGCCAGCTCACTTGTGCTATAAAAAGGGGCACAGCTGTGGGTCTGATGGGATTCCAGTATTACCTGTGAGTCGTTTGGCGCTTCTGAAGGAACCAGAGTTTTTAGAAGACATCCAGCCATAGACCACGCCATTATGGACTTCATCTCACTGCCTGGGCCACTATAGTTGAGGTTAGAGGAAAGACATTGTTCATTTTGAACTGCTCTGATGCATTTCTTTAGTAAAAGTTACAGTAGCCATTATGAGCCTGGTCTGAAGTTATTCAAAGATAGTGATGAGCCGAACACCCCCGGGTTCGGTTCGCACCAGAACCCGCGAACGGACCGAAAGTTCGTATGAACATTAGAACCCTATTAAATACAATGGATGCGAACGTTCGAATTCTAAAGTGCTAATTATAACAACTATTATGCATGTTATTGTCCTAAAAAGGGTTTGGGAACCCGGGTTGTGCACCAGGGGACATGTATCAATGCAAAAAGAAGTTTTAAAAACGGTCGTTTTTCGGGAGCAGTCATTTTAATGATGCATAAAGTGAAAAAAAAAAAGTCAAATATTCCTTTAAATATCGTACCTGGGGGGTGTCTAAAGTATGCCTGTGAAGTGCCACGTGTTTCCCGTGTTTAGAACTGTCCCTGCACAAAATGACACTTCTAAAGGAAAAAAAAGCCATTTAAAACTGCTTGCGGCTTTAATGTAATGTCTGGTCCCGGTAATATGGATGAAAATCTTTAAGAAAAATGGCATAGCTACCCCATGACCCCCCCCCCCCCCTACCCCAGCCCATTACCAGCCCCTTTGGGTCTTGTATGGATATTAAGGGGAACCCCGCACATAAAATAAAAAAGGCCCTATATACTCTGAACAGCCGTATACAGGCGGTGCATACAAGACAGGGACTGTAGGTTTGTTCTTATGTAGAATCTGTTTGTAATTTTGAACAGGTACATTGTTGAAGTGTAGCTCCAGCCCAAAAATCTATTTTTAAACTTTTTGGAAAACATAGGTAAGGGTTATCACCCCTGTAACATTTGTTTTGCTGTCTGTGCCCCTGTTCAGAACATTTCACCTCACTTTCCGTCCCAATGACAACTGTTTTTGAAATGTGGTGTTTTTCTTGAAACAAGGATTGCTGATAAAGCATCAGTACAGAGGAGACACCTTTCTCCCATATTTATTCTTACAGGAGAGAATTTTCCTTCCTAGTGGTAGATTTCCTCTCACTTCCTGTTGTCTTCTTGCGTTTGCAAGTAGGAGTCGTTTGTAAGTTGGATGTTTGAAAGTAGGGACCTGCCGTATATACTCTGCAGAAATAGGCCCCTTAGTTGTTGGTGTTGGCACAACACTGTAAGCACTCACAGTTACTCTTGGTTGGTGCTGGAACGCCCTGCTGTCAACTATTATATCAGGAATTTTAATTACATATAATTGTTGAACAGTGGTAGTAAAAATTGGGCCTTTTGATGGTGGTGCTGGTGCCACAACACTGTAAGCCCTGACAGTTACTCTTGGTGGGTGCAGCAATGGGCCCTGCTGTGAATTATTAGATCAGGAATTGTAATTGCATGCCCCTGTTGAACAGGGGCTGAAAAATTGGGCCTTTCGTGGTGGTGGTGGTGGTGGTGGTGGTGGTGGTGGTGGTGGTGTTGCCACAACACTGTAAGCCCTCAGAGTTACTCTTGGTGGGTGCAGGAATGGGCCCTGCTGTGAATTATTAGATCAAGAATTGTAATTACATGCCCCTTTTGAACAGGGGCTGAAAAATTGGGCCTTTCGTGGTGGTGGCGTTGCCACAACACTGTAAGCCCTCAGAGTTACTCTTGGTGGGTGCAGCAATGGGCCCTGCTGTGAATTATTAGATCAAGAATTGTAATTACATGCCCCTGTTGAACAGGGGCTGAAAAATTGGGCCTTAGGCACTGGTGGCACAACACTACAACCCCTCACAGATACTGTACTTGGAGCACAGCAATGAGCCCTATGGCAAATTATTGCTAAAAAAATTGTAATTACACGCCCCTGTAAAACAGGGGCTGAAAAATTGGGCCTTAGCCACTGGTGGCGGCACCCATAAACAAAAATGATCTTCCAAGCTATCATCATCAATCGTATCATTGAGGACTCGGAGGAGGAGGATAGCCAGTCAACATAACAGCACAGGCACTCAGCATCAGCATCAGTCTTGAAGTGATGTGACATGTTAAAATCAATTAGTCTGTTATATCAGCATCAGGTGTGTGGTAGCTGGTGGTGATCCAAGACTGGTTCATCTTGATGAAAGTCAGTCGATCAACCGAGTCGGTGGACAGGCGCACCCTGTGATCCGTGACAAATCCTCCAGCAGCACTGAATGTGCGTTCCGAAAGAACGCTGGATGCAGGACAGGCCAGTAGCTCAATTGCATACTGTGCAAGCTCTGGCCAGTGATCCATCCTCAAGACCCAGTAAGCCAGAGGATTTTCGGTGGGGAAGGTGTCCAAGTCTGACCTTGCCCCTAGATATTCCTGCACCATGTTTATCAGACGCTGGCGATGGTTGCTGGAACCGATCATACTTTGGGGCTGCGGACTAAAGAATTGTCTGAACGCATCGGTCAGACGGCCACCTTCCCCACCGCTCCTTCTTTGACTGGCCGAAGCCTCAGCAACTCGTTGTCCAGGACCAGGAGTTTGTAACCTCCCAGTCTCTGGGAACGCGTTGCACAGACCTTTCTGCAAGGCCTCCCGGAGTTGTCTCATCCTCTGCTCCCTCTGCGACGGTAACATAAGGTCCGCAACCTTACCCTTGTACCGTGGATCAAGGAGAGTGGCCAGCCAGTAATGGTCCCTCTCCTTGATCCGACGAATACGAGGATCCTTCCGCAGACTTTGCAGGATCAGGGAGGCCATGCAGCGTAGGTTTGCTGAGGCATTCGCTCCGGAGTCCTCTGGGTCACTAAGGACGACATGATCCGCAGCCACCTCCTCCCAGCCACGTACAAGTCCACTGGTTTCTTGGGACTGTAAATCATCCCTAAAAGACTGCTGCTGATGATGCTGAGTGCCAGCCTCCACCTCCATGCTGACACAATCCTCCTCCTCCTCCTCCTCCTCTTCCTGTGCGATGGGTGGGACAGAAGGAACACTGTCTGGGTAAAGGGGGCCTTGAGAGGCAAGGAAGTCCTCCTCTTCCTGCCTCTGTTCTGCCTCAAGTGCCCTGTCCATTATTCCACGCAGCGTGTGCTCCAACAGGTGGACAAGAGGTACAGTGTCACTAATGCATGCACTGTCACTGCTCACCATCCTCGTGGCCTCCTCAAATGGTGCCAGGACAGTGCATGCATCCCTGATCATGCCCCACTGGCGTGGAGAAAAAAAACCAAGCTCCCCTGACCCTGTCCTGGTGCCGTAGTCGCACAGGTACTCATTGATGGCCCCCTGCTGCGTGTGCAGCCGCTGCAGCATGGCCAACGTTGAGTTCCACCTGGTGGGCATGTCACATATAAGGCGGTTCTTGGGCAGGTTCAACTCCTTTTGCAGCTCAGCCAGGCGAGCACTGGCATTATAAGATCTGCGGAAATGCACACAGACTTTCCTGGCCTGCCTCAGGACATCCTGTAAGCCCGGGTACCTGCCCAAGAACCGCTGCACCACCAGGTTAAGGACGTGAGCCACACAGGGCACATGGGTCAGTTGTCCCTGTCGGAGGGCGGAGAGGAGGTTGGTGCCATTGTCGCAAACCACCATTCCTGGCTTAAGCTGGCGTGGCGTCAACCACCTCTCGGCCTGGCCCTGCAGAGCAGACAGGACCTCTGCCCCAGTGTGGCTTCTGTCCCCCAAACACACCAGCGCAAGCACGGCATGGCATCTTTTTGCCTGCGTACTTGCGTAGCCCCGTGAACGGCTACGGAGCACCGCTGGTTTATAGGACAAACCACAGGAAGAGGCCATGGAGGAAGAAGAAGAGGAGGGGGTGGAGGAGAGAGGTGTGTCACAACCAGTAGTAGCATTTTGGAGGCGTGGCAGTGGAACAACCTCCAACACTACTGCACCTTGTCCTGCATCCTTCCCAGCTGCCAAAAGAGTGACCCAATGGGCCGTGAAAGAAAGGTAACGTCCCTGTCCATGCCTGCTGGACCATGAGTCAGCGGTAATATGCACCTCACCGCTGACCGCCCTGCCCAGCGAGGCCAAGACATTGCCTTCCACATGCCGGTAGAGAGCCGGAATAGCCTTCCGTGAGAAAAAGTGGCGTTTGGGAACCTGCCACTGAGGAACCGCACATTGCACAAACTCACGGAAGGGGGCCGAGTCTACCAACTGAAAAGGCAGCAGTTGAAGCGCTAGCAATTTAGCCAAGCTAGCATTCAACCGCTGGGCATGTGGATGGCTGGGAGTGAACTTCTTTTGACGGTCCAGCAGCTGGGGCAGGGAAATTTGCCTGCTAGAATCGGACGTCGGTGTACTGCTAGCAGAGTGGCCGCAAGTACTTGGCTGTGACACACCTAATTCTACACCTTCATTCCTCTCAGTGCATGTTTCAGAGAGGACTGAAGTTATAGTGGGGTTGGAGATCCCAGCTGATGCGGTGCAAGGAGAGGTCCGCTTTGTTCTTTGGTGTGGGTCTTTGAGGTAGGCTTGCCAACGAGCTGCATGGCAGGTCAACATATGTCTGGTCAGGCATGTGGTACCCAAGCGGCTGATGTTTTGGCCACGCGATATACGCTTAAGACATATGTTGCAAACAGCAGCTGTGCGATCTGATGCACTAGCCTCAAAAAAGGCCCACACCAAAGAACTTTTTGAATGACGGGCAGAGGCAGCGCCCTGCACAGGCGGAGCTCTGCGGTGTGATTCCGTCGGTGTACTGCCCTTACGCTGGCCACCAAAGGGCATCCTGCCTCGTTGGAGATGTGCCTCCTCCTCATCCTCCTCCTCCTCCTCCTCTCTCCTATTAGGCACCCACGTGGAGTCAGTGACCTCATCATCCCCTCCCTCCTCATCACTGGAGCCAATCTGGCAGTATGCTGCAGCTGCTGGAACATGACTGCCAGATTGGTGTCCTTCTTGAGCATCCCCTCTGTCTGCTCTCACGCTACTGCCTTCCTGTAGCTGGGTTTCATCAGACCCTTCGAAACGCTGGGCATCCTCCTGGAGCATGTACCCAACACTGTGCTCAAACAGTTCGGGGGACTCCTCAGGAGGAGGACATGGTGGGTCTAGGGAAGGAGTGACTGATGATGAGTCTGACATTGATACCAGGGAAGAGGACGCTTTGGCAGCTGCTTTTCCAGTACCCTGAGCCTGGGTGAGAGAGGATGAGGAGGAGGAGGAGGGCTTGGTCATCCACTCTACCAAGTCTTCGGCATGATGTGGCTCAACATGTCCAGCTGCCGAAAAGAAGGACAAGCGTGTCCCATGGCCATGTGCTGATGACAATGCACCGCGTCCACGACCAGCACTGTTGCCCCCAGACACAGAGCCTGCTTGCCCTCTTTTATTGCCTCCTGACTGTCTGCCTCTCCTTGTTTGCCTTCCAGACATTCTAATAGATGGCCTGCAGGGAGATGGGGAAAAAAGCAATAAGGGCTACCTTCAGGTGTCCTTCTCTGTCCCTTTACTTAAGGATTTCTAAATATGGTTGAGGATGATTGCTTTTGCACAGAATAGCACAACGACAATTTCCCTGACTGTCCAAAAAAACAAGGATTTCAAAGATGGTTGATGAGGAATGCTTTAGCACACTATAGCACAAGGAGAATTTCCCTCACTTTCCTTCTTTGTCCCTAGAAACAAGGATTATCACAGTGAAAGAAACTGACACTCTTCCTACCTATAGTTTTCTGTCCCTTGAAAAAATGTTTTTTTAAAGCACACTATAGCACAAGGAGAATTCCCTCACTGTCCTTCCCTGTCCCTAGAAACAAGGATTCGCACAGTAAAACACACTGACACTCTCCCTACCTATCCTTCTCTTTCCCTAAACTAAAGGAATCCAGGTTAAGCAAGAAAAAAATAAATGTCACTGTCCCTGCCTATGCTTCTCTTTCCCTGCTCCGGAACACACTACACTAGGCCGCCGTGCTGGCGGCCTTTTATAGTGTGGGGCGTGTACTAAACACCCTCAGCAATAATTGGCCACAGGCATCCTGCCTGTGGCCAATCATTGCTCTCCTCGCTGCCGGCGCTGTGATTGGCCAAGCATGCGGGGTCACAGTGCATGCTTGGCCAATCACAGCGCCTGGATGACACTGCGATGGCGTAGTGCATTGTGGGCCGTTCGCGTCACTCGAATTTGGCGCGAACGGCCCAAATCGTTCGATCTTCGTCGAACGATCGAACAGCCGATGTTCGAGTCGAACGTATGTTCGACTCGAACACGAAGCTCATCCCTATTCAAAGAGTGCATGTGGGTTCTGGCATATCAAACGAACTTGGGTCTGTAAAGCACAGAGGGGTATGAAGTAACAACTCTACAAAAGATCAGCAAGACAAGTGGAAGTACCTGCTACAAGCAACCAGTCATTAAGCGTGGCACCTCGTAGGGGGACAAATCCTCCGGGTTGCGAGGGGGTCATGGTCTGGCTTCCTCTCGCGCAGTTTGACTCCAGTAACAACCAGCGTTATGGAGATCTATGGCGTGGTCATGAGGTATGGGAGGTAAAGGAGTTGATGTGCTCATCTGGATTCTATTCTGTTGCTGGGAGTGAGGTGACAGAGATACGCTGGACTGGTGAAGTGGGCAAAGGCTCAGGACATCCCTCCTAATGCAACATACTAGTTATAGTGTGTAGTGACATGGAACAAGCCACTTTTTAAAGGAACTCTGCACTTTATTACTGCACACAGTGAAAGCTCATCTCTAAGTTGGGGAACTGCCTTAATGTTAGATTCGAAATTCAGTAGATTGCAATGCCCTAAGGCAGGGCTGCTGATAGGGCAGTACAACTAGCCCTGTTGTACTGGGCCCAACCAGCAGGGGGGGGGGGGGGCCGAGCATCTTTGTAGTTTTTGTTTTTCTCGTAAATAAAAACAATAGGGTTTACTAAAATCACCCCCACTCCTAATTGCTTAGGGGGTTACAAATTCAATTGCATTTTACTGGGCCCCATCAGGTAACCAGAGGGGCCCAGGAGGTGAGAGCATTAAAGGGACTATTTTTCTCAATTTCGGGTGCAGGTACATTATCCTGCACCGCGCAGCATTCTCTATAGTTCGGCCGGCTGCTCTCCCTTCCCCGGCACCTGGCGAAGTAATCTGTATCCACTGACTACCTGCTCCTCTCTCGGGTGCTGCGACTGATGTTGGCAGCGGACAGGGAGGGAGCAGTAAAACAAATCCTGGAGGCGGCTAGCGTGGCAGCACACAGTGAGTGAGATGGCATGCCATACATTATATCTTTTTAAATAGGATCCTCACTGTGCTTTTATGATCTTTACCACTAGGATAATCATCCACGCAGCACAGCAGGTGCTCAGTTCTGTCACATGCTGTGGGGTGCTCTTAAGTTATGGTTGTACTGTGTGTAAAAGAGACTAAGTGAGTGTAGCGGGTATATACTTTTCTATTCAGTTTGAAACTGGCAGAGACACCAGTGATGCATAGTTCCCTGCGGCTCAGCAGGTGGCCGCTGTCCCTGTGGGCTGTGGTTGAACCATCACTGCAGTGCCGTACCCTTTGTGGCCTCTCGCAGCACCTGTATGGCGGGGCGGGGAACCCGCTGTGCTTGCTGGGGGAAGGTATAAAGGGGGCGGACATCTTTGTCACGAGGTGGAGTCCCAGGCACCTTTTTAGCCTGAGGGCTGCGGTCCGTGGTCGGTGTCCAGGCGGCCTAGGCCTGGACACCTGGAGTTCGGGAGCAAGCCCAGACAACTTTAGTCTGGGGTGAGGTACTTGGTTCCAGGCCTGGGGCCCAGCTACTTCCACTGGGTTCCGCCCGGGAGGGATCGTCCTAAGGTGCCCGACGGACTGGGCACCTGAATCTAAGACGCAATGGACCGCGCAGGTGACCTTCCCGTAGATCTGGTGCAGCAGATTGCCAGTGCCGGGACAGGGCCTCCGGAGACCGTCTGGAGGGATGCCTTCACCAAATAGGGGCCTTATTCACGCGGAAGGTGGTTCATGTGCTAAAGTCTGTGCAGAGACATTTCGCAAAGGTCGCATCTGAAGACCATTGCTTTCAAGCCTGTGGCAGAGGCTGTAACAGTTCACCCGGTAGGTGGCAGCTACCAATTCACGGTCCGTGGCAGAGACCGTGTGCCAAGCCTATTCGCACGCAAACAAAAGGAATAGGAGAGTTCATTGTGCCTGGGCCTACTCGTCTCCACACCCCCTGTCTGTCTGTTGAGGGAGTCCAACTGGTTGTGTTTCATCCTGACATTGAAAAATAAAGGAGTGTTGGATTTTTATTGGTGTGGGGCTCATTTACTGGCAGACACTGTTCCACAGGAGAAGCGGAGGCTCCAAACACCGACCCGAAGGTAAAGAAACTTTGCTCACACCACACAAACATCTGCGGTGAAAGTATTGGCGTGGTGACCCCGCACTCTCTCCTCCAAGGTACCCCTAGACTGCAGCCAAAGATAAACGAGAGAGAGAGTGGAGGCCGCTACATGAGCATCACTGTGACACTGACAGTGCTGCCCGCCTGCTGTGCTGTGCAAATGATTAAACTAATGCTAAAGATCATAAAGCACAATGAGATGTTACTTTACACTTGCATTTGGGAAGAAAAGGGGGGCAGTAAAAGCATGCAACTGATCAGAGTTTTTATTGCCCCCCAACCACTCCCCTTTAACCACTTTAGCCTGGGACCTTGCTGCAAACATTTTTTTTTTTTTTTTTAAACGCTTACACACACTCCTAGCTGGGATCCACGGCCAGAAGCATGTGTATACTATATTAGCAACTGTCCTATTTCATGTGGATGTGATGGGAACAGCTCTGAAACCACCCAATCACTTTCACAACCACTGCACTGTCTGACCCCTCCCCCTATGCACACGAGACGCTGTTAAACGCGTGTTCAGAGGCAGTTGGACACTTTTTTCAACTGCCCCTGAACCCATTCAATGTTATCCTATGTGTCCATGCACACAGTCTCGTTTATTGCCGTTTTTAGGCAGTTGCGTTTAACCTATTTTTTCCAGAAGCAAAAAAATGGGTTCAGACGCAAACGTTTTCCACGTTTTCAGACCTCAAAGCGTGGCTAAACGCGGGTACCGGCGTTTTGCCGCATTATTGTTTAAGCGTTTTTAAAGTTGACCTATTTTTACATTAGAAACCTCAAAAATGATGAAAAACAATGAAAAAAATATAAAAAAAACCGAATTGCTTGCATTGCACTGTGGACAATCCACAACGTGTGGCAAGTGGACAATCCACAACTTGTGGCAGGGGACGTGGCAAGTGTACAATCTACAGCTTGTGGCAAGTGGACAATCCACATCTTGTGGCAGGTGACGTGGCCAGGTGATGTGTCAGGTGATGTGGCAAGTGGACAATCCACAACTTGTGGCCAGGTGATGTGGCAAGTGGACAATCCACAACTTGTGGCAGGTGACGTGGCCAGTGGACAATCCACAACTTGTGGCAGGTGACGTGGCCAGTGGACAATCCACAACTTGTGGCAGGTGACGTGGCCAGTGGACAATCCACAACTTGTGGCAAGTGACGTGGCCAGTGGACAATCCACAGCTTGTGGCCAGTGGACAATCCACAACTTGTGGCAGGTGATGTGGCCAGGTGATGTGGCAGGTGACGTGGCAAGTGGACAATCCACAACTTGTGGCAGGTGACGTGGCAAGTGGACAATCCACAACTTGTGGCAAGTGGACAATCCACAACTTGTGGCAGGTGACGTGGCCAGGTGATGTGTCAGGTGATGTGGCAAGTGGACAATCCACAGCTTGTGGCAGGTGACGTGGCCAGTGGACAATCCACAACTTGTGGCAGGTGACGTGGCCAGTGGACAATCCACAACTTGTGGCAAGTGGACAATCCACAACTTGTGGCAGGTGACGTGGACAATCCACAACTTGTGGCAGGAGATGTGGCCAGGTGATGTGGCAGGTGACGTGGCAAGTGGACAATCCACAACTTGTGGCCAGGTGACGTGGCCAGTGGACAATCCACAACTTGTGGCAGGTGATGTGGCCAGGTGATGTGGCAGGTGACGTGGCAAGTGGACAATCCACAACTTGTGGCAGGTGACGTGGCAAGTGGACAATCCACAACTTGTGGCAAGTGGACAATCCACAACTTGTGGCAGGTGATGTGGCCAGGTGATGTGGCAGGTGACGTGGCAAGTGGACAATCCACAACTTGTGGCAGGTGACGTGGCAAGTGGACAATCCACAACTTGTGGCAAGTGGACAATCCACAGCTTGTGGCAGGTGACGTGGCCAGTGGACAATCCACAACTTGTGGCAGGTGACGTGGCCAGTGGACAATCCACAACTTGTGGCAAGTGGACAATCCACAACTTGTGGCAGGTGACGTGGACAATCCACAACTTGTGGCAGGTGATGTGGCCAGGTGATGTGGCAGGTGACGTGGCCAGTGGACAATCCACAACTTGTGGCAGGTGATGTGGCCAGGTGATGTGGCAGGTGACGTGGCAAGTGGACAATCCACAACTTGTGGCAGGTGACGTGGCAAGTGGACAATCCACAACTTGTGGCAAGTGGACAATCCACAGCTTGTGGCCAGGTGACGTGGCAAGTGGACAATCCACAGCTTGTGGCAAGTGGACAGTCCACAGCTTGTGGTCAGGTGACGTGGCAAGTGGACAATCCACAGCTTGTGGTCAGGTGACGTGGCCAGTGGACAATCCACAGCTTGTGGCCAGTGGACAATCCACAACTTGTGGCAAGTGGACAATCCACCTTGTGGCCAGGTGACGTGGCAAGTGGACAATCCAGTTTGTGGCAGGTGATACGCTAAATACAAGTACACTGCTGCTCTCTCAGCTGCTGCTACTCGCTCTGGTCTCACAAAATGGCTGAAAAGGTTAAATAATACTGTTTTTTGAGCTTAGGGAGGGTCTTATGATGATTCTTAACTAAACGCTAATAGACGCAAACGCGGTTAAACGCGGCTGCAATCGCGGCAAAACGGGCGTTTAGAAATGCCGTTTTCAGCCTTTAAAAACGTGTGTTCAGCAGAGTTTGCACCGGCGTCTTGTGTGCATGGGGCCTAAGGCTGGGTTCACACTTATGCAAATTGGATGCAGGTTTTACCATATCCAATTCGCATGACAGGAGAGTGTCACCGGCTCTCAATGGAGCCAGTTCATACATCTCTGGGGTAGCCACCGTCTGCAGTAGAAAAGGGTCCTGTGCACCTTCTGGTCTGAATTCAGGCAAAAATTTGCACCTGAAACAGAACAGGGACGCATCGGACCCCTGCTGTGAGCCGAGGCCGCAGCTAGTGTGAACCAGCCTACAGCGAAACTAAACTCTCTCAATCAACTTTTTTGATAAAAAATAAAAATTAAAAGTGTTTATTGAACAAGTAGCTAAACAACTTCCAATGTACAAGTACATAATAGATTCCGTCAACTGCCTTTCATATATATGCATACATTTGCCCTTCATGCATCATTTAAACATGGTCTTCCAGATACTACTCCTTCCCCCCACCGACTCTTAACATATCATTCCGTGGAAAAATACAGTATACATTACCCTTTATAAACATTGCAAAATTCTGGACATTACCAGCTCTTTTGGGCTTAGACCCGGTGTGTCCAGCCATCGTGACTTCTCAATCAACATTGATTTATTTAAATCCTTATGCTGCTAGCATTAGTAAATGTAGTAGATGGGAAGGTATATTCTGTTTTTATTTTTTTTTTTACTTTTCTTCAATTACTTTCTGTTTCTGGCCTAGGCCAAAATTTTGTCAACATCCCAGGATTCGTCAGGCGGCGAAGGGAGGAGGGGTTTTCTCAGTTAAGCACACCTTCCTGCATGCATGCATGCATGCATGCCTGCCTGAGCTAAGGGCAGATGGATCCCAACTGCTACATTAATCATTTGCCCTCACTCAAAACTGCTGCAGCCAGAAATGCTAGGGGGTGTTTTTCAAAGTGATTTCTCTGCAAAATAAAGCATGGAGACCTGGACAGATGGATGAGTTTTCTTTGAATATTAAAAATACCGTAAAAAGGAACTAAACTGCATCTGAGCACCACTGAAAATGCTATTTAAGTATAACTGAACCCAAGAACAAAAATGTAATATTACTGGTTACAAGTCCTTAAAGAGAAGTATGGCTTTCCAAAAAAAAAAAATACTCACCTAGGTGGATGCAGCATCGATCTGATGCTGCATCTGTCCCCTGCCGGCTCTGTAGTGAGAACTGAGCGATCAAACCCTGCTGATCGCTCCGTTTTTCCCCTTCCACTCTGAGTAGAGAGCCCCGACTGTTAGTCACTGACTCTCTGCTCTCCCCTCCAGTGCTCACTGGTGCGCTGGGCTGTGGAGGGGGCGGGAGCGGGAGGGTCTGGCTCAGGCTCCCGGCATATCACTGAAAGGCTGAGCCAGATGGCGATTCAGGCTTCTGGGTGGATCCCGACTATACAGTTGGGATCTTTCTGCAAAAGCGGGATTTAGCCTGCTGTCGGCTGAAAACTGAACATAGGCGTGCAGAATGAACTTGCACTCCTGTGATCCATAGGGGAAGTAAATCCTCAAAAAATCTTTGGCAATAATTTTCCCTTTTTTTTTTTTTTTTTTTTACTTTTAAATTTTCAGACTAAAAACGTTTTTAGCATCAGTTAAAAAAAAAAAGTACAGAAGTTCAGTAGAAAGTACAGAAGATTCCTGTCAACCTTCCGGCTAATCTTTGTCACTTCCTGTAAACAGACCTGGAAGCAAAGAAACAATGTTATCTTGTTTGTGTATACTACTAATCCCATAATATCCCCATATAATGGAGGTGACCAAAGGCAGACATGTTTGCAGTCCAGGTTAGGTAACACCTACAGCTCCTTCCATAGATATGATGGAGGTGTAAGCATAGCTGCCAAGGGACAGCAAGTGTGCCAATTTGCAGGATTGCCAAGTAAAAATAAAAGAAAATAGGAGAAAAGATAATGCAGCTAAGAAATTTTAACATTGGTAAACTGCAATATATTACATTTTGGGGTTTTGATATCCTTTTAATGGAAGCAACCAGCCTGTTCTTAACTAGTGACTGAGTTCTTGCAGTCCAATGATTTCATAACATGAACAAGGACTCATTCCTGTTTCAAGCTGTAGCGAAAAAAATTGTTTTAATTATTTGAATGACACGTTTTATACATAAATATTCTGTATGATTTTACTAGTACTTTAATTGCTTAAGGGCAGACGCCAAAACGGTAATAAACTGTGCATTCTTAGAGCTTTATGTCTGTGCTTGTCAAGCAGCTGTGACGCTACTAAGGTAAAAATGTATTTACCGGTATTTGCGGCAATCAATACAAACTGATATAAAATACCAGCTTGCCCAACAGTATCTGCTGGCAGCAATAACGAAGTGCATTGAATGAAGGCTTGACTCTAGCCAATCTTTATTTTTTAGTTTTAGTTTTGGCTAGAGTGGAGAAGGATTAGAATTTTTCATGTGTGTATTGCTGTCTGTGACTCCACTGGGGATATTTTTTTATTTTATTACAAGAACTTGTATAGTGCCATCAATTTACACAGCGCTTTACATGCAGTATATTAGACATTCAAATCCTACTCATCAACATATTTTCTGTTACTTTTTTACGCCAGTGAAACCAGGAACATGCAAGCAACAATAAAAGAATCGGAGGTTCTACCTTGTTGCTTTTGGTAGAGATTACCTCCTGTCCTGATATCCACTATCTTTGATGGAAAGGAGAAAGCACCCCAGTGAAGATACGGGCTACAACAAAAACCTTAGTGGTTTTAGCCCTTCCTATGCTATCCAAGCTTAAAGTGGAAGTAAACCCTCCTATCGTTTTCAGCCAAGGAAGCTTCCATCTTGACCTTTGTTCAATCTTCAACTGCCATGATGCTGCACATGTGACCAGTTATGACTCCAGCCATTGGATGGTTTGACAGTTTGGTTGAGAGCACAACCAATGTGACAGTTAGCTTTTCCGGAATGCCGGAAATGTAACTGTTTTTTTAAACTATTAAATCAATGGGTTTACTTCCAAACATATTTTTTTTATTTTTTTTTGCAGAAATTTGCTTTTCTAAAACCTTGCAACAGTGACTGTTTGAAAACAATTGTCTCCATTCATTATCATTTCCAATAAACAGGAAGCTAGAAAAAGTGGAAGTATCGCTCACAAGCAAACAATAGATGTTTTTAGTTTTCTAATCGGCACTAGAAAAAAAAAAAACTGAATCATTAGTCTTCAGTAACACATTTCCTGCTTTCAATGTGCGAGGATCAGTATATTGATTTATGAAATCCTCCTCTCTTGTAAATGTAGCGCCCTGCTCCTGATGACCAGGTTCTATGTTTAAATTTAGTGGGTGTCTGAGCTGGTAATTAGCTCAGACTTTGATGATTAAGGCTAAATCGGCTTCTGTTCCGGCTATGGCTGTTCTTGGAGGGATTTCCCATTGTTTGCCTGAAGGTGGCGTTACCACCACAGGCCAGTGTTGGAAAACAGGCAGGCCAGAGTGTATTGGGTATTTTTCCCCGGGAACAGCTCAATGGGAGTAGTCTCCCAGCTGGGCATGCTGGGGAAGGGTACTCAAAGGGCAGACGCAATTTTTTTGGGGGCTCTTTGCCTTGTGGCCCTCCTGGCTCGAGGTATGTGATAGTCAAATGTCAGCCGCGGAGCCATGTTGGCCCGAGGCTGCATCTCTGCCGGGTAGGCCCAGTTGTCCTGACTGGGGCCTGCACTTTGAAGGTGATCCTGTGCTGTCTGTGCTGCGAGAGGAAGCCACTCAATGGAGGAAACCAGGGGAGGACCTGTCCTGGAGAGGACCAAGTGGAAGGCTGGTGTCTCTGGGAAGGCCTGGTGACCTTGTTGGAGGATGCACCGTAGCTTATGTTGCCTTACAGTGTACCAGGTCGGCTTAAATGCTCTAAAACTGTAATGCCGCGTACACACGACCGTTTTTCATGGCGTGAAAAATGCCATTTTTGAAATTGGTCATTAAAAAAGATTGTGTGTAGGCTCCAGAGCATTTTTAACGATGTGAAAAATGGGCAAAAAAAAAATTAGAACCTGCTCTATTTTTTCACGTCGTTTTTCACGTTGTTCTTTTTAACGTCGTGAAAAACGGTAGTGTGTATGCTTTTACAAGGGTAAAAAAAATGCGCATGCTCAGAATCAAGTATGAGACGGGAGTGCTCCTTCTGGTAAAACTAGCGTTTGTAGCACATTCGTCACGCTGTAACAGACTGAAGAGCATGAGGCTGAAAAGCACGAATCGGCTCTCACCAAACTTTACTAATACGAGGGTCAGCAAAAGCAGCCCAAAGGGTGGCGCTATCCGAATAGAACTTCCCCTTTATAGTGCCGTCGTACGTGTTGTACGTCACTGCGCTTTGCTCGAGCATTTTTTTTCACGATAGTGTGTAGGCAAGGCAGGCTAGAGTGGGAACACGAAAAATCACGTCGAGAAAAACGTAGTTTTTTTTTCAATGACATTAAAAATGGCCGTGTGTACGTGGCATAAGTCTGGATCTCTGGATACTAAATCCTGTGGCAGAGGGGATTATTGAACAGCTCATCTTTATTGTCTTATAGTCTGTTGCAGACACTGTTTTTTGTTTGTGCATCATCCCGGCTGCTAGGCTAGTGAGAGGGGCTTATTCGGGTGGGCAATACCCACTTGAAGGAGAGTGGTGAGTGTGATTTTTTTTTTTTTTGAAGCTTAGAAGTTTCCCCGGTGATCTGCATCGTGTGGGAGAAAGAAAGCCGCTCAGGTGTGGAAATTCTTGAAATTACCTCCTCCCAGCAACCAAGGGTGCAAGCAAATGCAAATGCAATCAAAGAAAGGAAAGTCTTCTGGATAGCAGCACTCCGGTTAAAAAGCCTTTATTCCAAAAAAAGGTTCAGGAAACCAAAACACACACTGTGCAACACAATAAACTGATCACATCTGGCTACCGCGTTTCACACTATTGTAGTGCTTACTCATCGTGTGCCTGAACCTTTCCCCGGCCCTCCATCCCTCTACCTGTGCAAGTTTGTGTGAAATAAAGCCTAACGAAAAGGATTTATAACTTGTGTGGATATTGAAGTTTCTATAGACTCTTATCCCCTAGACAAAGAATGGTGAGGTAACGTGCAAGGCTCAAATCTAAACCAGCAGCTCCTACGGGGGTGTGCTACATAAATATGAAATACATTTTCTTGTCAAATATATTTTATTGAGTACAAGTTGTGATACAAATTATAGATGATACATTGAATATATCAAAAATAGAGAAGCTCAAATATTCTTATTTCAATAAGTAAACATATTAGTAGATACTTGTGGACAAAGTATGGTATATTGATTAGTTTCCAGTGGTAATATTATTACGTTTTAGAGGTTTTATGCAATTATTAGTAACTACCTATATATATATATATATATATATATATATATATATATATATATATATATATATATATATATATATTATCCTCTGTGGAGCAAAGAGTTAACAATACTAAGGGAGCTTCAACATCATAGAAATAAAATAGCAAAAAAACAAAACAAAGGGAAAGGGAAAAAAAGATAAGTGAAAATAAGTATAAGAAAATAAAGTGGAGAAAAAAGAGTACTGGAATATAAGGGGGGTCCGTGTGGTCGAGCCGAGAGTCACCTTTCAAATCCAAGAGAAGTTGAACAATGGTATATATAACATACTGATTCGGCTACCATGGCATTAATACCCTATTGTCCAAAGTTGGCGTATTATATATAATCCAGGGCTGCCACATCTTTTCAAATCTGGGGATCATGTCCATTGCAATAGCGGCCATTTTGGCTTGGGTCATGGTATAATTCATTTTAGCTATAGCTTCCTGTAAGACCAATTTAGGTTATTTCCAAGATTTTGCTAGTGTCTGTTTGGCAGCTGTGACGAGTTGCACCAGCAATTTGAATTGAGTATGTGGAATAGAGTCTGGTTTTAGGTTAAGTAGGGCAATTGCAGGATCAGGAAGGATTGTTTTCCCTAGTAATTTAGTTGCAATTTCAAATATACCTTTCCAGAATGTTTGTGCTTTAGGACATGACCACCAAATATGAAAATACGTGCCCAAATCCGTACAACCTCTAAAACATTGTGGTGAATAGTTCTGCACATATTTGGCTACCCTGGCTGGTACTAGGTACCACCTTGTCAGGACCTTGTAATTGGCTTCACTAGCTCTTATGTTGGGAGAAGCTGTTTTAGTTGTTGACCATATTTGGTTCCATTCTGAAATCTCTAATGTTCGTTCCAAATCCTCCTCCCACTTCCCAACATAAGACGTTTTTTTCACCACAAGAATGTATCAGCATATGCGAGTATATAGTGGATATTGCACCTCTGGCATGGGGATTCTTTTGACAAATATCTTCGAAACTGGACAGTTGTGACAATGAAGTTGTAGTGTTCAAGAGGGGTGTAAAAAAGTTTTTAATTTGTAAATATCTAAACAACTCAGATTGCGGAAGACCATATTTTTCACATAATGATGGGAATGTGATAAATGACGATGCATTCAAAAATTTGTGCATATATAAGACATCCCTGGACACCCATTCTTTAAAGGATTTAGGATATATCCATGCAGGATAGAATGCTGGGTTTTTAAAGAATGACAGTAGAGGATTGTGCAGGGATTGAAGAGAAGTATTAGTCTTGAATCTGTCCCAAAGTGAAATGAAATGTTTAGTTATAGGGTTTTTTCGTTTTTTACGGTCTCTTGGCAACATCCATAATAAGTTGGATATTGGGAGAGGGTCACACTCAATGGCTTCTATGGACACCCATAATGGGGTTTCGTGGCATGCCTGGTATTTAGTAAGACTTGCTATGTGTGCTGCTCTGTTGTAATAGGCAAAATTAGGGCATCCTAATCCTTCACTAATTTTGGGACGATAGAGTGTATGTGTTTGTATTCGTGGCTTGGAAGATCCCCATATAAATGACAGTGATTTCCTTTGTAATATTCGCAGATGATAGGCTGGGATAGAAATTGGCAAGACTCTAAATATAAAAGGTTCGGTAATAATGTCATTTTGACAGCATTTAATCTTCCAAACCACGATAACGGGAGATGTGACCATGATTTCATCAGTTTTGTTAACTGTTTTATAATTGGGGGATAATTAAGTGAGAATAAGTCAGATAAGGATGGTGTGAGATGTATCCCTAAATATGGAATCGATTTGCTATTCCATGTGTAAGGGAGGCCAATTTTCGCAGATCTCAGTTCCAATTCCGAAAGGGATATGTTTAACGCTAAACATTTTTTGGGATTTATGAATAGACCAGTAACTTCTGCAAATTTGAGTATGGGAATGAGATTTGGGCCAGAAACTTGGGGTGATGAGAGAAATAAGAGGATATCATCCGCAAATAGACAAAGTTTGTGCTGATATCCACCAAGTTCAATACCAGTTATAGTGGGGTCAGATCTGATCTTTTGTGCCAATGGTTCAATGAGTCAGGCAAATAATAAGGGGGATAAAGGGCATCCTTGCCGCGTGCCTCTCTCTGATAAAAGTGTCTGAACTATAGGCCTGCATATTTGACGTGTGCTTTAGGTTTGTTGTATAAAGCCATAACCCAGTTGGTGAAGTTAGGGCCGAAGCCCCATTTCTGCAGGGTATAATTCAGGTAGGGCCATGAGACAGAGTCAAAAGCTTTTTTAATGTCCAACGAGAGGAAGCAGGTTGGAATTCTGCGCGTCTTAGCAATGTGAGCCAGAAGGACTGCTCTGCGTACGTTATCTCCCGCTTGGCGTGAGGGCATGAAGCCTACCTGATCTTTATGTATAAGAGTGCCGATAATTTTGTTAAGACGGGCCGCTAATATTTTGGCTAATACCTTAATATCTGTATTTAGCATGGAGATGGGACGATAATTTGTGCTTAGAGTGTCATCGGATAATGGTTTAGGAATCCTACAAATTGTAGCAAATAGTGATTCTTGTCTAAAAGATTTATTTTGTAATAGGTCATTAAAATCTTTTGCTAATAGGGGGAAGATGGTGTCGGTGAAGGTTCGATAGTACAGAGCTGAGAACCCGTCTGGACCAGGCCTTTTATTTATTTTTAACGTTTTGATTGCTGCTATCACGTCTTCATTAGTAATGGGTTATTCTAGTAACTTTTTTTTGAGATTCAGACATCTGGGGAAGATTAATATTTGAAAAGGAGTCAGCTATATTTCTATTAAATTTATTTGTCTCTGTATATAATGCTTTAAGCTGAGTACTGATTTTTTTTTTTTTACATTTTTGAGGGAGTTACTGGTATATGCATTGTTGGCCAATTTGAGTCTTATAGGTTTGAAAGATTTATTGATAGAATTCAACGCTCTTGCTAAAAAAAGTGCCTGTTTTATTGGATTTCATGTAAAATACATGTTTGGTATTATATATTGATTTATTAGCAGATTCTGAGAGGAATAGGTCATATTCAAGTCGAGCTTTTTTCTTTCTTTTTTTTTTTGTTTACAAACTTTTTTATTGTGGGGGTTATTTTGATATTCTGTGTAAGATGCGTTGAACTTAGTTTCTAAGTGTCTTGCAAGTGCTATGCGTTCTCTTTTAAGTACCCCTAGTTGTTGTTGAAGTATTCCTCTCATAACCGGCTTGTGAGCTTCCCAAAGAGTGAGAGAAGAGATATCAGTATTTGTATTATGATCTAGATATTCTGTTAAGGCCTTCTCAATCGACAAGCGGTATGAGGGGTGTTTAAGTAAAACATCTGGCAGGTACCAGGTGCGGTCATGTGCTCTAGGTAGAATAGATGCTATTGAGGTAAAGACTGCGTTTGTGATCTGACCAGGGAATAGGGATAATGGAGGCTATCAATTCAGGTACCATTCCTATCGTTACAAATATGTGGTCTATGCGGCTGAATGTTTGGTGTGGGTTTGAAAAATATGTATGATCTCTTTTCGTTGGGTTGGATTCTCTTCAGGAGTCGATTAGTTTATATTTATTGAGAAGTTGAGCGAGGGATCTACTGGCTTGATAACGTGGGGGGGAATATGGTGTTTTGTCCAGAAATGGTAGGAGGACATGATTGGAGTCTCCACATACAAATAGTGAACCCATTTTATGTGAATTAATAGAAATACATTTTCTTTAGGAAAAGGTGAACCCTTCACTGGAGGTGTTATGCCTAGCACACAGGGATATGCTTGGCAATCTCCCACTTTTATTCTACCAGCTAAGGAAGAAATGGTAGTTTCAGCACCATTTCTAATGTTTTAAAGCCCAACCCCAGTAAAACATCCCATGCCCCCTCACAAAAGGGATAGGCTGGCCACACATTATATAATTGTATTGTACATTTTTTCCTTTAGATTTACCAAAACCGTATAATATGAGGTTAAACCTAAACACTTTCAATTAGTATGCAATCAGGCAGACCATTGGACTACATAGTTGAAGGTAAAGCTAAAGGAGATTGAATAAGAAAATTGTATAATGTATGGGCAGCTTAATGCAGGGTTAATAGCCCTGCAATGTACATGATGATGCTGAGGCTCCACCTACGGACCAGAGCTTTGAGGAGCGGAAGAGAGCTTTGTAGCCTGCTGGAGAAGGGAGTCAGGTAAGTAATGCAGCCTCTTCTGCAACCTCCTAGACTTAAAGCGGTAGTAAACTCTGCTCTATGACTTGCACCTACACGTAAGCCTATAATGAGGCTTATCTGTAAATACAGTGAATATCTTCTAAAAGTTTGCCATATAGGAGATGTAGCAGCCTGCTCACTCCCCTCTTTTCTCAGCTCGTCTGTCTCTTGTCTAGGGGTACCTTAGAGGGGAGAGAGCGGGGATACCACGCCTAGCCTTCACCACAGGTGTTAGTGCGGCTTGAGCAAAGTTCCTCCTTTACCTTCGGGTCAGTGTTATGCACCTGGAGTCTCCACTGAGAGTTACCTTGAACGATGTCTGCCAGAAAATGAGCCCCACACCATTAAAGTCCAACACTCCTTTATTCTTCTCAAGTGAACACAATCAGTTGAACTCCCTTGGAGGACATTGCAGAAAAGGAGGTGTGGATGCGAGTAGGCCCAGACACAATGAACTCTCCACTTTCCTTCCTGAAAGTGGGTTGCGGTCTCCGAGCGAGGGGGGGATTTCCTTCCAGGCGGTCTCCGATGGGAGGCTCACCTGTCACTGGCAATCTGCTGCACCCGGTCTTCAAGTGAGGAGCTCCCCCCCGGTCCATTACGCCTTCCGGATTCGGGTTCCCAATCCCTGGGTTCCCTAGGATCTCCTTCCCTCGCGGAACTCAGTGTGGGGCACTGAGCTCCAGACCTCCATCCGAGTACCTCACCCCAGGCTAAAGGTGCCTGGGATGGAACACGACCTCCGAACGTCCTCTAGGCCTAGACCCGCCTAGAGAACCGACACGAACCACTGCCCTCAGGCTGAAGGTGCCTGGGACTCCCCCGTGACAAAGATGGCCGGCTAGTGGCATCACCAACACATGCACACTGTGCTTTAAATGGACGGCACACTGCAGTATGCCATTCATTGAGGGCAATGTTCCGTGACTGACTCCCGTGCGCATGCTTGGGAGTGACATCACAGCCCAGACATTTAATCGGCCGGAGAGAGCAAACTTGGATAGAAGACCGGGTAAAGATGGAAGCCCTGTTAGCGGTGACAGCATGCCACTGGAGGGTTTCGTTTTAAGGCAAGTCTGTTATATTATGGATAAAGGTGTGTTATAAAGAGGCCTGACAGAACACACACTTGGCGCCAGTTCAATCCTGCAAAATGCAAGGCAGCCTGAACACTAAAATTCAAAGTATTTTTATACAAAATACATTAAATGGTGAAGCAGCTGTTTAAAAATGGGTATATAAAGGACAAGTGGTAAAACAATAACACAGAAAAAATACTGAATACTAAGTTTCACACAAAACCGCGCTAAAATATAAATACATAAAAAGACCCGTGGATCATGCCACTGAAAAAAGTCCAGCACGTATGAAGAAATAACCAGTTCAGGGTGCTATGGTGAGTAATAACACAAGAGTCCAAGTAGGCACTTTCCACCACCAGAGACAACAATTGGAATCCACCGTGTGATGAATAAAACCCCCTTAGGGGTTCACACTTACCAGAGGTAAGATCTAAATGAGCCTTAATATAGGAGAAACATCAGCTACTCTGTAAAGTCAAATCTTCTTCAATCAGGGTACACCAGTGTGGATGGGCTCCAAACCGACCATAAAATAGGAAGATAACAACACAATAGTGTAATCCTGTTTATTTCAAATCCCACCAGTAGGAGACCCCCCAAGTCTGTTATATTGTACTTGTATGCAGTGCATACTAGCACATTATGACTTGACCCCCTTGCCGCCGAGTGTACGCACATATGTGGCCTTGGGTTTCAGTGGTCATACAGGGATGATGCCCGCAGCTGCAGGCATCATCCTGGTACTGTTTTGTAGAGCCGCGATTGGCTTTCCAGGCATAACAACCGATGCGGCTAAAAGCCGCTCGGTTGTTATCCCGGAGGAGCGGGAGGGGACCTGCTGCTCTTAACGGGCCTCCTGTCCCACCGGGAGACCTGATCCACGATGCGCCAACTCTGGCGCCTAGCCACACACTGGAACGAAGCTGTAAGCTGCTTTGATCCAGCCTCTTCAATGTAAACACAGAAGTGACGTCACTTCCAGTTTACTCGGCTGCCAATGGCGCCGGATTTAAAAGAATATACAGTATTCAGAATCGCCGTTTTCGGCGGTCTGAATACTTTGAAGTGCAAGTCCATAAAGAGTACCTGTCACAACCTATTACTGTCACAAGGAATGTAATCAACATTTTTATTTTCTCTTATCCATGGACCGACACGGCGGCTCTTATTCACTGAACGTGTGGGTATATGTCCCTGCTTGCAGGAGAAGACCTAGGCAGAATGTTAAAACAGCCCCGCCCAGGGGGGGCGGTCCCTCCGGACATTACCCTCCCACCTGCAGCCAGCAGACCTCAGTTTTTTTCTGCCTAGCAGAAGGAGAAGACATGGCTCTCTCAGGAGCCAGTCTCCTGGAAGATTTTACTTTTAAATTTTATTCCTTTGGGAATTTTATTTTATTTTTGAGACCTTCAATCAACGGTCGGCTGGGCAACAGGTTGGGTACACTAGTATCCTCGTAGTCTTCCCTGTCCGACCATCGAGCGTGCTGATCCTCGCCTTGTGTGCGTGAGACTCAGTTCACGACATACCCCATGGCTCCAGGGGTGGCCGGGTTGCTTTCATGCTCCTGCGGTCCTCTCAAGATTGAACATTACCTACTGTATCTTTCGCGGTTGACCGAGCCGACGGCTACGCAGTACGACTCTGTGATAGGTCTGTCTGAAACAAGCCAGTGGGTCCCTCTATTGGCACCGAGGGTGTTCTCCAAGGTGCTTGCGGGACGGGTAAGTAGTCTCTCCTGCTGCAAGGTGAGTACATGCTGGCTGTGTTTTTGTATGTGGGGGGTTCTTCCTGTCTCCCCCCTGTTCTGCTGCTGTGTGGGGATGCTTGGGGGTCACTCTGCCCTGGAGGGGGGCCGCTCCATGGCTGTTAATGTGTTTGGAAAGTGTTCTGGGGGAATGTGTGTTTTTTTTTTTTTTTTTTTGTAAATTCTTTATTTAAGAGAAAAGGACATGCGGATATACAGCGAGCACACTGATGCGTATCAAAAACAGCAAACATTCCCCACCACCTCATGAGTAGATTTTACAGTAGAGATATAGAGCCCGTTGTCAGAGGGGGGATCACAACAAGTGTCAGGCTTACAGGAGCTCTCCGCCCCCCGCATGGCCGTATTTTTGCGGCAAAAGCCGATTTAGATAAAAATAGAAACATCAAGCCCGTTAGAAACAGGCTTGCACAGGCCAACACTCTAGTGTTGGTAATACAGAAAAAGCAGGGAAAGTAAGAGAAAAGTAAGCAAGGAGTGCAAGAATACAAGAGGGGGAGGGGAGAGATGAAAAAAAAGGGGGGGTGGGGGGGGAGAAACAGGGTGCCTCCACCCTCCAGTCACAGCCACCCCACCTGGGGAGCAGTCAAATTCGATCCTCTCAGGTGGATCGAGCCATTAGGAGCCCGCATTCCTCAGAAGTAAAATTCGTGCCAGAAAGACCATGTTTTGGAAAACTTCTCACTGAGGCCTCTTTCCGTTGCTACCAAGCCCTCCATGTCATGGATATCCATCACTCTGCCCAACCAACCTGCCACCGACGGGGGCTGAGTCTGCTTCCAATTCAGTGGGATGCATCCCTTTGCCGCATTGATCAGAAGCGGCAATATGGACTTTCTATAGCCCTTAGTTGGGATTTTGTGGTGGTGCAGAAGGAAGAGCTCAGGTGACAACGGCAACTCCCTGTACGTAAACTTTTGGACGATGCGGTGTACCTCAGACCAAAATGATTGTAAGATGCGGCATGACCAAAAGACGTGGAGGAGCGTACCAACCTCCTTCCCGCACCTCCAGCACATGTCCGTGCTCTGAGGGAACATCTTGTGTATCTTTTCCGGAGTGTAGTACCAACGGGACAGAAGTTTATATTCCATCTCCTGGTGCCTTGCACTGATAGAAGTTGTTTGAGCGAAGAGAAGGATTCGGTCAACCTGTTTCCCCGTAAGTTGTAGGCCCAGCTCCCGTTCCCACTTGGTAACATAAGGCGGCCTAAAGTCCGGAGGGGGAGAGACTAGGATTTGGTATATCAGGGATATTGCATGTCTCAACGGGGACAGGTCCAGGCATAGCAACTCAAAAGGTGTCAGCTGCCGCCCATAAGTATTCGGAGAAGGCAAAGTGTGGATGTAGTGGGACAGCTGGACTTTTTGCCAAAATGAGAGCCCAGTCAGGGCAGGGTCCTCTAGGATTTGTCGTTGAGTATGCCATTGGTCGTTTGTGAGAAAGTGTCGCACTTGAGACCTGTCCACCGGTTTCAACGCCAGGAAGCTAGGGTCGTTGAGACCCGGACTGAAAGCCGGGTTGCCTACAATTGGGGTGAGCGGGGACGGGAGCGGTGCGATCGAATGATCGCGGAAGACCTTCCAAGCTGTCCTTATTGTCACCCCTACTGTGGGGTGATCAGAAATCTCCTTTTGGCAAGGGAGGTTGGCACCAGGGCAACGAGTCCAAGTGGGCCCCAGTCAAGGATCGTTCAATCTGCACCCACTGTTTCAGAAGGCCGTGACGGCACCAATCCAAAGCACGCGTTAAATGACATGCCGTGTGATAGAGAGTAACGTCTGGTAGGGCTACCCCACCCTTCAACTTTGGCAGCCGGAGAATTTTCTGCGCTAACCGCGGGGGCTTCTGGGCCCACACAAAGCGAATTGGCGTTCTGTTAACCGCTCTCAGGAAGGACGCCGGCACCCGTATGGGTAATGCCTGAAAGTGGTATAACAGTCTAGGTAAGATATTCATCTTCACAATGCTGCAACGGCCAAACCAGGAAAACAGGCCATGCTGTCACTCTTGCAGGTCTTTTTTTACGGCCACCAAAAGGGGAGGAAAGTTGAGGGGGAAAATCTCTTCCGCCCTGCTGGGTAACTAGATACCCAGATATTTGATATGGGACATAGCCCATTTGAAAGGAAAGTCAACCCGGAGCAAATCAGTTAAGGGAGGAGGTAAGGCGACCCCAAGTGCCTCCGATTTCTGGTAGTTAATGCGAAACATTGACACCTCCTCGTACAGCTTCAGTTCCTTGAGCAAGTTCGGAGTGGACACAAGGGGGTTGGTCAGAAAGAAGAGCAGATCGTCTGCGACAGCCGCGATCTTCGGGGACAGGGTGGCGTCCAGGCGGGGTCCCGTAATGTCCGGGTTGTCTCTGATGATACGCAGGAAAGGTTCTAGCGTGAGGATGAATATCAGGGGCGACAAAGGGCACCCCGCCTCGTCCCATTCGCAATCTGAAATGGTGAAGAAAGGTGGCCATTCACCTTGACCTGGGCCGATGGGCAGGAATAGATTGCCAGCATCCAATTCATCATGCGTTCCTGCAGGCCAATACAGCAGAGAGTTTCAAACAGGAAAGGCCAGCTCACCCTTTTGAACGCCTTTTCGGCGTCCGTCGAGAGGATCAGCATAGGGGTTTTACGCGTCCTTGCAGCGTGGATCATGTTGACTGCCTTAGTCGTGTTGTCACGCGCCTCTCTAGTAGGAACAAAACCGACCTGGTCGGAATGGATTAGCTGTGGCATTAAGTCAATCATACGCATGGAAAGCGCTTTCGTGAATATCTTGAGATCCACATTGAGCAGCGAGATCGGTCTATAGTTTTGGCACCGTAGTGGATCTTTTCCCTCCTTCGGGATCACGGCAATGTGTGCTCTCAAAGCATCCGCCGGAAGGGGCGTCCCCTCCCCTGTAGCATTATACGCAGAGAGAAAATGCGGAAGCAGTACTTCTCCAAAAGTCCTGTAATAGAGAAGGGAATATCCGTCCGGTCCCGGCGCCTTCCCCAAATGCATGCGCGACATCGCCAAAGTCACCTCCTCCACTGAAAGAGGCCTGTCCAGCTCGGTCAGGTCCTCCTCCGAAATCCGGGGGAGACCAGACCTCCTCAAATAGTCCCCGATCTTCCTCCTCTCAGTCGACAGACCCTCCACAGATGTTGGACTAGGGAGATTATACAAAGTAGTATAGTACTCCCGGAACATTTCCGCGATACCTTCCGTGGTGTGAACCCTATTGTGAGAGTCACTAATCAATTCAGGAATGAATGTACGAGCCCTCTGAGCTCTCAGAGCCCTCGCCAGCATCCTACCACATTTGTTGCTATGCTCGTAAAAAGAACGGCAGCACTTCGAGATCACCGCTTTGGCTCTAAACAGGGCCAAGGAGCGCAGCTGGTTTCGCAGGGCTGTCAACTCGAGAAGGATCTGGGAAGCGAGGGATTGTTTATGAGCCGATTCCAAGACCCTGATTTTATCTAAAATGTCCACAATTTGTTTCGCTCTCTCCTTCTTGATGCGTGATCCCATTCTGATCAAGATGCCACGAATGTAACTTTTATGGGCTTCCCATACCATTGTCGGGGCCACCTCCGAGTCAGCATTCGTGGCAAAGTACTGTCTCAGTTCTCTAGAGACCTCCTCCTCCACCTCGGGCATCTGAATCAATGAGTCGTTAAGCTTCCACGACCATTGTTTCTCTGCGGGGCGAAGCAAATCGATGACTATAAAGACTGGGGCATGGTCCGAAAGGGTAATAGAACCAATCGAGGCTGAGGAAACCCTGGACAGAATCGCCTGAGGCACCATGAACATATCAATTCTGGTATACGAGTCGTGGGGGTGCGAATAGAACGTGAGGTCTTTGTGGCTTGGATGAAGGATACGCCATACATCCACCAAGTATGTGTGTTGTTTTTTGCGTGCGCCATTGGCGCGGTGTTTTGAATTTAAAAAGTGCGCCATCGGCGGCCATTTTGCCGCGGCTCAAAGCACAGTTATACAGGCGCCCGGCAGCCATTTTCTTGTAGCCGCGGCGCTTTCAGATTAGTTTTCGGCCTCTAGCGGCGCTGCTGAATGGCGCGAATACCTCATCTCCTCACGGATTCTTCACTCTCCTCCAGGCTTCATTCGCGCTCCAGTGCGGCTCATACAGCGGTCCCTAAGGGTGGTGAGTACTCCGGATATCCCCTCCTCAGCCCCAGCACAGCCAGTGGGTGGACTGTAGTTTTCACTGTAATGGTGAATAAGGCCTCAGAGGGTGGCAATATGGAGTCTGGTTCACCTGTTTCTTCACACTTGTTAGAGACAACTGGCAGTGCTCCTGCACCTATGGTCCTTATGAACCAGTTGTCGGCAGTCCTGGAATCATTCTGACCAGGAGGGAAGCAGTGTGTGAGCACAAGGGAGCAAAATGGCCCCTCTCCCCACTTTTTTTCCACAAAAAAAAAAGTGTGCGCTGATTCAGATATGGGCCTAGCCACTACCGCTCAGGACCCTAGCTCTGAATATGTTTGATGGTTTTGAACGGGACATTCCTTGCGAGGAAGACTCCAGTTCTGAGTCAGTAAATGACAGGGCGCTTGTAAGTGAACTCATTGTTGCAGTGAGGGACACTCTCAAGCTGAATGCTGCGGATGTAGAACCTCAGGCGGACAGTCTCCTCTGGTTCCTTAGGGCCGGGCCTTCTAAAAAGGTTTTTCCATATGTACCTTTCTTTGACCAGCTCATTGATGAGGTCTGGGGAAAAAGCCGCAGAAGAATTTTATGGTCCCGCGGCGTTTGCCTAATGGATACCCCTTTGAAGATGCCCTACTTAAAACATGGGCTTCTCCCCCAGTGGTCGACCCTCCAGTCGCCCGGTTGAACAAGGCCACCACTTTCCCGATGGCGGGGACTCCTGCATTTAAGGACCCCACTGACACGAGGTCAGAAGTGGTGAGCAGAGCCATGTTTGCCTTGTTGGGGTCCGCCCTACGGCCTGTGGTAGCGGCGACCCTTGTGTGTCCAACACTTACGGGATGGGCAAAAAATTTTGCACCAAACTGTACAGGAGCATAATCTTCCTCCAGACACTATTGCTGTGGCCCACCAAATGGTGCAGGGCCTGGTTTATGTTGCGACGCCACGTTAGACGCGGCCCCTTATTACTCAGGGCCTCTGTCTTGGTGGTGGTATTGCATTGTCTGATCTGGTTAAAATGCTGGTCTGCTGACCTAGCTTCTAAAAAGCCTCTGACGGATCTACCATTTTTAAAGGTGGTAGGCTTTTCGGTGCTGCGCTGGATGACATCAAGGATGTCACGGGAGGTAAAAGCACTCTTCTTCCTCAGGCTAGCAAGGGTAAGGAGGCCGCTGTAAGCAGGGTCCTTCCTTTCCAGCAAAAGGGTTTTTTTTTGTCAGTCAACGGGGAGGCCCTCCCAGACTGACAGCGGTGCGGCTGGTGGACACAAGTGCCCCTGGGTGCATAGGCCAAACAAGCCGGCTCCCAAGCCCGCCGCCGCGTGAAGTCTTGCCCCCACCTGACTCTGGGGTAGGGGGGACGACTTTGCAGGTTCACGGATCGGTGGACCTCCCGGATCTCCTACCGGTGGGTGTGCGAGGTGATCACCTCAGGTTACAGGATAGGTTTCCGTTCCTGATCCCAGTCAGATTCTTCCCTCAAATCTTCCTCTCCTTCCTGCCCATCGGGCAGCCCTATGGGGCCTATTCAGGATTGCTCAGGTCCGGAGTGATTGTGCCGGTTCCGTCACAGGAGAGGTTTCAGGGATTCTACTCGAATTCGTTTGTCGTCTCAAAAAGGGACGGGTTTCGGCCTATCTTGGACCTCAAGGTCTGGAATGCCTTAGTGAAGGTGCAAAAGTTCCGCATGGAATCCATTTGCACGGTGATCAATACACTCCGTCAAGGGGATTTTCTGGCGACCTTGGACATAAAGGATGCCTACTTACATGTTCTGATCTGCGCAAGTCACCAGAAGTTTCTACGCTTGAGATCGGTGAAGTCCACTATCAATTTGTGGCTATTCCTTCAGCCTAGCCTTGGCACAGATGGTGTTCTCCAAGGTGCTTGCGCCGGTTCTAGGTTTGCTGAGATGGCAGGGCATCGCTGTCATGGGCTATCTGGACGATCTCTTCTCAGAGCAGGAAATGGCTCAGAATTTGAAGACAGTGTGACTATCGTCAGTCAGACCCTCAGACTTCGGGTGGCTCCTGAACATTCAGGAGTCAGTCCTGGTCCCGACTCAACGTCTGGAGTATCTAGGTCTGTTTCTAGACTCCTTGGAGGCAAAGGTATTCCTACCTCCGGGGAAGTTACTGACACTTCAGTCTGCAGTGCGGGTGCTGACATCCCAAAAATGGTCGTCAATCCGTTTTGCATGAGAATCCTGGGACTCATGGCAGCCTCCTTCGAGGCCGTTCCGTATGCCCAATCACACACCAGGGCATTGCAGAAGGAGATCTTTTTCACTTGAGACAAATCCCCGTTGTCTTTGGATCTTCCGATCCAGGTGAGTCACCTGGTCAGGGCATCCCTGACATGGTGGTTGGGGTCTCCGGCTCTTCAGTCTGGGAAGTCGTCCCTCCCCGTCCAATGGACGGTGTTCACTACGGACGCCAGCCTGAAGGGCTTTGGTGTAGTCTGGGGAGTCCTGTTGGCCCAAGGGCTTGGACTCCGGACGAGCTTGTTTACCGATCAATATTCTGGAAATACAGGCCATCAGACTGTGCCCCTCCTCGTGGTCTGAGAGATTGCAGGATCGCTCCATTAGGATCCAGTCGGACAAGTCAGGATGGTGACGTATGTCGACCATCAAGGGGGGACTCGGAGCTCAGCTGCGGCTTCCGAGGTCCCCCGTACCCTGAAGTGGGCTAAAAAAAGCGTGCCGGCTCTGTCGGCTGTTTATATTCCGGGCATAGAACTGACGGACTATTTGAGTCGCCAGACGCCGGACCAGGGAGAGTGGTCCTTGCACCCGGAGGTATTTCAACTCCTTTGCCACACAGACGGTGGGGCACACCGGAGGTGGACCCGATGGCCTCTCGACTCAATCGTAAGGTGTCGAGGTTTGTGGCCAGATACAGGGATCTTTGGGCGGATGCCTCAGAGGCGTTAGTGGCCCATGGGGTCATTATCACCTGATATACGTTTATCCTCCGCTGCAGTTGCTCCCTCGCCTGCTGCGCAGGGTGGCGACCGAGGGAATTCCGGTGATCCTCATTGCTCTGGATTGGCCTCAACTTCACTGGTACGCCGATCTGGTACGTCTCGTCGCGGACGTTCCCTGGCGGTTGCCAATAAGGGAGGACTTTCTGTCTCAAAAGTATATATTTCATCCTGCTTTACAGTCTCTGGCCTGAACGGCATGGCTGTTAAAAGTCAGGTGTTGAGAGACCAAAGTCTCTTGGACTCGGTCATTTCGTCCATATTAAGGGCAAGGAAGTCTTCCTACAGAATGATCTATCGCCGTACCTGGAAAGCTTACATCGCCATGTGCGATGAGCTGGACTGGTGTCCTCGGACGTATTCCGTTCCTAGAATCCTGCGTTTCCTGCAGCATAGAGTGGCCCAAAGGCTCGCTTTGAGTATCATTAAGGGTCAGAGTTTGGCCTTGGCCGTCTTCTTCTTTCAGCGACCACTAGCGGGTCATTCCTTGGTTAGCACCCTTGTGCAGGGGGTTCGCCATGTGCTCCCTCCTGTCAAGTCTCCTCTCCCCCCGTGGGATCTGAATTGGTACTCTTGGTTCTCCAGGAACCTCCTTTTGAGAATATCAGGGATATTCCCCTCTTGACTTTGTCTCAGAAGGTGGCCCTTTTTAGTGGCAATCACTTCTGTTAGACGAGTGTCTGAGTTGGCGGCCTTGTCCTGCAAGTCGCCATATTTTGTCATCTATAAGGATAAGGCGGTGTTGCATCCGCGACTTTCTCTTTTGTCAAAGGTGATCTCGACCTTTCCCCTAAATGAGGTTATTGTCCTCCCTTCCAGAGAGTTTGTGCGGCACACTTTGGATGTGGTACGAGCCTTGCGGGTGTACCTGTCTGCTACTGCTTCTATTCGGAAGTCTGACTCTGTTTGACTGTCTCTGGTCAAAAACAGGGCCAAGCGGCTTCGTCTGCCACCATTTTCTAGGTGGATCGGACAAACCGTCATTCAAGCCTATGCTCTCATGGGGCGGGCGCCTCCCCTTCCGGTTACGGCGCATTCCACCAGGGCAATTGGTGCTTCCTGGGCTTTCTGACATCAAGCGTCGGTTGCACAAGTGTGCAAGGCGGCGACCTGGTCGTCTGTTCATACCCTTTCTAAGTTTTATAGGGTTGATGTGGCTGCATCTCCGGATGCTTCCTTCGGCCGCAAGGTGTTGCAGGCCGCTGTTTAACATTGCAACTCCTCCATTGAGGAGGAGCCTTGCCTTGTTTGGAGTAAAATTTTTTGGTTTTTCCATTTATACTGCTCCCATCCCTCTTGACACTGCTTTGGGACATCCCAGACGTTCAGTGAATAAGAGCCGCCGTGTCGGTCCATGGATAAGAGAAAATAGGATTTTTGTACTCACCGTAAAATCCTTTTCTCTGACATCCATGGACTGACACGGCACCCACCCTTCCTTTTTTAAGTTTTGTACTGCTTTGTTACGAACTGAGGTCTGCTGGCTGCAGGTGGGAGGGTAATGTCCGGAGGGACCGCCCCCCTGGGCGGGGCTGTTCAGCTCTGGTTTGTTCTAGAATGTTTTAACATTTAACATTCTGCCTAGGTCTTCTCCTGCAAGCAGGGACATATAGCCACACGTTCAGTGAATAAGAGCCGCCGTGTCGGTCCATGGATGTCAGAGAAAAGGATTTTACGGTGAGTACAAAAATCCTATTACTCTTTCGTCCATGGACCGACACAGCTTCTCTATTGACAAAGTGGGTATTATCCATTAATTAGGAGTGACTAGGCAGAAAAACTTGTAAAAAGTGTTGCATCACACCTTCTACAGTACCGCCCAGGGGGCGGACCCTCTGGGTATACCCTCTCAGTCTGCATCTTCGCAGATCAGTTTTTTTCTGTCTAGCAAGGAGTAGGACATGGCTCCCTTCGGGCCCATTGGTCCGGGGAAAAAAGATATATATATATATATATATTGTGAGGGGGTTGGCTCGGCAGCGGGTGTGTGTGACCCCCGAGATGGGCTCCCCACAAAAAAACAGGCCCAGCAAACGGAGGTTGTGGTTTTCAAAATCAAAAAGGTGCGGTTTATTTTCTATTTACAGTGACAAAACACAGCAAAGAAAAAGAAACATAAACAAAATAAATCCTGGTCAACTTGACCTCTGACTATACATACAGGTTTCCTAACTAACAACTGGGATCAGCCTAGTGCTGTCCTAGTCCCTAAGTCCCTGGTTTTAAATGTCCAAGCAAATAGCCACACAGGCTTTGTCTCACCGCACAGGGGTTCACTCTCCCTAGACAGTCCACACAGGTCTGGGTCCAGGCATGAGCTAACATCTAATGAAGCTGGGAGTTCTTATAGAGGCCTAAATGAGCTGACAAGCTTCAGCTGGTCTCATCAACTCCCTGTCTGCACGACGCCCCACACTCTCCCTAGAGGTATGAGTCATCCATGAGCCCACTAGCCTCAGCTGGGTTTATACAACTCTCCACCTAGTTGTATAAGTCGGCGTAAAGCCTGAATCTGGGCGAAATATATCTACCCCCCTGGATGCAACCAGGTGACTTTACCTTCCTGCTGTCACATACCCCCCCCTCTTGTTTTAACCTCGGGGTTGGAACACCAGCAATCAGGCATTCATGTACTCGAGACAAAGCATCCACATTCCCCATTTGAACGCCAGGGCGATGCTTTACTGTGAAGTTGAATTCCTGGAGGGCCAGGAACCACCTATTCACTCTTCTATTTGTTTCCTTGTTTTGAGCCATCCACTTTAACGGAGCGTGATCCGTAACCATGTCAAAGTGCCTACCTAGCAGGTAGTACCGAAGGGAATCTAGAGCCCACTTCACCGCTAAACACTCCTTTTCAACGGTGGCGTAATTTACCTCATGGGACTTCAACTTCCTGCTGAGGTAAATGACTGGGTGCTCTTCCCCGTTCCAGACCTGGGACAATACTGCTCCTAACCCCACATCTGACGCATCACTTTGTACGACAAAGTCTTTAGAGAAGTCGGGTGAGTACAACACTGGCTGGCTACATAAGGCTTGTTTCAAGAATTGGAATGCTGCCTCAGCCTCGGGGGTCCATTTAATCATGACCGACCCTTTCCCCTTCGTCAGGTTGGTTAGGGGCACAGCCTTAGAAGCAAAGTGGGGAATGAATCGCCGATAATACCCAGCGATTCCCAGAAAGGCTCGTACCTGCTTCTTGCTGTTGGGACGTGGCCAACTCTGGATGGCCTCGACTTTGTTGAGTTGGGGTTTTATTACTCCCCTCCCAATGGTGTACCCAAGATATTTGGCCTCTTCCTGCCCAATGGTACACTTCTTGGGGTTAGCCGTAAACCCCGCTTCCCGAACAGAGTCCAGGACTGCTTGCACTTTTGGCAGATGTGAGGCCCAATCTGTGCTATGGACAATTACGTCATCCAGGTAAGCCGCAGCATACTTCCGATGGGGCCTCAGCATCTGGTCCATTTTCCGCTGGAATGTGGCCGGCGCATTCTGTAACCCGAACGGCATTCTTTTATATTGGAACGCCCCGTCTGGGGTTACAAATGCGGTTTTCTCTTTGGCCGACTTGGCCAGGGGGATTTGCCAATACCCTTTTGTGAGGTCAAGAGTCGTCATGTATCGGGCTGTTCCCAGCCGGTCAATCAACTCATCTATACGTGGCATGGGGTAGGTGTCAAATTTTGTAACTTTGTTCAACTGACGAAAATCGTTACAAAATCGCCAGCTCCCATCCGGTTTAGGCACCAACACAATGGGACTAGACCAATCACTTTGGGACTCCTCTATCACCCCTAAGTTCAGCATTTTCTGTACTTCCTCCCGTATTGCCTCCCGTCGGGCCTCTGGGATCCGATAGGGTTTTAACTTCACCCTTTCACCGGGCGGGGTAATGATGTCATGCTCTACCCCAGATGTTTGTCCCGGCAGCTCAGAGAATACCTCCTTGTTGCGAAGCACAAACTCCTTAACCTCCTGTTGTTGGGGTTGTGACAAGGTGGCTGCTATTCCAACCTCAGGAATCACGCAACCAGTTTGAGCTGGTGACCAAGTGTCTGCGACTAGGGACTCTCTATCCCTCCAGGCTTTCAACAGATTAACGTGATAGATCTGTTCGGGCTTTCGCCTTCCTGGTTGTCTGACCTTGTAATTCACTTCGCTCACTTTTTCCATTATCTCGTAGGGGCCTTGCCATTTGGCAAGGAATTTACTTTCAACCGTAGGGACAAGTACCAGTATCCTATCCCCCGGGGAAAAGGTACGGGTCTTGGCTCCACGGTTGTACACTCTCTGCTGTGCTAACTGCGCTTGGGCCAAATGTTCCTTCACGATGGGCATTACCTGTGCAATTCGGTCTTGCATCAGGGCGACATGCTCAATCACACTCCTGTGGGGAGAACTCTCACTTTCCCAAGTTTCCTTGGCAATATCCAACAGCCCTCTTGGGTGTCTCCCATACAGTAACTCAAAGGGGGAGAATCCCGTAGAGGATTGGGGCACCTCCCTAATAGCAAACATCAGATAAGGAAGTAGACAGTCCCAATCCTTTCCATCTCTATCCACCACTTTCTTCAACATTTGTTTTAGGGTTTTGTTGAATCTTTCAACCAGCCCATCGGTTTGGGGGTGATACACAGATGTACGTAATTGCGTCACTTTGAACAATTTACACAGCTCCTTCATAACCCGGGACATAAAGGGTGTACCTTGGTCCGTAAGCAGTTCTTTACAAATACCCACCCGGCTAAACACAAGAGATAGCTCTTTGGCTATGGTTTTGGCCGAGGTATTTCGGAGAGGGATCGCTTCTGGATAACGGGTGGCATAGTCCATTATAACTAATATGTACTGGTGCCCCCTAGCGGACTTGATTATAGGACCTACCAAATCCATGGCGATCCTCTCAAACGGGACCTCAATGATGGGTAGAGGGACCAGCGGGCTACGGAAATGTGGCATCGGGGCCGACCTCTGACACACAGGGCAGGAGGAACAATAATTTTCTATGTCCTTCATCACCCCCGGCCAATAGAATCTCTGTAATACCCTCTCTCGGGTTTTCTCTGTCCCCAGATGACCTCCAAGAATGTGCCCATGGGCCAACTCCAACACCAACTTCCTGTAAGGTTTGGGCACCACAAGCTGCTCAACGGTTTCTTCTGCCCTTTTTGCCACCCGATACAGTAGGTCCTTCTCTACGCTGAAGTATGGGTAAGTGCAGGTATTATCTGGGTTCACTAACTCGCCATCTATTTTCACTACGTTTTCCCGTGCCTTTATTAGGGCGGGGTCTTTCAACTGTTCTGTGGCAAAGTTTTCCCTGTGAACCTCAAGATCAGAAAACTCCACAGACGGTAGGTTTTCGTCTGAGGTGGTGGGCTCCTCTCCAGTTTCTTGAGTCTCCCCTGCCAATACTGATAAGGGAAATTCCGGAGAGTCCTCACCACTCTCAGGGGAGTTCTGGCTATCACATTCCTGGTACATAGGGGCACCAGTGGGGGGCTCAGGATCATCCCACAGTTCCCAGAACTTCGGAAAATCCCTTCCCACAATGGCGTCATGCGGTAACTGAGATACTAAGCCCACTGGATGAGAGAGGGTACCTTTGGGGGTCTCGAAACACACTGTAGTCACTGGATACTCTCGGGTGTCCCCATGCACACAAATAACAGCTACCTTGCTATTCCCAGAGACCTCTGTTTTAACTAACTCAGCCTTTATCAGGGTCACAAGGCTACCTGAATCCAGCAATACCACAACATTTCTACCATTAACACATCTCAGTTCCTCGAATGGCAGTGCATGCGACTGTCGCACACAGCGACTGACGTCTGCCCGTCAGAAAGTCACACTGCATGGGTTCCTCCACAACCGGGCAATTGGCTGCAATATGTCCCGCTTGCCGGCAGCGGTAGCAAACGATCCTTCTTGCGGCCTCTTGAGCCGCTGATTTCCCAGGCTGTTCTCGCCAAACTTGGGGTAGAGCTCCCACCCTCTCACTCTCTCCACCCTCACCCCTTGGAATCCTCTTATCCGCCCCTGGGGATGGTCTGGTCTTAGGGTGGAAAGTCCGAGTGTCTCTGGAAGAGGCCGTCAGGTTCTCTGTAGCCAAGTATTTCTCCACACGATCCACAAGACCATCGGCCGTCTCTGGGTCTCCATGGCTTACCCACTTTTGGATGGCAGTAGGAAGAGCTCTCAAAAACCGATCCATTACAACACGTTCCACAATCTTTGGTGCGGACAAAGTCTCTGGCTGTAGCCACTTTCTGCTCAGGTGAATGAGATCATACATTTGAGACCTGGGGGGTTTTCCAAGCTGGAAAGTCCAGTTATGCACACGCTGAGCCCGGACAGCCTGGGTGACACCCAGCCTTGCCAATATTTCAGCTTTTAGCATCACATAGTCTTTTGCTTGGTTAGGCTCTAGGTCATAGTAAGCTTTCTGCGATTCACCAGTTAACAGAGGAGCCACCAGTCCAGCCCACTGCTCCTCAGGCCACTTTTCTCTTTCAGCGGTCCTTTCAAATGTGGTCAAAAATACCTCTGGATCATCCTCTCCAGTCATTTTTGTCCATAAACGACTCACCCCAAAGGACGCGGTATTAGTGGGACGGCTTTCCTCACTGGTCTGCGGACGTTGCTGCATTACTGCTTCCATCTGTTGTTGTAGTCTCTGCTCTTGCTTCTGCAACAGGTCTATGAAGCGGGCCTCAGATTGCTGCTGGGCTTGTTGCTGAGCCTCCAGACTCTGTTGCAAAGTTGCGTTTGTCTGCTGCTGGGCTGCAAGGCTCTGTTGATGAGCTTGCTGCTGGGCTGCGAAGTTCTGTTGTTGAGCTGCAAGGCTCTGTTGATGAGCTGCAAGGCTCTTTTGCAAACCTGCATTTGTCTGCTGTTGATTGGCATTTGCTAGAGCCAGCTGCTTCAGTATCTCCTCCATGCTGGCTTAAAAAAAAACTGCCCGCATTCTCCACCAACTGTGAGGGGGTTGGCTCGGCAGCGGGTGTGTGTGACCCCCGAGATGGGCTCCCCACACAAAAACAGGCCCAGCAAACGGAGGTTGTGGTTTTCAAAATCAAAAAGGTGCGGTTTATTTTCTATTTACAGTGACAAAACACAGCAAAGAAAAAGAAACATAAACAAAATAAATCCTGGTCAACTTGACCTCTACTATACATACAGGTTTCCTAACTAACAACTGGGATCAGCCTAGTGCTGTCCTAGTCCCTAAGTCCCTGGTTTTAAATGTCCAAGCAAATAGCCACACAGGCTTTGTCTCACCGCACAGGGGTTCACTCTCCCTAGACAGTCCACACAGGTCTGGGTCCAGGCATGAGCTAACATCTAATGAAGCTGGGAGTTCTTATAGAGGCCTAAATGAGCTGACAAGCTTCAGCTGGTCTCATCAACTCCCTGTCTGCACGACGCCCCACACTCTCCCTAGAGGTATGAGTCATCCATGAGCCCACTAGCCTCAGCTGGGCTTATACAACTCTCCACCTAGTTGTATAAGTCGGCGTAAAGCCTGAATCTGGGCGAAATATATCTACCCCCCTGGATGCAACCAGGTGACTTTACCTTCCTGCTGTCACAATATATATATATATATATAATTTTTTTTTTTGCTACATTTTTGTTTCCTGCGATCTTCGATCAACTGCCGACTGGGTGACAGGCTGGATCCTCGATCCTTGTAGTCTCCCCAGTTTCGGCCATCGAGCGTGTGCCGACCCTAGCTACGCGCTGGGTTTTCCACGACATGCCCGTCGCTCCACGGGTGGCCGGTGAGCTTACGCTCCAAGGCCTGCATCGGACCGCTCAGCTTCGGCTGACCTTACGGCCGAGTCGCAGCAGCCTGGCCGGTGAGCTTACGCTCCAAGGCTTGCATCGGACCGCTCAGCTTCGGCTGACCTTACGGCCGAGTCGCAGCAGCCTGTCCGGTGAGCGTCATGCTCCAGGGCATACATATGATCGTCCCTTCTGGGTCCAATCACAGCATGCCTGGCCAACAGTCACCTTCCGTGCGCGGACGATGATATGTTTGGAATGTCTTCCAGCAGAATACATGCAGGATAGGTAAGTAAAACTCCCCTGCCTCGGCTGGGTGATTTAGCTGGACATTCCTGGAGAGATCAAGTAAAGTGGTTGTGGCCCCTTTCTTCCCTCTCTCCCTGCCTTTCCCTCCTCCCTGGGCTTCTAGCTAAAGGTTGCTGGGTGCTGGGGGTCACCTAGGGGGTCCCACTGGAGCGGGGCTGGCTGTAACTAACATTTAAAAGAAATGTCATTTTTTCTTACCTGTGTTTGTGTCCTTCCTCCTCCATGCTGACGGCGGCCATTTTGAGGTGGTCCATGCCAAGTTTGGCCTCTTGTGACTGCCCGGCGGCCATCTTCCTGTGGTTCGGCCACACCCACTGGCCCCTATCAGCTGATCGGCGGCCATGTTTGTCCACCCTGTATGCAGATATTGCCGTTCGGTGGCCATCTTTTTGTGGGCTATGGCTGCTTGACCTCTATCTTCTGTCGGCGGCCATTTTCTTAGAGCCCACATTATCTTCCATACAGACGTTTTTGGCAACCATTTTTCGAAAGCCTCCGGCCTCTAGGGTGCATTACACTGGCGCGAAAATTCACACAGGAAGTGCTGATAAAAGAAGCAGACTGACACAGCAGCAGCGGACAGCATCACAGGCGCAGCATAGCAGTACCTATCCAGGGTGGTGAGTCCTCTGGGTGACCCGGCCTCTCTGCAGCACAGGAGGGTGGCCTATTGATATCTTGCCTGGAGCCCTGTGAGTGTCAGCGTGTGGTCAGCATGGCATCTGAGCCAGATGTCTTCTCCCCTGAAACACCAGATTTAGCAGCTGGTGCCCCTGAGGTGTCTATGAACGCTATGACTGCAATCCTAGAGGCGTTTGCTGCCAGGGTGGAAGCAGCACACGGGAATACAGGGGGTAGTAAACGCCCCATCCCCTGCAAGCTTCTGGGGATAATTCTGGTGCAGAACCAGGTCCAGCTACGGCTCGGGGCCCAGATTCTGACGCATCAGAGACTGCAGACCGTGACCGGACAGTGAGAATGACTCAAAGTCCAGGTCAGTACACGAGACGGCTTTGGTATCTGACCTTATTACTGCAGTGCGGGATATGCTAAAATTGGAAAATACTGCAGAAGCAGCAGAGACTCCGGTCCACTTGGGTTTCATAGACCTGCCCGCACTGCTAAGGTGTTCCCTTGTGTGTCTTTTGATAAACTCTTATACAAGGAATGGGAGAACCCACTGAGGGTCTTTACAGCCCCAAAGAGGTTTGCGGTACGGTACCCCTTTTGAGGAGAGTTTTCTGAAGAAATGGACCTCTCCCCCCTATAGTGGACCCTCCGGTGTCCAGACTTAATAGAGCCACCACAATTCCTGTAGAAGGGGCTCCTGTTTTCTAGGACCCTGTGGATAAGAAGGCTGAAGCACTCGCTTGCTACCTATACTCAGTGGTAGGCTCGGCAGTACGCCCGGCATTGGCGGGGGCCCTAGTGTCTCACACACTTACTGAATGGGCAAGATTGCTACTCCAGGGGTTAAGGAGCGAGATGCTCCTCCTGATGAGATAACATTGGCCGACCTGTTGGTCCAGGGCCTTAGGTTTGTCTGCGAGTCAGACATGAATACTATTCCCCTGCTGTCTAAAACTTCGGTTTATGCAGTAGCAATACGCTGCCTGATCTGGCTAAAAGGCTGGTCTGCGGACCAGACTTCCAAGAAAGCCCTGTTGGATCTGCCTTTTAAGGGCGACAGACTTTTTGGGGCTTCTCTGGATGACATCAAGGATGCCACAGGAAGTAAAAGCACTTTGCTTCCCCAAATTAGCAAGGGTAAGGGGCCACGCCAAGGGCAAGGGCCCTCCTTTACTGCACACAAGTGGTTTTTTCGTCCCCCTAGGGCGACAGGGAAAAGACCCCAGGCCGATAAAGTGCCTGCCCAAGGACAAAAGCGTCCCTGGTCCCGCATACCCAATAAGCCTGCGGACAAATTTGCGTCCGCATGAAGGTCCACCCCCCACCCCCCACCCAGCTCTCGGGTGGGGAGACGTCTTCGCAAATTCGCGACTCAGTGGACAGCACTAATCTCCGACAGGTGGGTTTGCGAAGTAATCTCCTCAGGCTACAAGATAGAGTTTCTCTCTTGTCCACCGGACAGATTCAACACCTCCAATCTCCAGCTACTACCGACCCGTCGGGAGGCCCTGTATGGGGCGGTCCAGGGTCTACTGGAACGCGGGGTAGTTATTCCAGTTCCAGAACTGGAACGGGGTTTTTACTCAAATCTGTTCATTGTGCCGAAGAAGGAGGGGGTTCGTCCAAGCTTGGATCTCAGAGCCCTCAATTGCTTTGTGAAGGTACAAAGTTTTCGGATGGAGTCGGTTCGATCTGTAGTCACGGCTCTCCACCCGGGGGACTTTCTGGCCTCCTTGGACATCAAGGACGCATACCTGCATGTCCCCATATACTCCAGACACCAGAGGTTTCTGCGATTTGCTATCGGGAAGGACCACTACCAGTTTGTGGCCCTCCCGTTGGGCCTTGCCTCAGCACCCAGGACGTTCACCAAGGTGCTCGCTCCGATTCTGGCACTTCTAAGACAGCGGGGTATCGCTATCACAGGCTACTTATACGACCTTCTGCTGAAGGCCCCTTCAAGCTCAGAATTAGAGGTAAGCGTGTCCATTACCTGTCAGACTCTTCGAGACTGTGGTTGGATACTAAACACACAAAAGTCAGTATTGGTGCCCACTCAACGCCTAGGGTACCTGGGGTTGATTCTGGATTCCTCAGAGGCAAAGGTATTCCTCCCTGTGGAGAAGTTGCAGACCCTCCGGGCTGCAGTACGGCAGCTGACTTCCAGGAATTGGTCGTCACTCCGTTTTTGCATGCGAGTGTTGGGCCTCATGGTAGCCTCCTTCGAGGCGGTCCCATATGTTCAATACCACACTCGAGTGTTACAGAAGGAAGTTCTGTCCAGATGGAACAGATGCCCTTCATCTCTGGATTATCAAATCCGAGTGAGCCACCTAGTCAGGAGATCCCTGGTATGGTGGCTGACAGCACCGGCTGTAATGGCCGGGAAGTCATTTCTTCCGGGTTACTGGATAGTGATCACGACGGACGCCAGCCTTACAGGTTGGGGGGGAGTCTGGGGTGTCCAGTCGGCGCAGGGTCGCTGGACCCCAGAGGAAGCCCTCCTGCCGATCAATGTCCTGGAGATCCGGGCGATCAAGCTGTGCCTCTTCAAATGGTCTCAGACTGCAAGGGCGTCCAGTCAGGATCCAGTCAGACAACGCCACAGCAGTGGCATATGTCAATCATCTAGGAGGAACAAGAAGCTCAGCTGCAGCATCGGAGATCGCTCGCATCCTGAAGTGGGCAGAGAGGAGCGTACCGGCACTGTCGGCCGTGTACATTCCGGGTGTGGAAAACTGGCAGGCGGACTACCTGAGCCGCCAGATGCTGGACCAGGGAGAATGGTCCTTACACCCGGAGGTGTTCCAACTCCTCTGCCAAAGATGGGGCACACCAGACGTAGATCTTCTGGCTTCCCGACTCAATCGGAAGGTATTGAGATTTGTGGCCCGGTCAAGAGACCCATGGGCAGACGCAACGGACGCGTTGGTAGCATCGTGGGGTCAGTATCGGCTAATCTATGCCTTCCCTCCCTTAAGGCTTCTTCCTCTTCTTCTCCGCAGAGTGGAGGCAGAGGGAATTCCAATGATTCTAATCGCTCCAGATTGGCCTCAGCGTCCTTGGTACGACGATCTAGTACGTCTGGTAGCAGACGTCCCCTGGCGCCTACCACTACGGAAGGACCTGCTATCGCAAGGTCCCATATTCCATCCTGCTTTACAGTCATTGGCTTTAACGGCATGGCTGTTGAGAACCAGGTACTGAGAGACCGGGGCCTGTCAGACTCAGTAATCTCTACTATGAGAAGTGCTCGAAAACCGTCCTCTAGGAAGGTCCATCACCGCACTTGGAGGGCCTACATCTCCAGGTGTGAGGAAATGAAATGGCATCCGCGTACCTATTTGGTTTCCAGAATCCTGCTGTTTTTACAGCATGGGGTGGACCAAGGGCTTGCCCTAAGTACGATTTAAGGGACAGATATCTGCCCTGGCTGTCTTTTTTCAGCGACCCCTGGCGACTCACTCTCTCGTGAGTACATTTGTGCAGGGGGTCCGACAGGTGGCCCCTCCGGTCCGTCCCCCGTTACCTCCGTGGGACTTGAACCTGGTCCTCTCGGTGCTTCAGAAGGCACCGTTTGAGAATATTAGAGATATTCCCCTGTTGACACTTTCTCAGAAAGTGGTCTTTTTGGTGGCTGTTACATCAGTTAGACGAGTCTCTGAGCTGGCAGCCTTGTCCTGCAAGGCTCCCTATTTGATTTTCCACAAGGATAAGGTGGTGCTGCGGCCGCAGCCTTCCTTTCTTCCGAAAGTCGTTTCAGCTTTTCATCTCAACGAAGACATTGTACTTCCATCCTTGTTTCCTCAGCCGTCGAATCCTAAGGAGTCGGCGTTGCATTCCTTGGACGTTGTCCGAGCTTTGAGAGTATACCTATCTGCTACTTCCCTGTTCCGGAAGTCAGACTCACTGTTTGTTTCGGTGGCTGGTCCCAAGAAGGGCCAAGCAGTCTCATCGGCCACCATCTCTAGGTGGATCCGACAGATGGTAATCCAGGCTTACGCCTTAAAGGGTCAGGCACCCCCCTTTCCTGTCACGGCGCATTCGACCAGGGCAATAGGTGCCTCTTGGGCTTTCCGACATCAAGCGTCTGTTTCCCAATTATGTAAAGCGGCGACTTGGTCGTCCGCTCACACTTTCACAAAATTATACAAAATTGATGTAGGTGCATCTTCGGATGCCTCTTTTGGCCGCAAGGTTTTGCAAGCGGCTGTTTAGAGTTGCAACTCCTCCGTTGGAGGAGTGCTGTTTTGTGTTTAGGGTGAAGTTTATTTTTATGCTGTTACCACCCCTCGTTTTTTCTCTGACACTGCTTTGGGACGTCCCACTTTGTCAATAGAGAAGCTGTGTCGGTCCATGGACGAAAGAGTAAATAGGATTTTTTACTCACCGTAAAATCCTTTTCTCTGAGTCCATGGACCGACACAGCACCCACCCCTCCTTTTAAGTTTGTACTGCTTTTTGACGAACTGATCTGCGAAGATGCAGACTGAGAGGGTATACCCAGAGGGTCCGCCCCCTGGGCAGTACTGTAGAAGGTGTGATGCAACACTTTTTACAAGTTTTTCTGCCTAGTCACTCCTAATTAACGGATAATACCCACTTTGTCAATAGAGCAGCTGTGTCGGTCCATGGACTCAGAGAAAAGGATTTTACGGTGAGTAAAAAATCCTATTTTTTTTAAAAAATACAATTTATTATAAAAAATTAAATAAATAATTTTGTCCCTGCGAGCTCGCGCAGCATAGAAAACACATATGGAAGTCGCGCTCGCATATGTAAACGGTGTTCAAATCACACATGTGAGGTATCGCCGCGATCTTCAGAGCGAGAGAAATAATGCTAGCGCTAGACCTCCTCTGTAACTCTAACCTGGTAACCGTAAAAAAAATAAAAAATAATAAAGCATCTCCAATGGAGATTTTTAGGTACCGTAGTTTGTCGCCATTCCACGAGTGCGTGCAATTATAAAGTGTGAAATGTTTGGTATCCATTTACTCGGCATAACATCATCTTTCACATTATACAAAAAAATTGGGCTAACTTTACTGTTTTGTTTTGTTTTATTAAATTCATGAAAGTGTATTTTTCCCAAAAAGTTGCGTTTTAAAACACCGCTGCACAAATGCCGTGTGACATAAAATATTGCAACAATTGCCATTTTATTCTCTAGTTTCTCTGCTTAAATTTTATATATAATATATATATATATATATATAATGTGTGTAGCGGCCTCCTCACTCCCGTCTTTGCATCAGCTTGTCTTTCTCTTGTCTAGGGGTACCTTAAAGGGGGGAGAGAGCGGGGTCGCCATGCCAAGCCTTCACCACATGTGTCCGTGCGGTGTAAGCAAAGTTCCTTCTCTACCTTCGGGTCAGTGTTGTGCACCTGGAGTTACCTTGAACAATGTCCACCAGAAAAGAGCCCCACACCATTAAAGTCCAACACTCCTTTATTCTTCTCGAGTGAACAGCATAATCAGTTAGACTCCCTTAAAGAACAGAACAAACAAGGTGGTGTGGATGCGAGTAGGCCCAGACACAATGAACTCTCCACTTTCCTCCCTGAAAGTGGGCTGAGGTCTCCGAGCGGGGGGGGGGGGGGGTTCCTTCCAGGCAGTCTCCGATGGGAGGCTCACCTGTCACTGGCAATCTGCTGCACCCGGTCTTCAAGTGAGTAGCTCCCCCCGGTCTATTACGCCTTCTGGATTCGGGTACCCAATCCCTGGGTTCCCTAGGACCTCCTTCCCTCGCGGAACTCTGTGTTGGGCACTGAGCTCCAGACCTCCATCCGAGTACCTCACCCCAGGCTAAAGGTGCCTGGGATGGAACACGACCTCTGGACGTCGCCTAGGCCGCCTAGAGGACCGACACTAACCACCGCCCTCAGGCTGAAGGTGCCTGGGACTCGACCCCGTGACAAAGATGGCCGGCCCTTTATACCCTCTCCCAGCAAGCATGGCGGGTTCCCCGCCCCACCATACCGCTGCCGAGGGAGGACAAAAAGGAGGCACAGCAATGGTTCAACCCCAGCCCAAGGCGACAGCGCCACCCGCTAGATCGCAAGGAACTGCACATCACTGGTGTCTCTGCCAGTTTGAATACGGATTTTAACTTGCAAACACCAAATGTCAGAAATGGGCTTAGTCATGAAAGGGTTATACCACCCAGGGGTCCTTCTTCTTCTTTTTTTTTTTTTGCTTTTGGATTTTACTACTGCCTCTTTAACAAACATTTAACCCTTGCAGTTTGAGGGGGCTCAGTGCAAAGGTTTTTTGTTGTGCCCGGAGTTGGGCTTTAAAACTACAGTATTCTCATAAAACGTTTACTAGAGTTTGTGAATGTTCATATGGTCTTAAAGCGGTAGTAAACCGCTGAGAAAAAAGAAATACAAAAAAAACCCTGCAAGACAATGGCGTAATGTGCTAGTATGCATCGCAGACTAGCGCATTACGAAATACCTTGGAACGAGGCTTCCGCAGCTCGCCCGGTCACTGCTGAGGGGGCTGGCATCTCTTCAGGGTTTGTGAGCTACAGCGCTATGACTGGCCGGAGCTGTGCGGGAGTCCTTCGTTCCGGCAAGAGTCACGGCTGCATGAAAGCTGAATATCTCTTAAACCAAGTAGGTTTAGGAGATATTCATTTATACCTACAGGTAAGCCTTATTATAGGCTTGCCTGTAGGTATAAACGACCAGCGGACAATACAACCGCTTGAAGTAGATTGCGAAGATATGACGAGAAGACAGGTAACCAGCTGGTGCACAGTAAATGGAATATGATCATTCAACAAAGAAAATGAGCTAATTATTGATCTGCAGATGGGCCTGTGCAGGTGTGTTCAGAAAACCACTGAGACTGACAACTGGTAAAACAATTGGGCTAGGTTCATACTTTTGCATTTTCATGTAATTTTTAACGTTTTTTTCAATGTGCATTTTGCACGTGCCTTGACACATGTTTTAATACGTTTTTATGCATCATGACTTTCATGTTAACCAATAATAAAAAAAAAAATTTACACTGCAACATATTTAGTTGTCCAGTTTGTGAGATCTCTTACCTGGACTATTTGTGATGTGTATTGGTGCGCATAGGAGCGACGAGAGAGATGTCTGCTTTTTCTGCAATTCTTTCAGCAGTGGCAGCAACTGTAGTAGTTTTGCTAGAAAAGGAGGAGTTGGACAATCTCCTGACCCGCATCCAATTTGCAGTAGTGTGAACCCAGCCTTACATATTTATATAGTCGGGTTAAAAAAAGAAACATGTCCATCCAGTTCAACCAATAGAAGGGGAAAAAATGTATACAATCCTTTATACACAATCCTATACTCAGTTGATCCAGAGGGAGGCAAAAAACAAACAAACGGCAAAGCATGATTCAATTTGCTCCAGCAGAGTACAAATTCCTTCCTGATCCCCCCCCCAAGAGGCAAATGAATATTCCCTGCCTCAACTTTACCTATAAATATTAGTATCCAGTTATATTATGTGCATCTAGGAAATAATCCAGGCCTTTTTTAAAACAATCTACTGAGCTGGCCAGAACCAGCTAGGGAGTCTATTCCACATTCTCACAGCTCTTACTGTGAAGAAGCCTTTCCTTATTTGGAGATAAAATCTCTTTTCCTCCTGACAGAAAGAGTGCCCCCTTGTCCTCTGTGATGAGTGACCTTAAAGTGAATAACGCCAATTTCACCATATGGCCCACTTTATGTATTTGTACATGTTGATCATATCCCCTCTTAATCTCCTTCTCAAGAGAGAATAAAGTTCTTATCTTTCCTCATAGCTGAGCTCCTACATGCCCCTTATCAGTTTGATTGCCCTTCTCTGCACTTTCTCCAGTTCCCCGATTTTTTTTTTTTTTTTTTTTTTTTTTTTTTTTTATTGTTTTTGTGACCTGGTGCCCAAAACTGAACTGCATATTCCAGATGAGGTCTTACTAATTTGTACAGGGGTAAGATGATGGCTCTCTCTGGAGTCAATATCTCTCTTAAAACAAGAGCGGATTTTGCTCTCTTTTGAAACGGCAGCTTGGCATTGCATGCTGTTAAGCTTATGATCAACCAGAACACCCAGATCCTTCTCCATCATTGATTCCCCCAGCTGTTCTCCAAGTATGTATGATGTATGCATGTTTTTAGCCCCCAAGTGCATAACGTTACATTTATCAGCATAAACGTTATTCTACTGCATGGCTTGGTGTCATCCAGTGGCGACAAGTGGTATATTTTATGTTTTAGGGGTGGGGGCAGGCGGCAGCAATATATCCGCCGCCACCCCCCCCCCCCCGGATCGGTCCTCACGCTTACCCCATCTAGGTTGCGGGCTAACTCCGGGCAGCATTCCTCTCTCCTCCTTCCTCGGCTGACACAAAGGCGTGGCTTCCCCTGTGTCTCCTCCCTCCTCCTCGGCAGCCAATAGGATTGCTTCTCCTCTCGGCTAATCTGGTCTATTGTCACACAAGTGGGTGGGCTTGGGGCGCAGTGCTCTGTAACCCGAGCCCACCATTTTTTGAAGCCAATTGGAGCCTCAGGCTCTAATCACATGCTGCTTAAAAAAAAAAAACTCCCCTTGGAATCCATGCATCCGGCACCCTGCATGTAAATTCTGTTTTGGTAGGTCATGGTGACATTGGTGACCAGGACAATTAGAAAACATAAACCTATATAGAGACAGACAACAATAAAAAGTACAAATCTGATTGCTCCGGGCAGTGATCCCATTTTACTTTCCCTCTGTTAGGCCTCATGCACACGGGTGTAAAAGTATTTCAAAGTGTTTGTTTTGTTTACAGATCTGAATAAGGTGCGCTGTTTTCAATGTAGGTAATACACATGGGTACGTATACATGCACTTCACTCAGATCTGTAACTCGAAATCAAAAGTTCTGCATCTGAGGACATGAGTTTCAAGCGCCTATGAGTGTAAATGCACGCAAAATGTGCATTCTGGTATTGAGGAAAAAAAGATGACTACAATTTTTATGAATTTAAAAACCTATCTAAAGGCAAGCATTTTACTGATCATTTACGTGGGAACTTTTGGTTCCACAAATACCTTGCTTATATGATTAGTAAAATTATTTTGGTCGATACAATTTTTTTGTAAACTTTTTATCTGCTTTCAGTTGAAATGTCAGCTTTGAACTGAACATTCCAGAGTATCTTGTCACTCACCGTTATCTTAAAAAGGATCTCCGGTCTGTACAAAAAAATTAAGTCCGCTACAAATACTGTAGCTGCTGACTTTTAATGTAAGGAAACTTGCCTGTCCAGGGAATCCCACGATGTCCGCACTAGGGATGAGCTTCGTGTTCGTGTCGAACACACGTTCGACTCGAACATCGGCTGTTCGATCGAACGTTATGGGCCGTTCACGCTAGGGGTGCAATGGATCAAAAAACTCACGGATCGGATCGATCCTCGGATCAGAGCCACGGATCGGATCATTTTCGGATCGGCAAAAAAAAAAAATTACTAATATCCACGTCATCCCCCCCCACTGTAATATCCACAATCTCCCCCAGTAATATCCACAATCTCCCCCAGTAATATCCACAATCTCCCCCAGTAATATCCACAATCTCCCCCCCAGTAATATCCACAATCTTCTCCCCAGTAATATCCACAATCTTCTCCCCAGTAATATCCACAATCTTCCCCCAGTAATATCCACAATCTTCCCCTGTATGTAATATCCACAATCTCTCCCACTTACCAGTCTCTCCCGCCGGCCAGTTCAAATCCACGAGCATCGAGGGGTGATGACGTCACAAGGCGGCCGCCGCCCCCGGGTGTACCAAGATGGCCGCGGCTCCGGAGCTAGGCCGAAGCCGCGGCCTTTCCTAAGGCCGAGGCCGCGGATCGCTGTGTGTGCCGATCCAAACGGGGTGACCCGTTCGGATCACGGATCGTCACCGATCCGTTGCACCACTAGTTCGCGCCAAATTCGAGTGACGCGAACGGCCCACAATACACTGCGCCATCGCAGTGCAATCCCGGCGCTGTGATTGGCCAAGCATGCACTGTGACCCGGCATGCTTGGCCAATCACAACGCCGGCAGCGAGGAGAGCCATAATTGGCCACAGGCAGGATGCCTGTGGCCAATCATAGCTCAGGGGGGTTTAGTACACGCCCCACACTATAAAAAGCCACCAGCGCGGCGGCCTTGTGCAGTGTGTTCCAGCGTGCAGGGACAGTGTGTTCTACGTTGTGTTCTTTTCTCAGGCATCTGCAGGAGTTGCTGTTCATTGCTGTTCTCTAAGCTAGATAGGCAGGCAGGGACAGTGTGTTCTTTTCTCAGGCATCTGCAGGTGTTGCTGTTCATTGCTGTTCTCTAAGCTAGATAGGCAGGCAGGGACAGTGTGTTCTTTTCTCAGGCATTTGCAGCAGTTAGTGGGTGTTGTGTGCCCCAGCACAGTATACACCTGTATATACCCGTCATTGCTGTTCTCTAATAAAGGCATCTGCTGGAGTTAGTGGGTGTTGTGTGCCTCCAGCACAATATACACTACCTAATTGCTGGTTTTCCCATCTCCCTGCAGGCCATTACTATGTCTGAAAGGCCAACAAGGAGAGGCAGACAGTCACGAGCTAATAAAAGAGGGCAAGCAGGCTCTGTGTCTAGAGACAACAGTGCTGGTCATGGACGCGGTGCATCGTCATCAGCACGTGGCCATGGGACACGCTTGGCCTTATTTTTGGCAGCTGGACGTGTTGAGCCGCATCATGCCGAAGACTTGGTAGAGTGGATGACCAAGCTCTTCTCATCCTCCTTATCCTCTCTCACCCAGGCTCAGGGTACTGGCAAAGCAGCTGCCAAAGCGTCCTCTTCCCTCGTATCAATGTCATCATCAGTCACTCCTTCCCTAGACCCACCGTGTCCTCCTGAGGAGTCCCCCGAACTGTTTGAGCACAGTGTTGGGTACATGCTCCAGGAGGATGCCCAGCGTTTCAAAGGGTCTGAAGATGCTACCCAGCTAGAGGAAGGCAGTAGCGTGAGAGCAGAGAGGGGATGCTAAAGAAGGACAGCAATCTGGCAGTCATGTTCCAGAAGCTGCAGCATACTGCCAGATTGGCTCCAGTGATGGAGGGAGGGGATGATGAGGTCACTGACTCCACGTGGGTGCCTAATAGGAGAGAGGAGGAGGAGGATGAGGAGGAGGCACATCTCCAACGAGGCAGGATGCCCTCCGGGGGCCAGCGTAAGGGAAGCACACCGACTTAATCACACCGCAGAGCTCCGCCTGTGCAGGGTGCTGCCTCTGCCTGTTATTCCAAAAGTTCTTTGGTGTGGGCCTTTTTTGAGTCGAGTGCATCAGATTGCACCGCTGCTGTTTGCAACATATGTCTCAAGCGTATCTCGCGTGGCCAAAACATCAGCCGCTTGGGCACCACATGCTTGACCAGACATACGTTGACCTGCCATGCAGCTCGTTGGCAAGCGTACCTTAAAGACCCACACCAAAGAACAAAGCGGACCTCTCCTTGCTCCTCATCAGCTGGGATCTCCAACCCCACTGTACCGTCAGTCCTCTCTGAAACCTGCACTGAGAGGAATGAAGGTGTAGAATTATGTGTGTCACAGCCAAGTACTTGCGGGCACTCTGCTAGCAGTACACAGACGTCCGATTGTAGCAGGCAAATTTCACTGCCCCAGCTGCTGGACCGTCGAAAGTTCACTCCCAGCCATCCACATGCCTAGCGGTTGAATGCCAGCTTGGCTAAATTGCTAGCACTTCAACTGCTGCCTTTTCAGTTGGTAGACTCGGCCCCCTTCCGTGAGTTTATGCAATGTGCGGTTCCTCAGCGGCAGGTTCCCAAACGCCACTTTTTCTAACGGAAGGCGATTCCGGCTCTCTACCGGCATGTGGAAGGCAATGTCCATGCCTCGCTGGACAGGGCGGTCAGTGGTAAGGTGCATATTACCGCTGACTCATGGTCAAGCAGGCATGGACAGAGACGTTACCTTTCTTTCACGGCCCATTGGTTCACTCTTTTGGCAGCTGGGAAGGATGCAGGACAAGGTGCAGTAGTGTTGGAGGTTGTTCCGCCGCCACACCTCCAAAATGCTACTACTGGTTGTGACACACCTCTCTCCTCCACCCCCTCCTCTCCTTCTTCCTCCATGGCCTCTTCCTGTGCTTTGTCCTCGGAACCAGCGGTGCTCCGTAGGCGTTCAAGGGGCTACGCAAGTACGCAGGCAAAGAGATGCCATGCCGTGCTTGCGCTGGTGTGTTTGGGGGACAGGAGCCACACAGGGGCAGAGGTTCTGTCAGCTCTGTAGGGGCAGGCCGAGAGGTGGTTGACACCACGCCAGCTTAAGCCAGGAATGGTGGTTTGCGACAATGGCACCAACCTCCTCTCCGCCCTCCGACAGGGACAACTGACCCATGTGCCCTGTGTGGCTCATGTCCTTAACCTGGTGGTGCAGCGGTTCTTGGGCAGGTACCCGGGCTTACAGGATGTCCTGAGGCAGGCCAGGAAAGTCTGTGTGCATTTCCGCAGATCATATAATGGCAGTGCTCGGCTGGCTGAGCTGCAAAAGGAGTTGAACCTGCCCAAGAACCGCCTTATATGTGACATGCCCACCAGGTGGAACTCAACGTTGGCCATGCTGCAGCGACTGCACACGCAGCAGGGGGCCATCAATGAGTATCTGTGCGACTACGGCACCAGGACAGGGTCAGGGGAGCTCAGGTTTTTTTTCACCACGCCAGTGGGGCATGATCAGGGATGCATGCACTGTCCTGGCACCATTTGAGGAGGCCACGAGGATGGTGAGCAGTGACAGTGCATGCATAAGTGACACTGTACCTCTTGTCCACCTGTTGGCGCATACGCTGCATGGAATAATGGACAGGACACTTGAGGCAGAACAGAGGCAGGAAGAGGAGGACTTCCTTGCCTCTCAAGGCCCCCTTTACCCAGACAGTGTTCCTTCTGTCCCACCCATCACACAGGACGAGGACGAGGAGGAGGAGGAGGATTGTGTCAGCATGGAGGTGGAGCATGGCACTCGGCATCAACAGCAGCAGTCTTTTAGGGATGATTTACAGTCCCAACAAACCCGTGGACTTGTACGTGGCTGGGAGGAGGTGGCTGCGGATCATGTCGTCCTTAGTGACCCAGAGGACTCCGGACCGAATGCCTCAGCTAACCTACGCTGCATGGCCTCCCTGATCCTGCAAAGTCTGCGGAAGGATCCTCGTATTCTTCGGATCAAGGAGAGGGACCATTACTGGCTGGCCACTCTCCTTGATCCACGGTACAAGGGTAAGGTTGCGGACCTTATCTTGCCATCGCAGAGGGAGCAGAGGATGAGACCACTCCGGGAGGCCTTGCAGAAAGGTCTGTGCAACGCGTTCCCAGAGACTGGGAGGTTACAAATGGTCAGTAGCAGAAGGAGCGGTGGAGAAGGTGGCCGTCTGACCGATGCGTTCAGACAATTTTTTAGTCCACAGCCCCAAGGTATGATCGGTTCCAGCAACCATCGCCAGCGTCTGATATACATGGTGCAGGAATACCTAGGGGCAAGGTCAGACTTGGACACCTTTCCCACCGAAAATCCTCTGGCTTACTGGGTCTTGAGGATGGATCACTGGCCAGAGCTTGCACAGTATGCAATTGAGCTACTGGCCTGTCCTGCATCCAGCGTTCTTTCAGAACGCACATTCAGTGCTGCTGGAGGCTGTCCCGGATCACAGGGTGTGCCTGTCCACTGACTCGGTTGATCGACTAACCTTCATAAAGATGAACCAGTCTTGGATCACCACCAGCTACAAAGCACCTGAAGCTGATATAACAGAATAATTTATTTTGAAATGTCACATCCCTTCAAGACTGCCTATGCTGATGCTGAGTGACTGTCCTGTTATGTTGACTGACTATCCTCCTCCTCAGTGATCCGATTCATGATAGCTAGGAAGAACATTTTTGTTTCTGGGTGCCGCCACCAGTGGCTAAGGCCCAATTTTTCAGCCCCTTTTCTTATGCAATGCTTTGCAGCAGGGCTCATTCCTGCACTCCCACTAGAGTATCTGGGAGAGGTTACAGTGTCGTGGCACCAGTGCCTAAGGCCCAATTTTTCAGCCCCTTTTCTTATGCAATGCTTTGCAGCAGGGCTCATTCCTGCACTCCCACTAGAGTATCTGGGAGAGGTTACAGTGTCGTGGCACCAGTGCCTAAGGCCCATTTTTTCAGCCCCTGTTTAACAGGGGCGTGTAATTACAATTCTTGATCTAATAATTCACAGCAGGGCCCATTCCTGTGGCCACCAAGAGTAACTGTGAGGGCTTAGTGTTGTGGCAACACCACCACCACCAAAGGCCCAATTTTTCTGCCCCTCTTCAACAGGGGCATGCAATTACAATTCTTGATCTAATAATTCACAGCAGGGCCCATTCCTGTGGCCACCAAGAGTAACTGTGAGGGCTTAGTGTTGTGGCAACACCACCACCACCAAAGGCCCAATTTTTCTGCCCCTCTTCAACAGGGGCATGCAATTACAATTCTTGATCTAATAATTTACAGTAGGGCCCATTCATGCGCCCACCAAGATTAACTGTGAGGGCTGACAGTGTTGTAGCACCACCACCAAAGGCCCAATTTTTCCTACCACTGTTCAACAATGGCATGTAATTACAATTCCTGATATAATAGTTCACAGCAGGGCGTTCCAGCGCCCACCAAGAGTAACTGTGAGGGCTCACAGTGTTGTGGCAACACCAACATGTAAGGGGCAAATTTCAGCAGAGTATATACGGCAGGCCCCTTCTTTCAAACATCCAACTTACAAACGACTCCTACTTGCAAACGGAAGGAGACAACAGGAAGTGAGGGGGGGGGGGGGTGATGGGGTAGTCATGCCATTTTTCTCAAAGATTTTCATCCATATTACCGGGACCAGACATTACATTAAAGCCGCAAGCAGTTTTAAATGGCTTTTTTTCCTTTACAAATGTCATTTTGTGCAGGGACAGTTCTAAACACGGGAAACACATGCCACTTCACAGGCATACTTTAGACACACCCCCCAGGTATGATATTTAAAGGAATATTTCACCTTTTTTTTCACTTAATGCATCATTAAAATGACTGCTCCCGAAAAACGGACGTTTTTAAAACTTTGTTATGCATTGATACATGTCCCCTGGGGCAGAACCCGAGTCCACAAACCCTTTTTAGGAGAATAACATGCATATTAGTCGTTATAATTGGCACTTTAGATTTCGAAAGTTCACGTCCATTGTATTTAATAGGGTTCTAAATTTCGTGCAAACTTTCGGTCCGTTCGAAGGTTCTGGTGCGAACCGGTGGGTGTTCGGCTCATCCCTAGTCCGCACCCCAAGCCAATTTTGTCAATCAGCTTCGGGTGCAGGCGCCAGCATTGTAAGCTGCTTTCCTACTGCGTATGCACAAATCATGCTGCGCTTTCTGAATGGTCCCACTATCTTCTGGGACCTGTGTGTGTCCCAGAAGGAGGCGGAGCTGGAATTGTCGTAGATCGCCGATCTTACCTGGAAGTTGGAGCGGGTACCTAACAACAAAACAAGGTACCCACTCCCCCAACCCCCCCCCTACAAAATGTGGCAGTGGATGGGGGGGGTGTGAACAAGCGGAGCTTCCCCTTTTGGGTGGCGCTTCGTTTTAATCATTTCAAGCAACCAAATGGTAAAAAATGCAATGAATAAAATCAATCATAACCCCGAAAACATCTGGGTATTTGTCTGTTTCCACCTGTACTTCCATCATTTGGCTGCTTAAAACTGGAAGATCAAAAACAAAAGGCATACCCAGCAGCTGTGTATATAGATAACCAATGGAGTGATGTGGGTTCTCATTATGGGGTTTGAGTTTTAGATTTTTTTTATTGGGATACGGGTTAGGTGCTCCTTGTGACGTGCCGTTTGCAATCTAAAAAAAAGTTTTTTTTGCCTTTTACAGTACTGTACATGCATTTTATTGCTTCCTGTTATAAAGTGAAGTCTATAGTCAGTCTATGCAGAGATCAGAACTATTGAAGGGAAGAGCACAAAGGCAAGGTTTCATGATGGATTATTGCACAGATCTGGAAGAAATGCACAAAGCAAACCAAGATTCAAGTAAGAATACACATGCTCTTTACCTGTTAACCACTTCACCCCTGGAAGGATTTACCCACTTCCTGACCAGGCCATTTTTTGTGATACGGCACTGCATCGCTTTAACTGACAATTGTGCAGTCGTGCGGCGCTGTACCCAAACAAAATGTCCTTTCTCTTTCGTTCATTGATGGACACAGCACTAGTCTTGACCTTAGGGTTATATGCCTTCTATCAGGAGAGGACTAGGCAGAATCATGTTAAAAACATCAAACTTGCACAGTACCGCCCAGGGGGTGGTCCTACTGACTCTAACCCCTCACACTGCATCCAGCAGCTCCAGTTTTTTTTCTGCCTAGCATAGGAGAAGGACCTGGCTCCCGGTTGGGACCATTGGTCCTGGAGATTTTTTGGTGTTTTTCTACTTTTTTGATCCTGAGATCTACTATCAACAGCTGGCTGGGTGACAGGCTGGATAATATAGATCCTGTTAGTCTCTCCAGCCCGGCCATCGAGCGTGAGCAGACCTTTAGCTACACACTGGGTCGGCCACGACATGCCCCGTTTGCTCCAGGGGTGGCCGGCGAGCTATATGCTCCAGGGCACACATATGGACCGAGCTACTGCTGTCCGAGTCATTGTACCGTGGCCGACAGCCACCCCGTACCGCTCAGGTGATGGGTCTGTCCGGAATGCGTCCAGCAGTCCCCGCAGGACGGGTAAGTAGGTTTCCACCTGTTTCGGCAGGATGGAACAGCTGGGAATTCCTGGGGAGGTCGACTAGGGGGTCTCTCACTCTCCCTTTCTTCTCTCCCTGTCCTTTCCCTCCTCCCCATGCATCTGTGGTGGCTGGGCCTGCTGTGTACCTGACCGGGGGTCCTCCGGGGGGGGCTCAGAGTCCTGGCTGGGGGCTGCACTGGGTGTTCGGGGTCCGCTCTCCACAGTGGGAGGTGTTTTTGGTCTGTCCATGTGGGATGCCTCCGCGCGGAGGATCAGCGTATTCGCGGCCATTTTCTTTACCTCAGGACGGCCAGCGGCCATTTTCCTGTAGCCCGCGCTTGTTTTTTGCTGAGGCGGCCGGCGGCCATTTTCTTGTAGCTCGCGCTCGTTTTGCTGAGGAAGGCATTTTCTTGTAGCCCCAGCTTAGTTTTGGCCTCTAGCGCTGGGAATATTCTTTCTGAATGGTGCGAACAGCATAGAACATCTCAGACACAGGAGAGAGCGGACAGCAGCACTGTGCAGTACCTGGGTCAGGGTGGTAAGTCCTCTGGGGGGCCCCTCAGTCTGTGGCAGCTAGGGAGGGTGGACCTTTTGTGTACCTTGCCTTTGGTCACTAACGGGTGTCAGGCGGGTGTGGGTCAGCATGGCGTCAGAAGCTGGCACTTCTTCCCCAGACATCCCTGTGGTGGCAACCGGTGCCCCTGCACCTGCTGTGCCTATGGACGCTTTGTCAGCAGTCCTAAAGTCCTTTGTTGCCAGGGTGGAAGCAGTGTGCGGGCACAAGGGGGGTAAAAAACTCCCCCTCCCGCACCATCTTCTGGGGAAATCTCTGATTCAGACTCGGGTTTTACCATGGCACACGGCCCCTGTTCTGACGTGTCAGAGGATGCGGACCAGGACCATTCGGACAGTGAGGATGACTCAGTGTCCGGGTCAGCGCAGGAAAGGGCGCTTGTTGGAGCACTTATCACCGCAGTGCGGGAGACCCTAAAACTGGAGGATACGGCGGCAGCATCTACTGAGGTGTCGGTCCCTTTTTGGGTCCCACAAGCCGGCCCGCACTGCTAAGGTGTTTCCCTACCTAACTTGTTTTGATACGTTTATATACAAAGAATGGGAACGGCCGCAGCGATCCTTTTCGGTGCCAAAACGCATGGCGGTCCGTTACCCCTTTTTGATGAGCGTTTCCTGAAAAAATGGACATCTCCCCCGATTGTGGACCCCCTGGTATCCAGGTTAAACAAGGTAACCATGATTCCAGGGGAGGGGACCCCTGCTTTTAAGGACCCTGCAGACAGGAGGGCCGAGGCGGTGGCCCGGTCCATGTTCATGGTAGTGGGGTCAGCATTGCGGCCAATGTTGGCCACGGCCCTGGTGTCAGACACTTAATGAATAAGCAAAATTGTTGCACCACGAGTTGGAAAAGCAACAGGCTTCCCTTGTCTGCGAGGAACTGGCCGACCAGTTGGTGCATGGCCTTAAGTATGTCTGCAAAGCGGCCTTAGATACAGCTCCCTTGCTTTCCAGAGCCTCAGTATCTGCTGTGGTGCTACGTCGCCTGATTTGGCTAAAATGCTGGTCCACGGACCAGACATCCAAGAAGGCTCTGGCGGATTTGCCCTTCCAGGGAGAGAGGCTATTTGGAGCCTCGCTGGATGACATTCTTAAAAATGTCACTGGGGGTAAGCGCACGCTGCTGCTCCCACAATCCCGAAAAGGTAAGGAGCCTCGCTGTAGGCCAGGGCTCTCCTTTTCCGCTCAGCGGTTTTTTCGTCCGCCCGGGCCCGCAGGTAAGTGTTCCCTGGCCGACAAGGTGCCCGCTGAGGGACAAAAAGCACCCCTGGTTTCGCAAGCCAAACAAGCCTGCGAACAAATCTGCAACAGCATGGTTTGCCCCCGCCCGACTCTCGGGTGGGGGGTCGCCTTTGCGAGTTTGGAGCTCGGTGGACCTCCCTGCTTTCCGACCAGTGGGTTTGCGAAGTAGTTTCACCAGGGTACAAGATAGTTGTTGTTGTTGTTTTTTTTTTTTTTTGTCCACCAAACAGATTATTTTTCCCTCCAACCTTCATCTTCTTCTGGCTCGTCGGGACGCTTTGTTTGGGGCAGTGCAGGACCTGCTGATGCGCGGGGTGATCGTACCTGTGCCGTCGCCGGAAAGGTTTCAGGGATTCTACTCCAATCTGTTTGTAGTCCCAAAAAAGGACTCGTCTGTCCAATCCTGGATGTCAAGGCCCTCAACTGCTTTGTAAAAGTACAAAGGTTCAGGATGGAATCGGTTCGCTCTGTGGTCGCTGCACTCCATCCGGGGGATTTTCGGGCTTCCTTGGACATCAAGGATGCATGCTTGCATATCCCCATATGCGTCGGGCATCGGAGGTTTCTGCGTTGGGCAGTCGGAGACGAGCACTACCAGTTTGTAGCTCTATTGTTCAAGGTGAATTACTGCGCTGTCTGTGAGAATATAACCTAAAAAGTGAAAAAAATCTATATGCCACTGCAATTAGAATGCTAGATACACACACACAATGAAACAATTCAATTAAAATAAGCTGCGCTGCAAAATAAATGTAAATAAATTACATATAAGCATGAATTGAATAATGCATAAATCATGAACCAAATAGAATCCGAAAGGCCTGGACATAGGTCCAAAACGGTAAAGCAAAAATAGTGGACCCAGATGATGGAAATTAATTACATACAACCAGGATAAGTCCTTTTACAGTGCTCAAATCGCTGTTAGTGTCAACCCAAGGATTGTAAGCTCCCCCACCATAAGGTTACAGGACACAGTTCTAAGGCGCGCACACACATCTTGTGAAAATATCCGCAGTGATTTCAAATCAATTAAAGGGGGGTTCCACCCGCGATTTTATTTTATTTTTTTAAAGTCGGCTACAAACACTGTAGCTGTTGACTTTTAATAAGGACACTTGCCTTTCCTACTCGCCTGCAATATCTGCCCCCGCCGAGACCGATCCCTCGATCCTGGCAGCTCCCAGTGCTTTGTGAATGGGCCGGCTGCTCTCTGGGATGCACACAGTTCCCAGAAGGCAGTACGCCCCATTCACAAGAAGACACCAAGTGTAGGACGAGGAAGAAGATCCACCGCGGAGGATGAAAAGGCAGATTAGGGACTTCCGCATAGCAACCGCCATTTCTGTTTTTTTTCATTTATTTGTAGATTTTTGGTAAATTTTTATTTCAGGGTGGAACTCCACTTTAACACCAAAGGAAGAGTGATGATTAATGGTAGAAAATAATCCTTCACCTGTAACATCAATGCCGCTTACCGGATGAATTGATCTTTTTTTAGGGGGATCAGAACCGCTTGTGGCTAATTACCCCAGCCGTGGGTCTCTATACTGAACAGTAAACTCTCCGGAATGTGTGGAATTGAGCATACGGTACCGCCTCGAAGGTGGCTTCCCTGATCTGGTGGCTGAGGTCTCCGGCCCTTCAGTCCGGGAAGTCGTTCCTCCCTTTTCACTGGACGGTGATCACGATGGACGCCAGCCTGACCGGTTGGGGGGAGTTTGGGGCGTACAGTCGACACAGGGTCGCTGGACGCAGGAAGAATCCCGCCGATCAATGTGCTGGAACTTCGGGTGATCAGGCGGTGCCTCTCCACATGGTCACAGAGGGTGCAGGGAGATCCAGTCAGGATCCAGTCGGACAAGGCCACGGCGGTGGCGTATGTCAAGCATCGAGGAACAAGAAGCTCGGCTGCAGCATTGGAGGTCGCTCACATCCTGCGATGGGCAGAGCGCGCCAGCTCTATCGGCCGTATACATTCCGGGCGTAAAAAAACTGGCAAGCAGACTACCTAAGTCGTCAGATGCTGGACCAAGGAGAATGGTCGCTACACCCGGATGCGGATGTGTTTCGACTCCTTTGCCTGAGATGGGGCACGCCAGACATGGATCTCCTGGCTTCTCGACTCAATCGGAAGGTATTGAGGTTTGTGGCCAGGTCCAAAGATCCCTGGGCGGACGTGACAGATGCGTTGGTGGCTCCGTGGGGACAGTATCGGCTAATAATCGGGATAATTGGCCTCGGCGTCCCTGGTACGCCGACTTAGTATGACTGGTGGCGGATGTTCCTTGGCGACTGCCGATGCGAGAGGACCTTCTGTCGCAAGGTCCTATACTTCATTCTGCTTTACAGTCGCTGGCTTTAACGGCATGGCGGTTGCAAGTCAGGTGATAAGGGACCGAGGCCTGTTGGATTCGGTAATTTCCACCATGCTGAGGGCACAGAAGTCATCTTCGTGGAAGGTCTACATCTGTGTGAGGAGATGGGGTGGCGTTGTCATGTACCTGGTAGTGGAGCCCAACGTGCAGGGAGTGGCCTCTCGTAAGCCTCTGGCTCAAGAACCCCTGGTAGAGTAGACAGGAGCTCAAGAGGACAAAGGGCCACAAGTGCCTGGCAGGTAAGCTGGTGTAGAGGGCTGATGCAGCAACAGGGAGGTGCACTGTAGTCCAGAGCAGGTTTGCAGCAGCAGGAAGGTGCACTGTAGTCCAGAGCAGGTTTGCAGCAGCAGGAAGGTGCACTGTATGTAGTCCAGAGCAGGTTTGCAGCAGCAGGAAGGTGTACTGTAGTCCAGAGCAGGTTTGCAGCAGCAGGGTACATAAATGGTCAAGTCAGGCCGGGTCAGTTCATCAGGCGGGCAGCAATCAGGTTAGAGGGTAATCAGAAGCGTAGCCAGGACAGGCTGGGATCAGGACAGGCAGCAATCAGGGATAGTCAGAGATGAGCCGGATCAGATAACGGGTTTTCAAGATCAGGAGTTCAGGTAGCAGGGGTCTCAGGAACGCTGTAGACCGGACAGCAAGGAGCAAAGTGTCTGACTAGTTTAAATGGCATATTCTGGCGCCAACCGCTGTCGCAGCGCGCGCACGCGCCAAACTGTTCTTCCTGACATTGCTGTTGCTAGGCAGATTACAGAAACGTCTTTCCTGACATTGCGCCCCCCCCCCAAGGGGCAGCCTCCGGATGCCCAACTGGGCCAAATTGTTTGGGTGAGATCTTTTTAAAGTCCCGAATCAGTCTTCCAGTATGGACATTAGTTTCTGGTTCCCATGAATTCTCCTCCGGGCCGTAGCCCTTCCACTGCACCAGGTACTGAACCTGGTTACGTCTTTTTCTACAATCCAGGATGGACTCCACTTCGAACTCCTCCTCCCGATTGAGTACTGGTTCAGGAGGGGGGCGGTGTTCCGGTTGGTGAAGGGGTCCGGGACTGCGGGTTTGAGCAAGGCCACATGAAAAACTGGGTGAATCCGGAAGGAGTCTGGTAATTTTAATTCATAGGCTACCTCGTTGATCTTCCTGGTTACTTGAAAGGGACCCACGAACTTAGGACCCAATTTCTTAGATGGGCATGCCAGTTTCAAATTCAGGGTAGACATCCAGACTTGGTCCCCAGGTTCTAGGTTGAGCTCCCCTCTCCTCCTCCTGTCAAACACTTCCTTGTTGTATTCCTGAGTTTGTCATTGTCTCCTGGAGTAATTTGTTATTGGTTGTGAAAAAGTTCAGGGTTTCTTGAGCAACTGGTACTGTACATTCCGGAACATTGTTGGACAGAAACAAAGGGTGGTAACCATAGTTCGCAAAGAATGGGGACTGTTTGGTTGCGGAGTGAACAGAGTTATTATAAGCAAACTCTGCAAGGGGTAATAGGGAAGCCCAATCATCCTGGGAGAAGCTTGAGAAACCGCGCAGATACTGCTCGAGCGTTTGACTTGTACGCTCTGTCTGACCGTTGGTCTGGGGGTGATATGCAGAAGAAAAGAAAAGGTAAATCTTCAGGGATCCGCATAGTGCTTTCCAGAACCTTGACGTAAACTTCACCCCCCCATCAGATGTGATGTTTGCAGGTATGCCGTGGAGCCTCACTATCTCCTTGATGAAAATCTTGGCAGTCTTGGAGGCAGAAGGTGTACCCATCATAGGCAGGAAGTGTGCCATCTTAGAGAGCCTATCAACTACCACGAAGATGGTGGTATAATCTTCTGAGGGAGGAAGCTCGACGATAAAGTCCATAGAGATCATTCTCCATGGTCTCTCTGGTACTGGTTTTGCTGCCTCTGTTTTGAATGCAGACGGTATAAGACTCCACGTAGCTTCTGCAATTTTGAAGTAACTGCGGCCACCAAAATGTACGCTGGAGGAGCTCAGAAGTCTTGTGAACACCAAAGTGGCCGGCCAGTTGGTCATCATGACAGGACTTGAGAACCACTACCCGTAGTTGCTGGGGCACGAAAATCTTGTCCTTATTCCAAAATAGACCATCCTTTAACTGTAGAGCAGGGTTTGATGGCTGAGGGGTTTCTGAATAAGCTTATCTGATTTGCGACAAGAGATCTTCCTGCAGCATGAGGAAGTTTCCAGGGGGCTAGGATGGTGTCTGGAGGTGAGAGGACTTCGGGTTCACTAAACATCCGGGAAAGTGCGTCCGGTTTGGTGTTCTTTGACCCTGGTCTGTAGGTGATAGGAAATAAGAATCGAGTAAAAAAGAGTGCCCTCCTGGCCTGGTGTGGTCTTAGTCTCTTGGCAATTTTCAGGTATTCGAGATTCTTATGGTCTGTGTAAATCAGGATAGGGTGTGCCGCTCCCTCCAGGAGGGAACGCCACTCCTCGAGTGCAGATTTTATTGCGAGAAGTTCCCTGTCCCCGACGTCGTAATTCCTCTCAGCTTCCGATAACTTGCGGTAAAAGAATGTGACCGGGTGCAGCAGAGCCTTGGGTCCCTGTCTCAGAGAGCACCGCTTCAACTGCTACCTCGGAGGCATCCACTTCCAGGATGTAGGGTAAAGCCAGATCAGGGTGCTTCAGGACAGAGGCTGAGATGAACAGGTTCTTAAGGGTAATGAAGACGGCCTGAGCTTCAGGGGACCAATGGAACCGGGTGCCTTGTCTGGTTAGACTAGTGATGGGGGAAATGATGGTGGAGAATGCTTTTATAAACTTCCGATAGAAGTTTGCGAATCCCACAATGCTAAACCCCTTTCTTATCAGTGGGGGCTTGCCAGTCCAAGATGGCCATGACTTTCTGGGGATCCATCTTAACGCCTTCCACCGAAATAATTAATCCTAGAAACTGAATACTCTGCCGTTCAAACTCACATTTTTCAGGTTTGGCGTACAAGCCATGTTGACGAAGCCGAGTTAGTACCTTCCTGACATGCTCTCAGTGATTAGGCAGGGAAGAGGAGAAGATCAGAATGTTGTCTAGATAGATTATGACAAATAGGTCTAAGTAGTCTCTGAAGATGTCGTTAACAAAGTGTTGGAATGTGGTGGGGGCATTGCAAAGGCCGAAGGGCATGACCTTCTGGTACGGAACGCAGTCTTCCACTCGTCGCCACTTTGAATGCGAACCAAGTTATAGGCTCCGCGGAGGTCCAACTTGGTAAAGATTACTGCAGCTCCGAGTCTTTGGAACAGCTCGGGCACCAAAGGAAGGGGGGTGGTACCTGTTTTTAACTGTAATCTTGTTTAAGTCTCTGTAATCTATGCAGGGGCATAGTGAGTGAACTTTCTTCTCTACAAAGAATATTCCAGCTCCTGCGGGAGAGGTGGAAGGGCGTATGAATCCCTTCTCCAGGTTATCGTCCAGGTAAGTCTTTAAGGTTCCAAGCTCTAGTTCGGACAAGGGAAAGATCCTCCCAAAAGGAACCTCTGCCCCAGGAAGGAGTTCAATAGGGCAGTCATAGGGCCTATGTGGGGGTAGAGTCTCTGCGCCCTTTTTACTGAAAACATCCAGAAAACTGTGGTAGACCTCCGGGACAAGTTGACGATTCTCAACATCCGTTTCCAGGCACAGTAACAGAGACGGGGTGTCGGTAGTTTCCTGTTTAACAGTGTTGGTGGCAGTAGGAAGAAAGGAAACGGATTCTTCCAGAGTCCCAATCGATTCGCGGGTTATGGGCCCTCAGCCATGGCATTCCCAAAATGATTGGGAATAGAGGGGATTCGATAATGTCCAGGCAGAGTCGTTCATGTTGGTTGTTAGCAATGGTGGTGTTCAAGGGAACTGTTTCTCGTGTGACAGGGCCAGATCTAATGGCCAATCCGTCGGCTAAATGGACAGAAAGTTCCTTGGATCTGGGTCGTAGAGGAACTTGGTGTCTTATGGCAAAGGATAAGTCCATGAAGCCGCTGCAGGCACCAGAGTCAATAATGGCAGGAGCCTGAATATTCCCTCCTGGAAGCTGTAGAGAAATGGAGATTGCCAGGTGAGTGGTATTGTTAAACAGAGTAGGTGAGATAGTAGAGGAGAGGTAGGAGCACTTACGGAGCTTTGCGGGGCAAGTCCTCACATAATGTCCTGGTTCCCCGCAGTAGAGGCAAAGGTTATCAGCCCGTCGTCGCTCACGCTCCTCGAGTGAGTGAAGGTCGGAGCAGCCCCAGTTGCATCGGTTTGGATGTATCGACAGAGGAGCGTACAGGAGTCGGGGGAGCGGAGTGAGGAGAGTTGGGCACCCGTGGTAACATCCACACCGGGCGAGAGGGCCCCGATGTTCGCTCGGCTCTTCGTTCTCTCAACCGTCTATCTGAATGGACTAGAGGATTAAGGCGTCAAGCGTGGCTGGTATGTCAACCCGGGCTAACTCATCCTTTAGAGGTTCAGAGAGACCCATGCGAAACTGGCGTCGCAGGGCAGCGTCATTCCACTTGGTATCAGAACTCCAGCGCCTGAATTCTGACATAGTCCTCCGCTGCCCTACGACCCTGCTGTAGTGAACATAGTGCTGCTTCTGCGGTGGCTGCTAGTTGTGGGTCCTCATACAGGAGGTCCATTGCCTGGAAGAAGGTGCTCAAGAGATTGAGACAGACGTCCTTATGTTCCAGAAGACGGTGGGCCCATGTCTGAGGTTCGCCTGACAGCAGAGCAATAAAGCCCACCTTGGTGGATTCGAGGGAGAAGGTCCTGGGCTGAAGAGCAAAGAAAAGTTTGCAAGCATTGCTGAAAGCTCTATACTTGCTGCGGTCCCCAGAAAACCTCTCCGGAGTGGGGACCCTGGGTTCAGGCGGCATCATCACAACTGAAGGTGCAGGAGAGGCTCCAGATGAGCCAGAGGCTGTGGTAGACAGGGTCTGGACCCGCTCTTCCAAACGGGTGTAGCCTTCCTGCAAGTTTCTGACTGCAGTGGTAAGTCCATCCAGGTGACGGCATAAATCCTCCATAGGAGAGGCTCCCTGCGTGGGCTCGGACATGGCTGTCCGGTACTGTCACATACCTAGTAGTGGAGCCCAACGTGCAGGGAGCGGCCTCTCTTAAGCCTCTGGCTCAACCCCTGGTAGAGTAGACAGGAGCTCAAGAGGACAAAGGGGCACAAGTGCCTGGCAGGTAAGCTGGTGTAGAGGGCTGATGCAGCAAGAGGGAGGTGCACTGTAGTCCAGAGCAGGTTTGCAGCAATTAAGGTGCACTGTAGTCCAGAGCAGGTTTGCAGCAGCAGGGAGGTGCACTGTAGTCCAGAGCAGGTTTGCAGCAGCAGGGTAGACGAATAGTCAAGTCCAGGCCGGGTCAGTTCATCAGGCGGACAGCAATAAGGTTAATCGGAAGCGTAGTCAGTACAAGCAGCAATCGGGGTAGTCAGAGATGAGCCAGATCAGATAACGGGTCTGCTCCTTGCTGTCCGGTCTACAGCGTTCCTGAGACCCCTGCTACCTGAACTCTTGATTTTGAAAACCCGTTATCTGATCCGGCTCATCTCTGACTACCCCTGATTGCTGCCTGTCCTGACTACACTTCTGATTACCCTCTAACCTGATTGCTGCCTGCCTGATGAACTGATCCGGCCTGGACTTGACTATTCGTGTACCCTGCTGCTGCAAACCTGCACTACAGTACACCTTCCTGCTGCTGCAAACCTGCTCTGGACTACAGTGCACCTCCCTGCTGCTGCAAACCTGCTTTGGACTACAGTGCACCTTAATTGCTGCAGCGCGCCGCTCGCATCAAATAGTTTTTCCATGCACAGGCATTCTCCTGACATTGCTGTTGCTAGGCAGATTACAGAAACGTCTTTCCTGACAGGCGTCCACGTACATATTCGGTTTCCAGGATCCTGCTGTTTTTACAGCGTGGAGTGGATGAAAAACTTGCCTTAAGCACCATTAAGGGGCAGATATCCGCCTTGGCTGTCTTCTTTCAATGACCCTTGGCGGCTCATTCACTGGTGAGTACGTCTGTGCAAGGGGTTCGACATGTGGCCCCTCCGGTTTGACCACCACTGCCTCCGTGGGATTTGAATCTGGTGCTCTCGGTACTTCAGAAACCACCGTTTGAGAACATTAGAGAGATTCCCCTATTGACACTCTCTCAGAAAGTAGCCTTTCTGGTGGCTATTACATCAGTCAGGAGGGTTTCTGAGTTGGCGGCCTTGTCTTGCCAGTCTCCCTACTTGATCCTCCACAAGGATAAGGCGGTGCTACGCCCGCAGCCTTCGTTTTTTCCAAAGGTTGTTTCGGCCTTTCATCTCAATGAGGACATTGTGCTTCCATCCTTTGTGTCCTCGGCCGGCACACCCCAAAAAGGTTGCTTTGCATTCCTTTGACGTGGTCCGAGCTCTGCGGGTGTATCTGTCTGCTACGGCTCCGTTTTTGGAGGTCAGACTCAGTGGTTGGTCCAAAGAAGGGCCTGGCGGTCTCGTCGGCCACCATTTTCTTGGTGGATCAGACAGATCGTGATTCAGGCTTATGCCTTGAAAGGGCGGGCGCCTCCCTTTCCTGTCGAGGCGCATTCAACCAGGGCAATAGGTGCCTCTTGGGCTTTCCGACATCAAGCGTCTGTTTCCCAGGTGTGTAAGGCGGCGACACTTTCACTAAGTTTTACAAGGTTGATATGAATGCATCTGCGGATGCTTGCTTCGTCTGCAAGGTTCTCCAGGCGGCTGTTTAACGTTGCAACTCCTCCGTTGAGGAGCTCTGGTTGTTTTGGGTGGAAGTTTGTTTGCTTGCTGTTCCCACCCCTCGTTTCTTTGACACTGCTTGGGGACGTCCCTAAGGTCAAGACTTGTGCTGTGTCCGTCAATGAACGAAAGAGAAAATATGATTTTTGTACTCACCGTAAAATCCTTTTCTCTGAAGTTCATTGACGGAAACAGCACCCACCCCTGCTTTTTGACGAACTGAGCTGCTGGATGCAGTGTGGGGGGTTATAGCCAGTAGGACCGCCCCCATGGCGGTACTGTGCAAGTTTGATGTTTTTAACATGATTCTGCCTAGTCCTCTCCTGATAGAAGGCATATAACCCTAAGGTCAAGACTCGTGCTGTGTCCGTCAATGAACTTCAGAGAAAAGGATTTTACGGTGAGTACAAAAATCCTATAAATTTTTATTTATTTTTTCCCCCCACAAATAGAGCTTTCTTTTGGTGGCATTTGATTACCTCTGTGGTTTTTATTTTTTGCGCTATAAACAAAAAAACTGACAATTTTGAAACGAGCGCTATATCTCTCTCCTCTGTCTCTCCTCTGTCTCTCCTCTGTCTCTCCTCTGTCTCTCCTCTGTCTCTCCTCTGTCTCTCCTCTGTCTCTCCTCTGTCTCTCCTCTGTCTCTCCTCTGTCTCTCCTCTGTCTCTCCTCTCTCTTCTCTCTTCTCTCTATTCTCTCTTCTCTCTATTCTCTCTTCTCTCTATTCTCTCTCTCTCTCTCTCTCTCTCTCTCTCTCTCACCGTGTATTTGGTTTGCGCAAAAGTTATAGCGTCTACAAATATATATATATATATATATATATATATATATATATATTTTACTAGTAATGGTGGCGAACTGCGGTTTTTATCGGGACTCCGGTCAGATCAGACACTTTTGGCACTCTTTTGGGACCGTTGACATTTATACAGTGAACAGAGCTAAAAAATAGCCACTGATTACTGTATAAATGTCATTGGCAGGGAAGGGGTTAAATGTGTTCCCTCATGTGTGTTTCTAACTGTGGGGGGGGGATGGGACTGACTGGGCGAGGAGACCGATCGCTGTTCCTAAGTACAAGGAACAGATGTCTCTACTCCCCTGACAGAACAGAGATCTGTCTGTTTATATTGACAGATCTCCTTTCTGTCCTCAGGAGCAATTGTAGGTAGCTGGCGGGCATCCTGGCCACGCACATTGGCTCCTATGTCACGTGGCGGGTGTGCGTGCCCCCTATACTCAAAGCGCCCGTCGTACAGCTGGCAGGAGTGCCATACTACCGCCGTCAGGCAGGTGGTCGGCAAGTGGTTGAACAAAATATACATACCGTATATACTCGAGGTATAAGCCGAGTTTTTCAGCACATTTGTGCTGAAAATGCCCCCCTCGGCTTATACTCGAGTCACCTTTTTGTGCCTGATCTCCCAGACTTTGGGGACCTGGTACCGGCCGGCCGTAGGTCCCCTGGACCCCAAACGTGGCACACATATAGCCCCACTCTTCCTCTACAAGTGTGCAAAGTTTGTTGTCCGGGGGACCTACAGCCGGAGAGCAACGATTTTTTTATTTTTTTTTTCCTAAGCCGGGCACCCCTTCCATAGACTCCCATGTTAAACGGTCATTTCTCCGGTAACTTTGGGGACCTGGTACCTGGACCCGAATCTTGGCACACGTAGCCCCAGTTCTCCTCTACAAGTGTGCAACGTTTGCAGTCTGGGGGACCTACGGCCAGGGAGCAACGATTTTTCAAACCCGGGCACCCCTTCATATACGCCCATGTTAAACGTAAGTCTAGGCATGGGCACAGTGAGGCATGCATATGGACACAGTGAGGCATGCAGATGGACACCCTAGGCTTATACTCGCGTCAATACGTTTTCCCATTTTTTTGTGGTAAAATTGGGTGCCTCTGCTTATATTCGGGTCGGCATATACTCGAGTATATACTGTACTTCTTGTATTTAAACAATGGGGCCGATTTACTAAAACTGGAGAGTGCAAAATCTGGTGCAGCTGTGCATGGTAGCCAATCGGCGTCTAACTTCAGTTTGTTCAGTAAGGCCCCTTTCACACTAAGGCGTATTTCAGGCGTTTTAGCGCTAAAAATAGCGCATAAATAACGCCTGAAATACTCCTGCCACAGCATTCTCAATGTTAAAGCCAGAGGGCTTTCACACTGAGGCGATGCGCTGGCAGGAGATAAAAAAAGCTGCATCTTTGGAGCGATGAAGGAGCGGTGTGTATGCCGCTCCTTTACCGCTCCTTCCCATTGAAATCAATGGGACACCGCGGTAATACTGCCCGCAAACCGTGGCTGTAGCCGCGGTTTGCGGGCGGTATTGACCCTTTTTCGGACACTAGCGGGGGTTAAAACCGCACCACTAGAGGCCGAATATCGCGGTAAATACGACGGTATAGCGGCGCTGAAAATCGCGCCACTATACCGCCACCGCACATGCCCGCCCCAGTGTGAAAGGGGCCTTAAGCTTTGACAATAACACCTGGAAGCTGATTGGTTTCTCTGCAGAACTGCACCAAATTTTGCACTCTCGTTTTAGTAAATCCACTCCAATATATTTGTTCTTTTTGGCTTTCTGACATAAACAGTGAGCAATCTGGATCACCAATGAGTTGAGAATGAGGGTACAGCATCTTACTGCCAGAGTCGGCACATGATATCTAATCAAAGATTCTGCAGAAACTTTTTATTTTTTAGGGGTAAACTATTCTAAAAATTAACTCTTCCAAACATGTTTCTACTGCATAAGATATAAACTTTGTACTGCAACAGTTTTTCACTGCCCCAACTTGCCTTTCTAGTGCTTTGTGTTCTAATAAACTCATTAGATGTCAGGCTGACTGCTGAAAACCTCCCAAGACTTTAAAAGGCAAAAATTTTGTCATAACATTTTACTTTTTCTTTGGTTAACAGACAACAATACAAGTCAGCACATGGAATCAAATTACCACTGTACGTTCTTGACTGTATTTTTAGTTGTGATCACTTAAACATGGAATAATAGAATGTACAGTAATCTGTTACAACATTGCTGAATCTTTATACAACCACCATAGAATGGAGGATAGATACCAATAATATCCATCAGTAAAAACAAAGCAGCGTCTTCTGCCTCCTTTTTTAATTTACAAAGAATCCTACAAGAGCGGGGGCAGAAAAAAGACCAAAGTGTAAATCAAGTTTGCCCCATTTTTTTTTTTGTTTTGTTTTTAGCTTCTGTGTCTGAGAATAGATCTGTGTTTGTCCCAAGCATGTTTGAATCCACTTACTGTTGACTAACACATTGGGGTTCATTTACTAAAGCTGGAGAGTGCAAAATCAGGCTAATTTCTGCATAGAAACCAATCCGCTTCTAACCTCAGCTTGTTCAATAAGGCTTTGGCAATAAAACCTGGAAGCTTTCTATGCATGATTGAGCATGATTTTGCACTCCAGCTTTAGTAAATAAACCCCATTATCTCTGCTGGAAGTCTATTCCAAGCATCAATTACTCTTTGGGTTAAATAAACACTTTTCTAAGGTTGGTTCTAAACTATCCTCCTCCTAGTTTGATGTCACATCCCCATGTCTTGATCTTAAAGGGGTTGTAAAGGTAAATTGTTTTCACCTTTTAATGCATCCTATGCATTTAAGGTGAAAAAACATCCGACAATACCGTCCCCCCCGAGCCCCCGTTTTACTTACCTGACCCCTCGAAAGTCCCGCGCTCGCCCCCATCATCCTTCTCGCCGTTCAGCCTGGCCGTTGATTGGCTACAGTGGATGGATTGAAAGCAGCACAGCCATTGTCTGGTGCTGCTGTCAATCACAGCCAATGACGCGGCGCGCCGGGGCCGAGTGATAGAGTGAGCGGCAATAGCCGCTGGCTGTATCACTGGAGCGCGCCCGCAATCACTCATCACCATGCAAGCTCGCTCGCATATAGGTGGTGAGTGATTGCGGGGAGGAGCCGAGACAGCCGCCGAGGGACCCCAGAAGTAGTGGATCGGCGCCACTCTGTGCAAAACGAGCTGCACAGCGGAGGTAAGTATAACATGTTTGTTATTTGAAGAAAAAAAAAATGTTTTTCTTTACAATCCCTTTTTAAAGTGGTTGTACACCCTGTACAATCACTTTTACCTACAGGTAAGCCTAGATTAAGGCTTACCTGTAGGTGCTGGAAATATCGCCTAAACTTCCACGGTTTAGGAGATATATTTACAACAGAGCCATGTGCCCATGTCTACAGCAAATGCGCCGTAGACAACAGCGCAGGCGCACTTTAGAAACAGCGATCGTGCCGTTTCTAAAAGGGGTTATGCCGTGACGTCCCTCCGGCCAGTCACAGAACCGGAGTTCGAGACCCTGGAAGGAAGAGGGGTGAAAATGGACGCTCGCTGCTAGTGGGGACAGGCGGTGACATCGCAGGCTTTCGGTTTCAGGTAAGTGACACATAATGGGCTACTATGCGATGCATAATAGCCCATTATGCTTTATCTGTGCAGGGAAATAAAAAGGAAGTAAAACCCATTACTTCCTCTTTAACTGCAAATTGAAAATCCTGCCCTCCTGAACCTTATTCACATCCTTAATGTATTTTAAAGGTTTCAATCATGTCTACCCTTTCCCTTATTGTTTCCTCAAGGCTGTACATATACCAGCTTAAAATAAACAAACATGTACATACCTATTTTCAGCCCTCTCCTGTCTAGTCCCATGTGTCAGCCATGGCTAGTAAAGCCTGAGGAGAGGGACGTCACCCATATACGCTCCCCCCTCTGTCATTGTCAAATGTGTGATTTTTTTTAGAGTAATCTTAAAGTGTAAGTCCATGCTAAAACTAAAATCCCTGCATCAATAGCCACCAACATTCTAACACTAACCTCTCTAGCCCTGAAAATAAATCAGTATACATAGCTTTTCTACAGGCGATCCGCCGCTGGAGATCTGGTCGGAAGCTCTGCTGAGTATATGTCCGACAACGGCTGTGAAATTAATGGGAAGTGACGTAACCCAAAGTTACTATGGGACTTCCGTTGACGGATGTGTCCCCTGCACCTGCCCACACAGCGAAGCCACAGCTGACAGCTCAGCGTGGGATCTGCCACTGGATATCGGGTCGGATCGCATGTAGAAAAGGTATGTATACTTTTTTTTTTTTTTTTTAGAGGGGTTAGTGTTAGACTGTTGGTGGCTATAGATGCAGGGATTTTAGTTTTAGCATGGACTTTAACTTTAAGGAGAAGTGAACAGTGGACCAATCATGATTTTTCCATTCATTCCAAAATCAAATGATAAAAGCAAACAACGATATGAAGTACTTGCAGGTAGGTAAAATATGAGCCGTCTTAGTCATGGGGAACATATCAGGTTAGCAGATATTGGTTAAAAAGATCAGGTAATGGTCCAGCAAATATTTCCTAAAATTTCTCTAGAACTCTGGGGTGAATGCCATCAGAACCTATTTTTTTTTTTTTCTTTTTTAAGCTTTAACTGAGCCAATTTGTCTGCAGGACTCATGTTCTTGGCACAAAGGGTCCAGTTACTTGATGAGCCAAGTATGCACTTGACTAGTTGTTAAAATCCATGTCAGAATGCTTCAATAAATTAAATGTAAAAAAATGTAATAATTCTATACTTGCCAAACCCCCGGTTTCTGTACTGCAGGGTGTGACTTCATGTTCCTAATGCTAAGACCAAATTTTGTGAGATGATGCTTCAGCAGAGAGCAGGAATGCCTTCTCGATTTTGGAAACACCATTTTCTGGGATCTCGCTGGTAGGAGCTTGATGTCGACCTCAACCTAGTGCTGCAGCTGGAAGGTGGAGGGTGTAAGGTAAGTGTATTGGACGGCTTAACCACTTAAGGACCGGCTCACGTGTGTGTATATATACGTCGGCACAATGGCTCCTGTGGGCAAACCGACGTGTGTGTGTGTGTGTGTGTATATGTCAACTTTAAAAAGCGGCATTGTGTGCGCCGCAAGCTCCGTGAGTCCGACCGCGGGGTTACCCACGATCGTTTTACGGAGAGGAAGAACGGGGAAATGCTAATGTAAACAAGCATTTCTCTTTCCTTCATGGACGGACACAGCCTTAATCTTGACAAAGTGGGTATTGGCCTTCATTCAGGAGTGACTAGGCAGAATGTGTTAACTTCAAAGCTGAACAGCCCTGCCCAGGGGGCAGTCCTACTGGCTATATCCCCTCAGCCTGCACTAGGCAGCTCAGTTTTTTTTCTGCCTAGCTAAGGAGAAGACATGGCTCCCTTCGGGCCCATAGGCCTGGAGGTTTATTTCAAATTGAAATTTTATTATTTTCTTTTTATTTTCTTTTTTTTGTTCCTGTGATTTTCGATCAACTGCCGACTGGGCGACAGGCTGGATCCCAGATCCTTGTAATCTCCCCAGTTTCGGCCATCGAGCATGTGCCGACCGTAGCTACGCGCTGGGTTGTCCACGACATGCCCGTCACTCTACGGGTGGCCGGTGAGCTATACGCTCCAGGGCATGCATATGGACCAGTCTATAGGGCCGAGTCGCAGCAGCCGGGCTGACAGTCACCTCCCCCACCATGCGGAAGATGGTCTGTCTGGAATGCTTCCAGCACAATCCATGCAGGAAGGGTAAGTAGTAATCCCCTGCTTCAGCAGGAAGATGTAGCTGGGCATGCCTGGAGAGGTGAGTAAGGGGTTCTATCCTTCCCTTCCTGCCTCCCTTCCTTCTCTCCTCCCTAGGCTCTCTAAACTAGGCTGGCTGCTGGGGCCGGGGGTTCACCTGGGGGGGGGGGCTCCACCTGTGTGGGAACTGCATGTACGTCCGCTAAATAAATGTTATGAGCTGCCATGAAAAGTTTGCTTACCTGTGTGTTCCGCTCCATGCTATCGGCGGCCATTTTGCTTGTGATCCATGCTGTGTTTGGCCTCTATCAGCGCTGGTGGCCATGTTTTTGTGGTCCGCGCTGTTTGGCCTCTATCTGTCGCTCGGCGGCCATTTTGCCTGTGATCCACGCTGTCTTTGGCCTCTAGCTACACTCGGCGGCCATGTTTTTGTGGTCCACGCTGTATAGGCCTCTATCTGCCGCTCGGCGGCCATGTTCTTGTGGCCCGCGGCGTTTTTGTCCTCTATCTGCCGCACGGCAGCCATTTTCTCACGGTCCACGCCGATCAAACAGCATTTAAACACAAGTTTACAGACACGCTGCAGAGTGGTCAGACTGACAGAGCTGACAAGGAAGCAGCTCTACTAGGAAGCGGACGGCAGCCGTACAACTGTTCAAGGGTAGTGAGTCCTCTGGGGGGGGGGGACCCCTCGTCTGTGACAGCTAGGAGGGTGGGCTGTTGGTACCTTGACTGGAGTCCTTGTGTCAGGTGCGTGGGTCAGCATGGCATCAGAAGCAGACGCTTCTCCCCCTGATACACATGAATCGGCATCGGGTGCGCCTGCACCCGCTGTGTCAGTAGGACGCTATGTCGACATCCTGGTTTGTTGCCAAGGTGGAAGCGGTGCGTGGTAACACGGGGGGGGGGGGGTAAAAAGTGCCCCCTCCCCCCATCTTCTGGGGACAACTCTGGTGCAGAGCCGGGCTCCGCTACGGCTCATGATCCTGGTTCTGACGTATCGGAGGATGCGGACCGTGGCCGGTCGGACAGTGAGGATGACTCCGGGTCAGCACGCAAAAAGGCTCTGATAGGTGACCTTATCACCGCAGTGTGGGATACTCTAAAGATAGAGGAGCCTGCAGAAACGCCAGAGGTGTCGGCCCCTTTCGGGTTCAGTAAAGCCGACCCGCACAGCTAAGGTGTTTCCTTGTGCGTCTTATCTAGACAAGCTTTTATACAAGGACTGGGACAAACCACAAAAGCTTTTCGGTCCCCAAAAAAGTTTGGCGGTGCGTTACCGTTTTGAAGAGTTTCCTGAAAAAATGGACCTCTCCTCCGATAGTGGACCCTCAGGTGTCCAGATTAAACAGGGTAACCACAATTCCGGTGGAAGGGGCTCCTGCTTTCAAGCATCCTGCGGACAGGAAGACTGAAGCGATCACCCGCTACCTATACACGGTGGTGGCTCGGCTGTGCGCTTAACGGTGGTTGGGGCCCTGGTGTCTCAGACACTCGCGGAAGGGGCAAAAATGCTGCTCCATGGGTTTAAAGCACATGAGGCTCCCTTGGACAAGATGGCTATGGCCGACCAGTTGATACAGGGCCTTAAAGTGGTTGTAAACCCACTTATGCAACTTGCACCTACAGGTAAGCCTAGATTAAGGCTTGCCTGTAGGTGCAAGAAATATCTCCTAAACCTACACGGTTTAGGAGATATTTACAAAAAAAGACATGCACGATGTCTACGGCGCATGCACGCCGTAGACAACAGTGCATTCACAGGGTTAATCTCCATTCACAAATCCGGCTTTGCCGGCTCCCATGCGCTTGCACGGAGTGACGTCTTCGCCGCTGCGGCCAATCACAATGCAGGAACGGCGATACCCGGAAGTAACCTTCCGGATATCTGTGGAGCGATGGCTGTGGCTGGAGGGGCAGCCTTGGACACTATCCCTCTTTGTCCAGAGCCTCAAGCTATGCGGTGGTGTTACGCCGTCTGTGCTGGCTAAAAGGTTGGTCGGCGGACCAATCTTCCAAGAAGGCCCTGATGGATTTGCCCTTTAAGGGCGACAGACTTTTTTGGAGCATCCCTGGATGACATTATTAAAGATGCCACAGGAGGTAAGAGCACGCTGCTCCCACAATCCAAAAAGGGTAAGGAGCCACGCCGTTGGCAAGGGCCCTCCTTAACCGCGCACAAGCGGTTCTTTCGTCCGCCTAGTGCGGCAAGTAAACGATCCCAGGCCGATAAAGCGCCTGCTGAGGGACAGAACGTCCCTGGTTTCGCAAGCCCAACAAGCCTGCAAACAAATCTACGTCCGCGTGAAGGTCTGTCCCCACCCATCTCTCGGATAGGGGGGACGTCTTTGCGAATTCACGACCTGGTGGACATCTCAGATCTCCGACCGGTGGGTTTGCAAAGTAGTTTCCTCAGGGTACAAGATAGTTTCTCTCTTGCCCACCGAACAGATTATTATATATTTTTTTTCCCTCTCTAACCGCCAGCTTCAGCCGACTCGTTGGGAAGCCCTATATGAGGCGGTTCAAGACCTGCTGATGTGCAGGGTGATCATTCCATTTAGTACAGGAACGGTTTCAGGGGTTTTACTCAAATCTGTACGTAGTACCAAAGAAGGAGGGGGTTCATCCAATCTTGGATCTCAGGGCCCTCAATTGCTTTTGTGAAGGTACAAAGGTTCCGGAGGGAGTCGGTTCGCTCTGTTATCGCTGCTCTCCATCCGGGGGATTTTCTGGCATCCTTGGACATCAAGGACGCATAATTACATGTCCCCATATGCACCAGGCATCGGATGTCTGCGCTTTGCGGCCGGGATGACCACTACCAATTTGTGGCTCTCCCCTTTTGGCCTGGCATCGGCACAGTGTGTGTGCACCAATGTGCTCGCCCCGATTCTGGCCCTACTAAGACAGCGTGGCATCGCTATCGTGGGCTACTTGGACGATCTTCTTCTGAGGGCCACTTCAAGCTCAGAATTGGAGGTGAGCGTGTCTATAACCTGTCAGACCCTACGATACTTTGGTTGGGTGCTGAACACTCAGAAGTCAGTATTGGTACCAACTCAACTGGTGTATCTGGGGTTGATTCTGGACTCCTCAGAGGCAAAAGTTTTTCTCCCTATGGGAAAGTTGCAGACCCTTCGGGCTGCGGTGCGGCAGTTGACATCCCAAAGATGGTCGTCACGCCGCTTTTGCATGCGAGTCCTGGGCCTCATGGTAGCCTCCTTCGAGGCGGTACCATACGCGTAATTTCACACGCGAGTTTTACAGAAGGTAATTCTGTCCAGAAGGGACAAGTGCCCATAATCCCTGGATTGTCAAATATGGGTGAGCCACCTAGTCAGAACCTCTCCCTAGTTTGGTGGCGGACATCACCGGCACTTCTGTCCGGGAAGTCGTTCCTTCCTTTTTACTGGATGGTGTCACGACGAACGCCAGCCTTACCGGTTGGGGGGGAGTCTGGGGGGTTCAGTCGACCCAGGGTCGCTGGACTCCGGAGGAATCCCACTTGCCGATCAACGTCCTGGAACTCTGGGCAATCAGGCTGTGCCTCTCTACATGGTCTCTGAGGCTTCAGGGGTGTCCAGTCAGGATCAAGTCGGACAACGCCACGGCGGTGGCGTATGTCTACCATCAAGGAGGAACATGAAGCTCAGTGCAGCATCGGAGGTCGCTCACATCCTAAGGTGGGCAGAAAGGAGCGTACCGGCCCTGTCGGCCGGATACATTCCGGGCGTAGAAGACTAGGCATGTGCATTTCGTTTTGTTCCGAATCGAAATTCGGACGAATTTTCATTATTCGGGCGTTCGGATGCATCCGAATTAACGAATTACAATGCTAACGAATTCAACCGAATCCGAAATAACGTTTTGAATCGAAAAACCACGGACGAAATTGTAATCGAATTCGAATTGAATTCGAAAAAAATTCTAATCGAATTTGAAAACAATTAGAATAGAATCGAAAATATTGGAAAGAATCGAATAGAAAAACAATAGAATAGAATAAAATATAATATATATATTTTATTCTATTCTGTTCTATTTTTTTTCTAGTCTATTTTCTATTTCTATTCTAATTGGAATTCGAAAAATCGGTCGCATTCGAAAATATTTCTACCGGATTCGATAATATTCCAACCGAATAGAAAAGACCATGTTCCGACATTCAAATTTCGTATATAATGAATTCAAATTCCAATAAGAAAAGATTAGAATAGATATAGAAAATAGACTAGAAATAGACTAGGGAAATGGCTGCTAATAGTTTGCAGGAGACCTGCAAAAAAATAATAATTAGATGCTTATAGTGTGCAGATCTGATGAGAAAATAGATACTAATAGTCTGCAGGAGATCTGCAAAAAAAATATATAAATGCCAATAGTCTGCAGGAGATCTGCAAAAAAAATATATAAATGCCAATAGTCTGCAGGAGATCTGCAAAAAAAATATATAAATGCCAATAGTCTGCAGGAGATCGGGTGGAAATAAATAGTAATCTGCAAGAAAAAAAAATGAAATAGATGCTAATAGTCTGCAGGCGATCTGCTGAAATAAAGGAAATGGCTGCTCTAATGCAGAAAAAGAAAAGAAAAATGAAATAGATGCTTAAAGTCTGCAGGAGATCTGCAAAAAAATGAAATGGATGTTAATATACTGCAGGAGATCTGATGGAAATAAATGGTAATCTGCAAAAAAAAATGAAATAGATGTTAATATACTGCAGGAGATCTGATGGAAATAAAAAAGCATCTATTTCATTTTTTTGCAGATCTCCTGCAGACTATTAGCATCTATTTCATTTTTCTTTTCTTTTTCTTTTTTTGCATTAGAGCAGCCATTTCCTTTCAGCAGATCTCCTGCAGACTATTGGCATCCATTTCATTATTTTTTTTTGCAGATTACTATTTCCATCCGATCTCCTGCAGACTATTAGCATTTATGATTTTTTTTGCAGATCTCCTGCAGACTATTAGTATCTATTTAATTTTCTCATCAGATCTGCAGACTATAAGCATCTATTTCATTTTTTATTTTTTTTGCAGGTCTCCTGCAAACCATTAGCAGCCATTTCCCTAGTCTAGTCTATTTCTAGTCTATTTTCTATTTCTATTCTAATCTTTTCTAATTGGAATTTGAATTAATTCTATATGAAATTCGAATGTCGGAAACATGGTTTATTATAATCTTTTCTATTTGGTTGGAATAATTTCGAATCCGGTAGAAATATTAACGAATGTGGATAAAAATATCATCGAATCCGGTAGCAATATTTTCGAATGCGACCGATTTTTCGAATTCCAATTAGAAAAGATTAGAATAGAAATAGAAAATAGACTATAAAAACAATAGAACAACAGAATAGAATATAGATACTATCTATTATATTTTTTATTTTTTTTGCAGATTACTATTTGTTTCGGATGAGACCTGCAAAAAAAATGAAATAGATGTTAATATACTGCAGGAGATCTGATGGAAATAAATAGTAATCTGCAAAAAATCCGATTGCAATATTTTCAAATCCGGTTGAAATAGTTTTGAATCCGGTTGAAATAGTTTTGAATCCGGTTGAAATAGTTTTGAATCCGGTTGAAATAGTTTTGAATCCGGTTGAAATAGTTTTGAATCCGGTTGAAATAGTTTTGAATCCGGTTGAAATAGTTTTGAATCCGGTTGAAATAGTTTTGAATCCGGTTGAAATAGTTTTGAATCCGGTTGAAATAGTTTCGAATCTGGTTGAAAGTTTTGAATGCGGGTGAAATAGTTTCGAATGCGACCGATTTTTCGAATTCGGTCGACAACTAAACAAAATCCGAAAACGAATTTAACAAATTTAACGAATCTAACTAAACTAAATTTAATTAATGAATTAAAACGAAACAATTTTTTTCCTTTTGCACATGTCTATAGAAGACTGGCAGGCGGAGTCGCCAGATGCTGGACCAAGGAGAATGGCCTCTACACCCGGAGGTGTTTCAGCTCCTTTGCCAAAGAGGGGGCACGCCAGACGTAGATCTCCTGGCTTCTCGACTCTATCGGAAGGTATTGAGGTTTGTGGCCAGGTCAAGAGACCCATGGGCAGACCTGACAGATGCGTTGATGGCACCGTGGAGTCAGTAATGGCTAATCTTTGCCTTCCCTCCTAAAGCTCCTTCCTCATCTGCTTTGCAGAGTGGAGGCAGAGGGGATTCCAATGATCCTAATTGCTACGGATTGGCCTTGGCATCCTTGGTACGCCAACCTAGTGCGTCTGGTAGCAGACGCCTCTTGGCGTCTACCGCTAGAAAGGACCTGCTGTCGCAAGGTCCCATACACCATCCTGTTTTACAATCACTGGCTTTAACGGCATGGCTATTGAGAGCCAGGTGCTAAGAGACCGGGGCCTGTCAGACTTGGTAATCTCTACCATGAGGAGTGCTCAAATCGTCCTCTAGGAAGATTTACGATCGCACTTGGAAGACCTACATATCCATTTGTGAGGAAATGAGGTGGCATCCGCGTACTTATTTGGGTTCCAGAGTCCTGCTGTTCTTACAGCGTGGGGCAGACCAAAAGCTTACTTTAAGTATGATTTAAGGGGCATATATCTGCCCTGGCTGTCCTTGTTCAACGACCCCTGGCAGCTCACTCTCTAGTGAGAATGTTTGTTCGGGGGCTCAGCATGCGGCCTTTCCGGTCCG